>JAEOAE010003518.1:0-34449 GCA_036365155.1 Meriones psammophilus
TTAGAGTTAGGGTTAGGGGTTAGGGGGTTAAAGGAGGGTTAAAGGGGAGGGGGGGATCAGGGTCAGGGTCAGTGTCAGGGTCAGGGAAAAGGGTTAGGGGTTGGGGGTTTGGGGGTTGGGGGTTAGGGTTAGGGTTAGTGTTAGGGGGTTAAAAAAACAGGGTTAGGTTTAGGGGTTTGGGTTTGGGGGAGGTTTAGGGTTAGGGGGTTTGGGGGTTTGGGTTAGTGTCAAATCAGGGTCAGGATCAGGGTTAGGGTTGGGCTAGGGGCTAGGGTGGGGTAGGACTGGGAAGGGGTGGAAAGGGAGGGCTGGAGCTAGGGGGCTAGGGGGCTGGGGGTAAGGGGGCCGGGGGGGATGGGGGGGAGGGTGGGGGTGGGGTGGCTGGGCTGGGGGGGTGGGGTGGGGGCTAATGGGAGGGCTGGGGCGGGGGCTGGACCGGGTTTTCTGGGGTCTGGGGCTGGGGCTGGGGGGAAGGGGTGGGGCTGGGGACAAGGGGGGTGGGGGCTGGGCCCCGGGGGGTAGGGCTGGGGGTAGGGGATTGGGGGTTGGGGGCTGGGGCTAGGGCTGGGGCTAGGGGCAGGGGCCAGGGCTGGGGGCTGGGGGTTTTGGCTGGGGCTGGGGGGTTTTGGGGTGGGGGGTGGGGGCTGGGGCTGGGGCTATGTTGCTACTGCTGGGGGTGGGAAAACAGCTAGGACCCCAGGGGGGTGGGTGGATAGGGGATGGGGGGGTAGGGGCAGGAGGGGTAGGGCTGGGGCTGGGGCTGGGGCTGGGGTCTAGGGAAGGGTTGAGCTTGGGCTAAAGGGTTTAGGCTGGGCTAGGGTTTGGGTTCGGGTTAGTGGGGTTGGGGGCAAAGGGGTTTTGGTCAAAGTCAGGGGCCCGGGTCGGGGGCAGGGGGCTGGGGCCAGGGCCCTGGGCCAAAAACCAGGGCTACTATGTGGGGAAAAACTCCAGGGCCCAAACCCGGGCTGTCAGGGTCAAAAGGGCCCTGGTTTCAGGGTCGGGTCAATGCTGTCCCGGGGTTGGGTTGGGGTTGGGGTTGGGGTTAGGGGTTAGGGGTTGGGTTGTTTGGGGGGGGAAAGGGTTGGGGGCAAAGGGGAAGGTCAGGGTTGGGCCAGGGCTGGGGCCAGGGCCAGAGCCCGGGGAAAAAAAACCCCCAAAGGGTACCCGGCCCCGGGCCTGGGGGCTATCAGGGCACGGGCCAGGGCTGCCGGGGCCAGGGCTGTGGAAATCAGTGCCAGGGCCCGTCAGGATCAGGGCCATGGCTGTCAGGGCCAAAGGGGCCGGGATGTCAGGGCCAGGGCCAGGGCTGTCAGGGGGGGCCAGGGCTGTCAGTGTCAGGGGCCCGGTCTGTCAGGGTTGGGGTTGGGTCCCGGATCAGGGTCAGGAGGTCTGGGTCAGGGTTAGGGTTGGGGGTGGGTCTGGGGCTAACGCTGGGCTGGGGCTGGGGCTGAAGGGTTGGGGTTTAAAACTAGGGGCTGGGGATGAGGCTGGGGGTTGGGGATTTTGGAGGCTATGGCTGGGGCCCAGGGGCTGGGGGGTGGGGCTGGGGGGTGGGGCTGGGGCTAGGGGCTGGGGCTAAAGGGTGGGGGGGGTGGGGCTGGGGCTAGGACTGGACCTTTGGGTAGGGGCCGGGCTGGGAGGGTGGGGGAAAGGGAGCTAGGGCTAGGGGCTGGGGGCTAGGGGCTGGGGGTAAGGGTAGGGGCTGGGGGGCTGGGGCTAGGCGATAGGGCTGGGGGATGGGGAGGCTGAGGCGGGGGGCAGGGGTGGTGGCTGGGGGTGGGGGGCTAGGGCTGGGGGGTGGGGCTGGGGCTGGAGCTGGGACTAGAACAGGGCCCGGGGGGGTGGGGGTGGGGGCTGGGGGCCCAGTGCTGGGGATGGGGCTGGGGGTGGGGCTGGAATGGAGGGGCTAGTGTTGCCCGGGGGGGCTGGGGCCCAGGGGGTGGGGGGCTGGGGCTGCAGGCAAGGGGGTGAGAGACTGGGTATGGAAAGGGGTTGGGGTTAGGTTTGGGTTGGGGTCAAGGGTTTGGGGTCAAAATGAGGGGCCCGGGCCTGGGTCAAAACCCGGACCAGGGGCCCGGGAAAGAAACCAAGGGGTGCAGGGAGAGGCCCCGGGCTGTCAAATCAGGGGGAGGGGGGTCGGGGTCAGGGTCCCGTGCTGTCAGGGTAAATTAGTCCCTCAGGGGCAGGATTGGGCTGTCAGGTTTTGGGGGTTTGGGAGGGTTGGGGGGTTTGGCTTTGGGGTTTTGGGGGTTTGGGGTTAAGGGGGTTTGGGGACTAAAAGGGTTTGGGGGCAAGGGGCAAGGGGGAGGGCCAGGACCAGGGGTAGGGGCCCGGGCCAAAACCCGGGTGCCTCAAAGGGGTGCCAGGGCCCCGGGCCCCTGGGGGTATCAGGGCCCCCAGCCAGGGCTGCCAGGGCCAGGGTTGTCAGAGTCAGGGGGGGGGCTGTGGGGGTCAGGGCCAGGGCTGTGCCCGCCAGGGCCAGGGCTTCAAATCAGGCCCAAAGGGCTGCCAGGGTTTTTGGGGAAACCGTAATTTGTCTCTCGGGGAAGCATGAAAGTGGGGACAAAGGGTCCTTCCCCCAAAAGGGCCCTTTATTCAATTTTGTCTGAAAGGAGGGGAGGAGAGCAGGCCGGCCCATACGTGGTAGGGGTGCTTTGGGGAAGGACACAGAAAATTTCTGGGATCCGCCCGGGGGGGGAAGCCCTGGGCAGGAAAGGCGGGAGGAAGGGGGGGGCGCCAGGGCCCAGGAAATTTGGGGCTGTTTTTATAAGCCCCGGGGGCACCTAAGTGGCGTGTCAATACCCCGACTGGTTTCTCATCTTTACCCCCCTGAATACCGTCCCAGCGTGTTTGCATCCCTTTGCAATTTCTTAACAGCTGCGTTCCCGGAGGTTTTTACAGTTTTTAGGCAAAATTCAGCGCCCCTGGTGGCGTCTGAGTCAACCCCCCATCCCCTTTTTTTTTAATAAATGAAAAACCCCAAAGCCTATAAACGTGGCAAAGAGCCTAAGCTTTTGATCAAGCTCCTTCTTTTGGGGGTGGGGATCAAACTTTTTTCCCTTACCCCGGGGGCAATGGAACAAGTCCTCTGGGTTTCAGGGAAAAAAGGGGAAAAAAAAAAGAGGGGGACACCCCTTCCCTTCAATGGAATAAAATTTCCCGGAGTGAAGGGGTATCAAACCTCCCATCCCCAAAATTAAACCCTAACCGCAGGCAAAACAACATTGACTTGGATCACTCATGGAACTCAGGGGAAAGGGTAAAACCCCCGAGGGGCATCGACTAAATGTCACAGTCTGTTTTAATTTTTAACAATGGGTAACCAAATTTTTGGGGGATGATCCTTGTTTCAAGGCCACAAGTGTTTTCGATCGCGACCCAGTACCCAAAAGTTGGGTTTGAGTTTGGGAAACCCCGGTAAAAACACTAAACCCCCCATAGTCTGCCCCCCCATTCCCAAAATCAAAATCTTAAAAAACAGGGAAAAGGGAAAAACCCGGGTAATAAGCCCCTCTGTGGCGATGGGAAACCCTCGGGAGTAAATTAGTGGTCATCCTTGGGCCCCTTTATTCTCCAAAATGGGGGTAGGTTTTCTGCTGAAGATTTACTTGGGTGTCACTGGCTTTCCCCTGGGGGCCCCCGGTACCCAGAATGGATTGTTTTTTTCCCGTGGAAAACACAGACGCTCCCTGGATCTTATTAAGATAGGATCCCGGGGGCCTTTTCATTGACCCGTTAAGACATCCTTCCATTTGATCATTTCCTTGGGCCTTTGGGCCCCAAACCAAACGGGAGATCCCGCTGCCCAATGGCCTTGGCTTCCAAATTCAAAAATTAGTGTGAAGAGTGCCAGAAGCGGGCCTCATGGCACTGAGGGGCAGAGCCTCCCGGACTCTCCCTTTTTTTTTAATTAAATGGGGTTTTAATGGGTGAGCATGTTTTAATACCCTGACTTTAGGGGTTAGATGGAACCCGTTAGATGGGTCACTTTTTATTTGGGTAAAAAAAGTCAAAATTTTGGGAAATATAAAATGACCCCTTTGGGTTTGGGGAAGGGGTTTCCCCAGGCACTCCATGCCTCTAGGCAATGTTAAAAAAATGGGGTGCCTTTTTTTCCAGTGGGGGGAAGCAAACACAACTCCCGAGCAAGTATCAACAGAAAAATCAAATAATAAGTTTAAAAAATGAAAAAGTAGGGAACATCCATCTTCCCACACTTGTGGGGGGGATTCCTCTGGGGTCAAACCCCAAAATGAACATAGGTAAAATGACAACAATTTTGACATTGGGTAACAATATCTCTAGCTTCTTTTCTAGTTATGTCAAATCGATTTTACCAATTCTCGCTTTAAAAAAACTTTTATGAAACTCCATAATTCTAAATTTGAATTAATTTGGGTTGGGGGTTGGGGTTAAAGGGGTTTTGGGGTTTGGGGGTTTGGAGGGTTTGGGTTAGGGTTGGGGTTAGGGTTGGGGTTAGGCGTTGGGTTAGGTTCAGGGTCAGGGTCAGGGGTCCCAAATCAGGGCCCCGGGGCAGGGTTAGGGTTATGGGGAGTTAGGGTTAGGGTTAGGGGTTAAGTTAGGGTTAGGGTTAGGGTTAGGGTTAGGGTTGGGTTAAAGGGGGTTTTGGATGGGGTTAAAGGGTTGGGTTGGCTTTAAGTTTTGTTTTAGGTTTTGGGTTAGGGTTAGGAGTTAGGGGGGTACGGGTTAAATGGTCGAGGTCAGGTTCAAAGGGGAAAGGTCAGGGTCAGGGTCAGGGTTAGGGTTGGGGGGTTTCCCTGTGAGGTGCTCGGGACCCGAAAGGATTTTTTCTTTTCCCTTTTTAAAACACAGACAGCTCACCTGGATCTTATTAAAAATAGGATCCGGGCCTTTACATTGACCAGTTAAAAACATCCTTTCCCTTTTATCATTTCCTTGGGGGGGGTCAGGGTCATTTTAAGGGGTTTGGCTTTGGGGGAAGGGTTTTGGTTAGGATCATTTCCTAAAGGGTCCCGGGTCAGGAGTCAAAAGTTTAGGGTTTAAAGGGTTTCCTGTAGGTGCTCGGCCCCGAATGGATTTTTTCTTCCTGTGGGAAAAACGAAAAGCTCCCCCCGGATCTTATTAAGATAGGATCCGGGGCCCTTTTCATTTGACCAGTTAAAACATCCTTCCATTTTATCTTTTTTGGGCCCGTGGGCCCCAAGCGTAGTCCCGCTGCGAATGGCCTGGCTGTCAAATTCAAAAAATTGAGTGTGAAAAAGTGCCAAAAGGGGGTCACTCGTGGCACTGAGGCAGGCCTCCTGGGCCCCCCTTTTGTTTTTAAATGGATTTTGGGGGAAGGGGAAAAAAAGTTTATAAAACCCTGACTTTGAGGTTTTATCGGGGAACCCCTTAGATGGGTCAATTTTTTTTGTCCAAAACCAAATTTTTTTAAAAATAAAACTGGCCCATTTAAATTTTAAATTTTTGGGCTTTCCCCAGGCACTCCATCCTCTAAAAAATTTTTAAAAAACATTAAAACCTTTTTTTCCAGTCAGGGGGAAGCAAACACAACTCTAGGCAAGTATCAACAGGAACATGCAAATATTGAAGTTTCCAAAAAAAGAAATGGGTAACATCCATCTTCCACCCTTGTAAAGGGGCAGATTCCTCGGATTTAAACCCAACATGAGGCATGGTAAGGACAAAAATTTTGACATTGGGTAACAAAATCTCTGCTTTTTTCTGGTTATGTCAAATCGATGGGAAGTTCGGTGTAAAATTTAAAACTTTATAAAATCCTTTGCCAATTCCAAAAATTTTAATTAATTTAGGGTTGGGAGGTTAGGGTTTGGGGGGGTTGGGGGAGGGGTTTGGGTTGAGGGGGTTTTGGGAGGGGTTGGGGACTGGATTGGGATGGGGTTGGGTTAGGGGGTTAGGGTTAGGGTTAGGGTTAGGGTTAGGGTTAGGGTTAGGGTTAGGGGTTATGGATAGGGTTAAGGTTAGGGTTAGGCTTTAGAGTTTAATGTTTAGGGTTAGGGTTAGGGTTAGGGTTGAGGGCTACGGTTAGTGGTCAGGAGTCAGGTTCAGGGTAGAGTCAGGGTCCAGGGTCAGGGTTGGGTTAGGGGTTTCCTGTGAGGTGCTCGGTGCCCAGAATGGATTGTTTTCTTCCTGTAGGAAAACACAGACAGCTCACCTGGATCTTATTAAGATAGGATCGAGACTACATTGACCGAGTTAAGACATCCTTCCATTTGATCATTTCCTTGGGTCCAGGGTCAGGGTCATGTTAGGAGGTTAGGCTTTAGGTTGGAAGTTTAGGTTGGATCATTTCCTAAGGGTCAGGGTCAGGAGTCAGGTTTGGGTTAGGCTTTCTGTAGGTGCTCGGTACCCAGAATGGATTGTTTTCTTCCTGTGGAAAACACAGACAACTCCTGGATCTTATTAAGATAGGATCGGGCCTTTACATTGACCAGTTAAGACATCCTTCCATTTGATCATTTCCTTGGGCCTATTAGGCCCTAAGCAGTGGAGATCAGCTGCGAATGGCCTTGACTGTCAAATTCAAAAAAAATTGAGTGTGAGGGTGCCAAGGAAACAGTCACTCGTGGCACTGAGGCAGAGCCTCTGGACTCTCCTTTTGTTTTATTAAGTAGGATTTTAGGGTGCGGTGAGCATGTTTAATAATACCCTGACTTTGGGGGTTATATAAGACCCGTTAGATGGGTCAATTTTATTTGATAACAAAACTGTCCAAATTTTTGAGAAGTATAGGCTGGCCCATTGTCGAGTTTTAGAATTTTGGGCTTTCCCTGAGCACTCCATGCCTCCTAGGCAATGTTGAATAACATGGGCTACCTTTTCACTCCAGTCAGGAGAAGCAAACACAACTCTAGAGCAAGTATCAGCAGGAACATGCAAATATTGAAGTTTACCAAAAAATGAAATGTGAAGGTAACGCATCCATCTTCCACCCTTGTAGTGGACAGATTCCTCTGGGATTAATCAACATGAGGCATAGGTAAGGGCAACAACAATTTTGACATTGGGTAACAATATCTCTAGCTTCTTTTCTAGTTATGTCAAATCGATGACGCAATATCTCGCTAACAAGCTTTTATGAAACTCCATATTATTCTAAATTTGAATTAATATTGGATTGAGTTGGGATTAGGGTTTGAGTTAAGGGTTAGAGAGGTTAGGGTTAGGGTTGGGGTTAGGGTTGAGGTTAGGCGTTGAGGTTAGGTTCAGGAGTCAGGGTCAGGGGTCAAGTCAGTCAGGTCAGGAGTTAGGGGTTAGGAGTTAGGAGGGTTTTAGGTTAGGGGTTAAGTTAGGGTTAGGGTTAGGGTTAGGGTTAGGGTTAGAGTTAGGGGTTATAGGGAGATTGGGGTTAAGGTTGAGTTAGGAGTTAGGGTTAGGTTAGGGTTAGGGTTAGGGTTTAGGGCGGCTATTTCAGTTGAAGTCTACAAGGTCAGGTTCAGGAGGGCAAGGAGGTCAGGAGTCAGGAGTTTACAAAAGTGGGGGTTTCCATTTATTAGGTTCAGTATGATGGATTATTTTCTTTCCAAATACAAAACACAGACAGCTCACCTGTTTCTTATTAAAGATAGGAGCAGGCCTTTACATTGACCAGTTAGAATTTAAAATTCCATTGATCATTTCCTTGGGGTTCTTCGTTCAGTTGTTTAGGTTAGGCAAGATTAAGTTTACGTTAGGATCATTTCCAATTTTCCAGAGGTTATAATCAAGTTTAGGGTTAGAGGCTTTCCTGTAGAGTTCAGTGCCCAGAATGGATTATTTTCTTCCTGTGGGAAAAGTTGAACAGCTCCCTGGATCTTATTAAGATAGGACCGGGCCTTTCATATGACCAGTTAAGAGTTTTTTCCTTTTATATTTCCTTGGGCTGTGGGGCCTAAGCGTTAGTTCCAGCTGCGAATGGCCTTGGCTGTCAAATTCTTTAGTGTGAAGAGTGCCAAAGGAAGCAGTCACTCGTGGCACTGAGAGCAGAGCCTTTGGACTTTCCCTTTTATATTAAGTAGGATTTTAGAGTGCGGTGAGCATGTTTATAATACCCTGACTTTGAGGTTATACAACCCGTTAGATGGGTTTCTTTTATTTGATAACAAAATGGAAATTTTTTCAGTATAAACCGGCCCATTGTCAGTTTTTAGAATTTTGGGCTTTCCCAGGCACTCCATGCCTCTAGAGCAATGTTAGATAACATGGGCTACCTTTTCTCAGTCAGGGAGAAGCAAACACAACTCTAGAGCAAGTATCAGCAGGAACATGCAAATATTGAAGTTGCAAAAAATGAAATGTGAAGTAACATCCATCTTCCACCCTTGTAGTGGACAGATTCCTCTGGGATTAATCCCAACATGAGGCATAGGTAAAGACGACAACAATTTTGACATTGGGTAACAATATCTCTAGCTTCTTTTCTAGTTATGTCAAATCGATGGCTTAATGACTCAGATGTGACATGAGAAACTTTATGAAATCCTTAGCCAATTCTAAATTTGAATTAATATTAGGGTTAGGGTTAGGGTTCTGATTCTGATTGGAGGGTTAGCGTTAGGGGTTTGGGGTTAGGGTTAGGGTTAGTGTTAGGGTTAGTGTTAGGGTTAGAGGGTTAGGGTTAGGGTTAGGGTGTGGGTTAGGGTGAGGTTAGGTTAGGGTTTGGGTTGGAGTTGTATTGTTTGGGGTTGGGGTTAAAGTTAGGTTTAGTGTTGGGGTTGGGGTTAGGGTTAGGGTTAGGAGTTAGGGTTAGATTGGGATGAGTTAGGGTTAGGGGTTAGGGTTAAAGGTTAGGGTCCATTAGGTTTGTGTTAGGTTAGTGTTCAGGAGGTCAGATTCAGGGTCAGGGTAAGTTAGGGTCAGGGTTACCGTTGGGAAAGTTAGGGTTAGTGTTTAGGGTTAGGAGGTTAAAGTCATAGTTAGGGTTTCAGTTTCCTGTTATAATAGGATTTAGGGTTATGGTTAGGGGTTAGTTTAGGGTTAGGGTTATATTTATGGTTAGAAGTTAGGGTTAGGTTGTTGGGGTACATACAGGGGTTATATCAAGGTCATTTTCAGGTTCAGGGTTAGGGTTAGGGCTATCACATGGGGCTAGGGTTGGGCTGGTGCTTTGCTTCTGTTCTTTTTTTGGGAAACTTGGGACTAGGGTATAGTTCGCTATATAACTTTTCAGTTTTCCTGTTATAATAGTGGGGCTGGGGCTGGGGCTAGGACTAGGACAAAGCTTGTGCTGGGTTTCTGTTCTTTGGGCTGGGGCTGGGGGCTAGGGCTGGCGTACTGGGATTTAGGGATTTGAGTTATAATAATTTACAATGGCTGTAATAAGGACAAAGTTGGCTAGAGGCTGTTCTTTAGGGTGAAATTTGTTTTTCTGTGCTGGCTACAGTGGGACATATCACTTTTCAGTTTTCTAAAATGCATAATAATAATTGGGCTGGGGCGTATGTGAATTAGTTTACAAAGTGGGGCTGGGGGCCTGTTCAAGGGGAGTTGTTTCTGGGCTGGGGCAGTGGGAGATAGGGCTTTTCAGTTTTTTGTTATGGGTTCCCAATGGGTTGAGTATTCGGGTTCAAGGCAGGGAATTGAATTTTCTTCATTGTCTGGACCAGGTTTTTGTTCCTGTGCTAATAACTTGCTGCCAGAGCCCAGGGCTGTCAGGGCCAGGGCCATTCCTTTCAGGGCCAGTGCCAGGGCTTCAGCGTCAGGGTCAGTGCTGTCAGGTTCAGGGTCAGGGCTGTGTTTTCAGGGTTAGGGGTTAAGGGTTAGGGTTGTAGGGTTAGTGTTAGTGTTTCAAAGGTTAGGTTTAATGGTCAGAGGGCTAGAGGCAGGATTGGCAGCCAGGGCCAGGGCCAGGGCCAGTGAGAGGGCTGCAAGTGCTTTTAGGGCCAGGGGTCCCAGGGCTATCAGGGTTAAGGCCAGGCTGCCAGGGCCAGGGCTGTCAAGTTAGGGCCAGGGCTGTCAGGATCAGGCGGGGGGTTTCGGCCAGGAACAGGGCTTTCAGTTTAGGCCAGGGCTGTCAGGAGCAGGGCCAGAGCTGTCAGTAGCCAGGGCCAGGGCTTTCAGGGTAGGGCCAGGGCTGTCAGGAGTCGAGGACAGGTCTGTCAGGGTGTTGGAAGCCACGTGAGTTTCTCGTATAATAAGCATTGGCAAAGTGTCCGACACAACCTTTAATTACAGTTCAATAGAAATTAGTGAGGCGGGTTTGCCACCTTTAGTTGGAAATTTGTTGCAATAGCCAATGGACACTGCGATATATCACTTTTCAGTTTGGCCTGTTATAATAATCTCGGGCAGTATGGGAGGAGTTTACAAAGGATTGCGCCCAGGCCCAGAGTTCTGTTTATATAAGCCCTGGTGCACCTAAGTGATATGTCAATCACCTGATTGGCTTAATACTCTTTACCCGCCTGGCGACTCAGGCCCATTTGATTTGTGTTTTTGCAATTAACGTTTTATGTCGTATTCTACAGGTTTTTACAGTTTGGGAGTTTAAAATGAGCAGTTACTAGTGGCATCAGAGTCTCAACTCTTCACATTTTTTTTTGTTTTAATAAATGAAAACTGCCTTAAAGCCTATAAGCCTGTCAGAGCCTAGCTCGATTTTAAACTCCTTCTTTGGGTTTGGCGATCATCACTTTGGAAACTTGTTTGTACCCATAACCAGGTGCAATACTGTTTCCTCTGGGTGCAGGGGCTGGGAGAAAGATTAAAGGAGGTGACACCCATTCCCGTTGGAATAAAATTCCAGGTTGTGCAAGGGCTGTCATCCTCCTTTCTGGTTTTCCTGTATTCCTTGTTTAGGCAGCAACATTGATTTGGATCACTCATTGACTCAGGGCAATGGTAAACATTTGAGTGCCCCTGAACAAGCCAGAGTCTGTTTTAATTTTTAACATGGTTAACCAAATTTAGGGAGATGATCCTTGTTTCAAAGGCCACCAGGGTTAGGGTTAGGGACCTAGTACGTTTATATTAGGGTTGAGTTTGCAGTTGTGTTGAGTAAAACACTAGCCACAATATATTATTGCACCAAACATTCAACCCCCACCCAATCTTAAGGTTAGAAAGGGCAGAAGAAACCCAGGGTAATAAGCCATCTGTGGGTGATGAATCCACTTGTTTAGGGTTAGTGGTCATCCGTTATATCACTCTTCAAGTGGTAGCAGGTGTATCTCTGGAAAGATCATCTTCAGCTGTCACTATTACCAGCGTGTTCTTTACGTGTTCTATTGATGGAAACTTGTTTCTGTGCTTTTGTGCCATACAGTGCGAGATGACACTTTTCAGTTTTCCTGTATTCCTAATTGATGCGAGTGGCACAAAATGTGATTTCTGTTTAAATGCTTTGCTTTTCTGTTTTGTTCAAAACTTGTTCATTTGCTGTACTGTGATATATCACTTTTCAGTTTTCCTGTATTCCTCATTGAGCAAGTGATACATATGTGATTTAGTTTACAAAGTTGAACTTTGCTTTTGCCTTCATGTTCTTTATGTTCTTTAGGTTTTGGAAAGGGTTGTTTCTGTTAGGAATAAGTTAGGCGTTATATAGGATTCAGGGTTAGTGTAGTTTTAGGTTTTGGGTTAGGGTTAGGGTTTTAAGTTGGAGTTAGCGTTTTTTGGGTTATCGTTAGGGTTAGTGTTAGGAGTTAGGAGTTAGGGGTTATATCACTTTTCAGTTTTCCTTTTATAATAATAGTTAGGGCGACACACATGTGACTTAGTTTACAGTAGTGCTTTGCGTTTCTGTTCTTCTGTTGGAAACTTGTTTCTGTGCTGTAGAGTGTGATATATCCTTTTCCAGTTTTCCTGTATTCCTAATTGGTTGAACAGTGACACACATGTGATTCCCATTTTAAAAGTAGTCTTTGCTTTTCTGTTTCTTTCATTGAAACTTGTTCCTGTGCTGTACAGTGTGATATATCACTTTTCAGGTTTCCTGTATTCCTAATTGTGTGAAGACACACATGTGATTTAGTTTACAAAGTAATTGCTTTGCGTTTATATATTGCGTTTTTTTCTTTCTTTAATAACTTGTTCCTGTTTGGTTTAAACGTTTAGGGTTTAGGGTTAGGGTTCTGTTTAGTGTTAGGGTTAGGATAGGTTAGTTAGGGTTAGGGTTAGAGATTCGTTCGTGTTAGGGTTGGGTTAGGTTTACTTGTTAAGGTCAGGGTATATCACTATTCACATTTTCCTGGTATTAAGGGTTAGCAGTTGTGGTTATATTACTATTTAGTGCTTTTTTTCTTTTCTTTAACTTGTTCCTGTGCTGTCAGTACGTTATATCACTTTTGGGTTGCCCTGTTATAATAATTGAGCAGGCAACACGTATGTGATTTAGTTTTCAAAGTTGTACTTTGTGTTTCTGTTCTTCGATGAAAACTTGTTTCTTTGCCGTACAATTGATACATCACTTTTTCAGTTTTGCTGTTTATCGTACAAATTAATTTTCCAGTTATAATAATTGAGCGAGCAACACACATGTGATTTAATTTTTAAAGTAGTGGTTTGCATTTCTGTTCTATTGTTGGAAACTTGTTTCTGTGCTGTACAGTATGATATATCACTTTTTCAGTTTTCCTATTATAATAATAACTGAAAGATTGTACATATGTGAATTAGTTTACAAAGTGGTGCTTTTCGTTTCTGTTCTTTCGATGGAAACTTGTTTCTGTGCAGTATTGCCAGTGCGAGATAACACTTTTCAGTTTTTCCTGTATTCCTAATTGAGCTAGCGACACACATGTGATTACGTTAAAAAGTAGTGCTTTTGCTTTTCTGTTCTTTCGTTCAAAAAACTTGTTCCTGTGCTGTACAGTATGTTATATCACTTTTTAGTTTTCCTGTATTCCTAATTGAGCAGTGACACATGTGATTTGTTTTAAAATTAGTGCTTTGCGTTTATGTTCTTAAGGTTATTCAGGGTCTGAGCAGTCTTTCAGTATGACTCATGGCTAATTTTTCCGTTTTTGGTAGCTCAGGGTTACAGCTGCCAGTGAGATAAGCAGTAACAATGGCAGCTGTAATTCCAAAATCATTTTCTGTCTGAAGGGAAAGTCATAGCGTGAGGGCATCAACGATTTTTTAGGCCAAGGTTGTTTGTTTTTTGCCCAATGCTTTAATTCTAATTAGTAAATTTACTAGCTTAGTTTTAAAAGCCACATCGTTATATCTCTTTTCAGTTTTCTGTACTACATTTTTCTGCGAGTTCCACACATGTGATTTAGTTTACAAAGTAGTGCTTTGCCTTTCTGTTCTTTCGTTGGAAACTTGATCCTGTTAGGAACAATTTAAGGTTAGGGTTAGTTTTAGGGTTAGGGTTAGGGTTAGGGGTTAGGGTGAGGGTTAGGGTTAGGGTAGGGCCAGGTTAGGGTTAGGGTTAGGGTTAGGGGCTTTTAAGGTTATGTGTTAGGGGTTATATCACTTTTCAGTTTTCCCTGTTATAATAATTGAACAAGACGACGCGAATGTGAATTAGTTTTACAAAGTTGTGCTTTGTTTTCTATTCTTTCGATGAAAAAATCGTTTCTATGCCATACATTTCAATTTATCACTTTTCAGTTTCCCTGTATTCCTAATTGGGTAGCGACACACATGTGATTTAGTTTTACAAAGTAGTGCTTTGGGGTTTCTGTTCTTCTGTTAGAAACTTGTTTCTGTGCTGTACAGTGTGATATATCACTTTTCAGTTTTTCCTGTTATAATAATTGAGCAGGCGTCATTATGTGAATTAGTTACAATATTGTGCTTTGCGTTTCTGTTCTTTGATGGAAACTTGTTTCTGTGCTGTACAGGTGGATATATCACTTTTTTCAGTTTTTCCTGTTATAATAATTAGACAGGCACGTATGTTAATTAGTTTACAAAGTTATTGCTTCGTGTTTCTCTTCTTTCATTGAAACTTGTTTCTGTGCTGTACAGTGCGTTATATCACTTTTCAGTTTTCCTGTATTCCTAATTGAGCAGGCGACACACATGTGATTTAGTTTACAAAGTAGTCTTTTGCGTTTCTGTTCTTTCCTTTGAACAAATTAGGTTTCTTTAGGGTTAGGGTTAGGGTTAGGGTTAGTTTTTGGGGTTACAATAATTGAGGTATAGTTAGGGCGAGGGTTAGGGTTGGGTTAGGGTCTTCTATGGAAACTTGGTTAGGGTTATAACACTTTTAGTTTTTCCTGTTATAATAATTGAGACAAACTGACATATATGAATTAGTTTACAAAGTTGTGCTTTGCGTTTCTATTCTTTCGATGAAAACTTGTTTCTTTATACATTTCGATATATCACTTTTAGTTTTCCTGTATTAATATTTGAGCAGGCGACACATGTGATTTACTTCACAAAAATAGTGCTTTGCGTTTCTGTTCTTCTGTGAAACTTGTTTCTGTTTTGTAAAAGTGTGATATATCAATTTTCAGTTTTCCTGTTATAATAATTGAACAAGCGACACATATGTGATTTAGTTTACAAAGTATTTTTTGCGTTTCTGTTCTTTGGTTGGAAATTTGTTCTTGTGCTGTACAGTGTCAATATATCTTTTCAGTTTTCTGTATTCCTAATTGAGCAAGTAGCACACATGTGATTTGGTTTACAAAGTTGAACTTTGCGTTTATATTCTTTCGTTTGTAAACTTGCCCTGAACAAGTTAGGTTAGGTTTAGGTTTAGGGTTAGGGTTAGGGTTAGGGTTAGGGTTGTGTTAGGGTTAGGGTTAGGGTTAGTGGGGTTAGGGTTAGTTATTAGGGTTAGGGTTAGGGTTGTTAGGGTTAGGGTTAGGGTTAGGTTTATATTCTTTTCAGTTAGGGTTAAATAATTGAACAGGTAAAAGGGTTATAGTTTCACATTTGTTTTCCTTTTCAGTTTTAATAATAATTTTTCTTTGCTGTTCTTTTCGATTTAGTTTACAAAGTTTTCTTTATTCCTAATTCTTTTCGTGCGGCTTTTGTTTCTTAGTTTACAGTCGATGCGTTTCTGTTCTTTTAGGAACAAGTTAGGGTTAATAATTGGTTAGGGTTTAGTGTTAGGGTTGGATTTACAGGGTTGTGGTGACGTTTCTTTCTTTCGATGCGAGGTTTGTTTCTGTTAGGGTACAGTTGGGTTATATAACTTTTCAGTTTTCCTGTTATAATAATTGAGCAGGAATAAGTATGTGAATTAGTTTACAAAGTTGTGCTGCGTTTCTGTTCTTCGATGGAAACTTGTTTCTGTGCCCGTACAGTCGAGATATCACTTTTCAGTTTTCCTGTATTCCTAATTGAAGCGGGCAACACACATGTGATTCCGTTTAAAAAGTAGTGTTTTGCTTTTCTGTTCTTTCATTGAAACTTGTTTCTTTTTAGGAACAAGTTAGGGGTTAGGGTTAGTGTTAGGAGTTAGGCTTAGGGTTGGGTTAGGGTTAGGGTTAGGGTTAGGGGTTAGGTTAGTTAGGTTTAGGGTTAGGAGTTAGGGTTAGGGTTAGGGGTTAGGGTTAGGGTTAGTGTTAGGGTTAGGGTTAGGGTTACAGGGTTAGGGTTACAGGGTTAGGGTTACATAGTTAGGGTTAGGGTTAGGGTTAGGGTTATGGTTAGGGTTAGGGTTAGGAGTTAGTGTTAAGATTTACAGGGGTTGAGGTTAGGGTTAGGAGTTAAGGTTAGGGTTAGGGTTAGGCTATATCACTTTTCAGTTTTCTATTATAATAATTGAACAAGCGAAACATATGTAGATGGTTAGTTTACAAAGTTTGTGCTGCGTTTCTATTCTTTCGATGAAAAAACTTGTTTCTTTGCCCATTCCCGATTGATATATTTTTTTTAGTTTTCCTGTATTCCTATTTAAGCGGCGACACACATGATTTACTACAAAATAGTGCTGCGTTTCTGTTCTTCTGTTGGAAACTTGTTTTTATGTGTTGTAAAGTGTGATATATCAATTTTCAGTTTTCCTGTTATAATAATTGAACAGGCGACATATGTGAATTAGTTTACAAAGTTGTGCTGCGTTTCTGTTCTTTGGTTGGAAATTTGTTCTTGTGCTGTACAGTGCGTAATATCCTTTTCAGTTTTCCTATGTATTCTACTTGAGCAAGTGGCACATGTGATTTGGTTTACAAAGTAATTGCTTGTTTATATTCTTTCATTGAAACTTTTCCTGTTGGAACAAGTTAGGGTTAGGTTTAGGTTTAGGGTTAGGGTTGGGTTAGGGTTAGGGTTAGGGTTAAGGTAGGGTTAGGGTTGGGTTAGAGTTAGGGTTGGAGTTAGGGTTATTGCTATTGTTAGGGTTAGGGGCTTAGGGGTAGGATTAGGTTTATATCACTTTTCAGTTTTCCTGTTAAAATAATTGAACAGGCAAAACCAATGTGAATGGTTACAAAGTTGTGCTGCGTTTCTGTTCTTTCGGTGAAGGCTTGTTTCTTTGCTATTCTTTTCGATTTTCCTTTTCCAGTTTCCTGTATTCCTAATTGAGTGGCCTTACACATGTGACTTAGTTTACAAAGTAGTGCTTACGTTTCTGTTCTTTCCTTAGGAACAAGTTAGGGGTTAGGTTTAGGGTTAGGAGTTTAGTGTTAGGGTTAGGGTTAGGGTTGGGGTGAGGGTTAGGTTGAGGGTAGGGTTAAGCAGGGTTAGGGTTAGGGTTGGGAGGCTTAGGGTTAGAGTTATAACACTTTTAGTTTCCTGTTATAATAATTGAACAGCACGACACATATGTGAATTAGTTTACAAAGTTGTGCTTTGCGTTTCCTGTTCTTTCTATGAAACTTGTTTCTGCCCGTACAGTGCCAGATAACACTTTCCAGTTTTCCTGTATTCCCTAATTGAGCGAGGCAACACACATGTGATTCCGTTTAAAGTAGTGTTTTGCTTTTCTGTTCTTTCATTGGAAACTTGTTCCTTTTAGGAACAAGTTAGGGTTAAGGTTAGTGTTAGGGTTAGGCTTGGGGTTAGGGTTCCTGTTTAGGAGTTGAGTTAGGGGTTAGGGTTGGGTTAGTGTTAGGGTTAGGGTTTGGAGTTAGGGTTAGCGGTTCTTAGGAGCGTGTTAGGTTAGGGTTAGGGTTACAGGGTTAGGATTTACAAGGTTAGGAATTTACAGTTATACATAGATTTAAGGTTGAGTTAGAGTTAGTTGGTTAAGATTTAGTTGAGGTGGGAGTTAGTGTTAGGAATTTACAAGGTTAGGGTTAGGAGTTAGGTTAAAGTTAAGGTTAGAGTTATATCACTTTTCAGTTTTCCTGTTTATAATAATTGAACAAGCGGCTAATATATGTAGATGAATTTACAAAGATTGTGCTACGTTTCTATTCTTCGATAAAACTTGTTTCTTTGCCATACATTTGACCATATATACTTTTTAGTTTTCCTGTATTCCTATTTAAGCGGCGACACACATTGATTTACTTTAAAAATAGTGCTGCGTTTCTGTTCTTCTGTTGGAAACATTTTATGTGTTGTAAAAGTGTGATATATCAATTTCCAGTTTTCCTGTTATAATAATTGAACAGGCGACACATATGTGAATTAGTTTACAAAGTTGTGCTGCGTTTCTGTTCTTTGGTTGGAAATTTGTTCTTGTGCTGTACAGTGCGTAATATCTTTTCAGTTTTCCTGTATTCCCTACTTGAGCAAGTGGCACACATGTGATTTGGTTTACAAAGTAGTGCTTTGCGTTTATATTCTTTCATTGAAACTTTTCCTGTTAGAACAAGTTAGGGTTAGGTTTGAGTTTAGGGTTGGGTTAGGGTTAGGGTTAGGGTTAGAGTAGGTTAGGGTTAGGGTTAGGGTTAGAGGGGTTAGGAGTTGCCTTTTATTCTATTGTTGGGTTAGGGGCTTAGGGTTAGGATTAAGTTTATATCACTTTTCAGTTTCCTGTTAAAATAATTGAACAGGCAAAACCAATGTGAATTAGTTTACAAAAAGTGCTTTGCGTTTCTGTTCTTTACGATTGAAAACTTTGTTTTCTTTGCTGTTCTTTTAATTTTTCACTTTTCAGTTTCCCTGTATTCCTAATTGAGTGGCGACACACATGTGACTTAGTTTACAAAGTAGTGCTTTGCGTTTCTGTTCTTTCCTTAGGAACAAGTTAGGGGTTAGGTTTGGGGTTAGGGTTAGTGTTAGGGTTAGGGTTAGGGTTGGGGGTGAGGTTAGGTTGAGGGGTATGGTTAGAAGCGAGGGTTAGGGTTAGGGTTAGGGGCTTAGGGTTAGGGTTAGGGTTATAACACTTTACCGGTTTTCCTGTTATAATAATTGAACAAGCGACACATATGTGAATTAGTTTACAAAGTTGTGCTTTGCGTTTCTATTCTTCGATGAAACTTGTTTTCTGTGCCCGTACAGTGCCAGATGTACTTTTCAGTTTTCCTGTATTCCTAATTGAGCGAGCAACACACATGTGATTCCGTTTAAAGTAGTGTTTTTGCTTTTCTGTTCTTTCATTGGAAACTTGTTCCTTTTAGGAACAAGTTAGGATTAAGGTTAGTGTTAGGGTTAGGCTTAGGGTTGGGAGTTAGGGTTAGGGTTAGGGTTAGGGTTAGGGTTGAAAGTGTTAGGGTTAGGGTTAAGAAGGTTAGGGTTAGGGTTAGCAGTTAAGTTAAGGTTAGTAGTTAGGGTTAGGGTTAGGGTTACAGGGTTAGGATTTTAGGAGTTAGGGTTACAAGGTTAAGGGTTAGGGTTGATTATAGTTATAGTTAAGGTTAGGAGTTAGGGTTAGTATTGATTACAGGAGTTAGGAGTTAAGTAGTTGAGGTTAAGAGTTAAGGTTAGGAGTTAGGCTATATCACTTTTCAATTTCCCTGTTATAGGGTAAGTTACAAGGCAGAAACATTATTAGTTTACAAAAGATGTGTTTGCATTTCTGGTTCTGACATTGGAAGTTTCTTCATAGTTAATTCAAAGATATCACTTTTCCAATTTTCCTGTATTCCTAATTGAACAGTGACACACATATTACTTACTTTACAAAGTTGTGCTTTGCTTTCTGTTTCTTTCATTGGAAAATTGTTTCTGTACAGTACAGTAAAGATATCACTTTTCAGTTTTCCTGTATTCCTATTTGAGCAGGCGACACACATTTGAGTTATTTTCCAAAGTTGTACTTTGCATTTCTGTTCTTTCATTGGAAAATTCTTTCTATGCTCCCTAAAAGTCACGATATATCACTTTTCAGTTTTCCTGTATTCCTAATTGAGCCCGGGCGACACAAATGTGATTTAGTTTAAAGTTGTGCTTTACCTTTCTATTCTTTTTGTTGGTATCTTGTTTCTGTGCTGTACAGTTGGGAGATATCACTTTTCAGTTTTCTTGTATTTCTAATAGAATGGGCTATATATATATTTACTTAGTTTAAAAAGTTGTGATTCACATTTCTGTTCTTTTTGGAATCATCTTTCTGTGCACTACAAGTGGGAGATATCACTTTTCAGTTTTCCTGTATTCCCTAATTGAGTGGCGACACATATGTTAAGCAGTTTGTAAAGTTGTGCTTTATATTTCTTTTCTTTCATAGTTGAAACTTGTTTTTGAGGTACAATGAGATATCACTTTTCAGTTTTCCTGGATTCCCTAATTGAACAGGTGACACACGTATGATTTAGTTTCAATGTTGTACTTTGCGTTTCTATTTTTTATTGGAAACTTCTTTCTGTAGGTTCTAAAGTGGAGAATATCACTTTTCAGTGTTCTTGTATTCCTAATTGTGCAGGGGGGACACACAGGTTGCATAGTTTACAAAGTTGTGCTTTATATTTCTGTTCTTGGGTTTGAAACTTGTTAATGTGAGTTACAATTAGGGAGATATCAGTTCTCAGTTTTCCTGTATTCCTAATTGAACAGGTGACACACATATGATTTAGTTTCCAAAGTTGTGCTTTGCGTTTCTGTTTTATTGGAAATTTGTTTTCTGTCTAAGTGCGAGATATCACTTTTCAGTTTTCCTGTATTCCTAATTGTGCAGGCGACACATGTTACTTAGTTTACAAAGGATTGTTCTTTACATTTCTGTTCTTTCAGTTGGAAATTTCTTTCTGTGCTCTCAAGTAGGATATCTCACTTTCCAGTTTTCTGTATTCCTAATGGAGCAGGCGACACAAATGTGATTTAGTTTACAAAGTTTTGCTTTTTCTATTCTTTTATTTGGTTGTTTCTGTGCACTACTGTGGAGATATCACATTTTCAGTTTTCCTGTATTCCCTATTTAGAGGCTATACACATGTTACTAGGCATACAAAGTTGTGGTTTACATTTTCTTTCTTTCCTTGGATACTTGTTTCTGTGCTGTACAGTGTGAGATATCACTTTTTCAGTTTCCTGTATTCCTAATTGAGCAGGCGACACAGATGATTTATTTTCAAAGCTCTGCTTTGTGTTTATGTTCTTTCATTGGAAACTTCTTTCTGTGCTCTAAAGTGGGAGATATCACTTTTCAGTTTTCCTGTATTCTAATTGAGCAGGCGACACACATGTAACTTAGTTTACAAAGTTGTGTTTACGTTTCTGTTCTTTCGTTCGAAACTTCTTTCTGTGCTCTAAAGTGAGAGATATCACTTTAGTTTTCCTGTATTCCTAATTGAGCGGCGGACACACATGTTACCTAGTTTACAAATTTGTGCTTTACATTTGTGTTCTTTTGTTGGAAACTTCTTTCTGTGCACTACAGTGGGATATATCACTTTTCAGTTTTCCTGTATTCCTAAGTCAATGGGAGACTACGTGTGATTTAGTTTCAAAAGTGTGCTTTGCCTTTCTGTTCTTTCATTGGAAAATTCTTTCATTTGATCTAAAGTGGGAGATATCACTTTTCAGTTTTTCCCGTATTCCCTAATTTTACTGGCGACACACATATTTAACTAGTTTACAAAGTTGTGCTTTACATTTCTATTCTTTCGATGGAAATTTGTTTCTTTGAAGTACAGTGCGAGATATCATTTTCAGTTTTCATGTATTCCTAACTGTTCTGGCGACACACATGTGATTTAGTTACCAAAGTTGTGCTTTGTGTTTCTGTTCTTTAATTAAACTTCTTTCTGTGCTCTCAAAGTAGGAGATATCACTTTTCAGTTTTCCTGTATTCCTAAATCAGCAGGGGAACACAGTGTTCTTACAAAGTTTACTTTAGGTTTAGGATTAGGGTTAGGGTTGGGGTTGGGTTAGGGTTAGGAGTTGGAGTTAGGGTTAGGGTTAAGTGTAGGGTTAGGGTTAGATTGTTAGGGTTAGGTTGAGGTTAGGGTTAGAGTTAGGGTTAGTGTCGGAGTTCAGTATCGGGAGTCAGGAGTCAGGGTTAGGGTTAGGAGGTTGGGTTAGGGTCAGGGATTAGGGTTAGGGTTAAGTTAGGAGTTAAGTCAGGAGTTAGGGTTAGGGTTAGGGGAGTTAGGGTTAGGGTTAGGGTTAAGTGTTAGGGTTAGGATTAGGGTTAGGGGTTGGGGTTGAGGGTTAGGGTTAGGGGTTAGGGTTAGGGTTAGGGTCAGGGGTCAGGGTCAGGGTCAGGGTTAGAGGATTGGGCTGGGAGCTAGGGCAAGGCTGGGGCTGGGGCTCGGGCTCCCGGCTGGGGCTGGCCCTAGGGGGCTAGGGGGCTGGGGCTGGGCTAGGGGCTGGGAGGCTAGGGCTGGGGCTAGGGGGCTATGGGAGGCTAGGGCTGGGGCTAGGGGCTGCGGCTACAGGGAGCAAGGGATGGGGCTAGGACTAGGACTGAGGCTGGGGAGCTGGGGCTCTTGCTAGGGGGCTAGGGCTAGGGGGATAGGGGGCTAGGGGGCTAGGGCTCGGGCATGGGCTGGGGCTGGGGGCACAGGGATGGGGCTTTGGGGCTAGGGAACAGGGCTGTGGCAAGGGTGCTGGGGAGCTAGGGCTGGGCTAGGAGGCTGGGGCTGGGGCTAGGGAGATGGGGCTCTGGGGCTAGGGGTCTGGGAGCTGAGGCCAGGAGGTAGGGGCTAGGGCTGGGGCTGGGGCTAGGGCTTAGAGCCAGCACTGGGGCTTCAACTAGGGGCTAGGGCTGGGGCTAAGACTAGGGCTAGGAGGCTAGGGCTGGGGGCTAGGGCTAGGGCTAGGAGGCTAGGGCAAGGGGGCTAAGGCTAGCGGGCTAGGGATAGGGGTCTAGGGCAAAGGTTGGTAAGGGGTTAGGAATCTTGTTAGGGGTCAGGGTTAGGGTCAAGGGTCAGGGCCAGGGCCATTTTCACTGCAGGACCAGGGCTGACAGGGCCAGGGGCCAGGGATACGAGAGCCAGGGCCCAGGGCTGTCAGAGCCAGGGCCAGGGGCTGTCAGGAGTCAGGGCCAGGGCTGTCAGGGTCAGTTCAGTGCTGTCAGGTCAGGGTGAGGGCTGTCAGGGGGTTAGGGTTAGGGGTTACAGGTTGTGGTAGGGTTGGGGTTAGGGTTAGTTGTTTTTAGGGTTAGAGGGTTAGGGTTGGGGATAGTGTTAGTATTAGGGTTAGGGTAATTGTTAGGGGGTAGTGTTGAGGTTAGGGGTGAGGGTTAACTTTGCGTTTTAGGAGTTGGGTTAGAGGTTTGAGGGTTAGGGTTAGGGTTTGGGTTGGGGTTAGGAGTTAGGGTTAAAGGTTGGAAATAGTTAGAGGGTTGGGTTGGGTTTTGGGGTTGGGGTTGGGGTTGGGGTTAGGGTTAGGGTTAGTTTTTTGTAGGTTAGGGGTTAGTTTTAGGGTTAGGGTTAGGGGTTAGTGTTAGGAGTTAGGGTTCAGGTTAAGAGGTTAGGGTTAGTGTTAGGGTTAGGGTTTAGGATTAGGAGTTAGGGTTAGGGTTAGGAGTTAGGGTCAGGAGTCAGGGTTAGGGTTAAAGCTAGGGCTATGGCTGGGGCTAGTTTTTAGCTAGGGCGCTGGGGCTAGGGGCTGAATGGCTAGGAGCTGGGAACTAGGGGCTAGGGGCTGGGGGCTGGACTAGAGTAAATCGGTTTCTAGTGGGCTGGGGCTGGGGGGCTGGGGTTTCAGGGGCTAGGGGCTGGGGACAGGGGCTGGGGCTGGGGCTGGGGCTAGGGCTGGGACTGGGGGATGGGACTAGTGGGCTGGGGCTGAGCCTGGGGGCTAGGTCTAGGGCTGGGGCTGGGGGCTGAGGCTAGTGCTAGGGGTCTAATGCTAGGGGCTATGGGAGGGCAAGGGCTTGGGCTGGGGCTAGGACTGGGAGGCTTGGACTAGGGGCTGAGGGGCTGGGGCTAGGACTGGGAGAGTAAGGCTAGTGGGCTGGGGCTAGGGCTAGGGTGGGGGGCTGGGGACTGGGGTGGGGGTTAGGGCTGGCTGGGGCTGGGGGATGGGACTAGTGGGCTGAGCCTGGGCCTAGGGGCTTAGGGCTGGGGCTAGGGCTAGGGCTAGTGCTGGGGGCTAATGCTGGGGCTATGGGGCTAGGGCAGGCTAGGGTTTGGACTGGGGCTAGGACTGGGGGCTAGAGCTAGGGGCTAGGGGGCTAGGGGCTAGGAGGCTATTTCAGGGGCTGGGGGCTAAGGGCTTGAGGCTGGGCTGGGGTGCTAGGGGCTGGGGCAAGGGCTAGTAGGCAAGGGGGTTGGGCTAGTGGGCTAGGGCTGGGGGCTAGGGCTAGGGTTGGGGTTAGGGTTAGGGTTAGGTTAGGGCAAAGGATGAGGTCAGGGTTATGTTGGGGTCGGGTTCAGGGTTAGGGATAGGACCAGGGCCGCCAGGAGGCAAACAAGGGCTGCCAGGGCCTGAGCTGGGGGCTGTCAGGGTCAGTTTCCAGTGCTGTCAGGGTCAGGGTCAGGGCTGTCGGGGTTAAGGTTAGGGTGGGGTTTGTTTTTAGGTTAGGGGGTTAGGGTTAGGGGTCAAGAGTTGGGTCAAGGGTCAGGGCCAGTGCCATTTTCCAGGGCTCCAGGGCCAAGGCCAGTGCCAGGGAGAGGGCTGCAGCGCTGCCAGGAGCCAGGGCCGTCAGGGCTATCAGGGCCTTGGCCAGGACTGCCAGGGCCAGGCTCTCAAGTCCAGGAAGCCAGGTGCTGTCAGGATCAGTGCCAGGGTTTCAGGGCCAGGGCCAGGGCTGTCAGGGCCAGGGCCAGGCCTTCAGTAGTGCCAGGTCCAGGGCTGGGTTGGGGCCAGGACCAGGGCTGTCAGGGTCAGGGCCAGGTCTGTCAGGGTGTTGGAAGCGCGTGATTCATCTGGCTGGCAGAAGGTTACAAAGGGCACTGGGGTCCTTCACATTTAAGCCTTTTTACAGTCAATCGATTTAGAAGGAGGAGAGGAGGCGGCCTGTCACCAAAAGTAGTTCTTTGCGCTCACATTGGCGATGGACACGTGGCATTACCAGGCCTTGTGGCGGAGCAAGCAGGGGAGGGAGAGTAAGGGAGGAGGAGAGGGAGGGGAATTAGGGCCAGAAGTGGCGCTGTTTATATAAGCCTGGTGGCACCTAAGTGACATGTCTACCCTGATACAGTGCTATCTTTACCCGCCTGATGACTCAGGCCCTACGTGCTTGCGTGCTAGCAGGCTAGGGCTGGGGACTAGGGCTCGGGTTAGGTTTAGAGTTAGGAGTTAAGTTTAGAGGTTATGGTTAAGGTTAAGTTAGGGTTAAAGTTGCGGTTGGGGATGGGGTTGGGGTTGGGGTTGGGGTTAGGGTTAGGAGTTAGGAGTTAGGGTTAGGGTTAGGGGTTAGTGTTCTTTCATTAGGAGTTTGGGTTAGTGATGGTACCAGTAAGGGTTATGGTTAGGAGTTTCGGTTAGGGTTAGAGGTTAGGGTTAGGGTTAGGGTTAGGGTTAGGGTTTTGGTTAAAGTTGGGGTTACGATGTTAGGGTTAGGGTTAGTGTTAGGGTTAGGGTTGGGTTAGGGTTAGGGTTAGAGTTAGGGTTAGGGTTAGGTGGAGTTAGAGTTAGGGTTAGGAGTTAGGGTTGGGGTTGGGTTAGGGTTAGGGTTAGGGTTAGGGTTGGGGTTAGGAGTTGGGGTTAGGGTTAGGGTTAGGGTTGAGTTAGTAGTTGGGGATAGGGTTAGTGTTAGTGTTAAGGTTAGGATTAGGAGTTAGGGTTAGAGGGTTGGGGTTAGGGGGTTAGGGTTAGAGTTAGGAGTTAGGGTTAACGTTTAGGGTTTAAGTTAGGAGTTAAGGAGTTTAGGGTTAGAGTTACATTTAGGGTTCCTCTTATAATGGGTTATAGTCAGGGGTTAGGGTTAGTGGTCAGGGTCAGGGAGTCAGTGTCAGGAGGTTTGGATTAGGGTTTTGGGGTTAGGGTTAGGAGGGTTAGAGGTTAGGGTTAGGGTTATATCAGGGGTTAAAGTCAGTTTTAGGACATTAGGGTTTAAATTTTGGGGTTAAGTTAAACCCCGTTGGGGTTGGGGAGTTAAGGTTTGGTAAGGGTTGTTCTTTCATTGGAAAATTGTTTTGTGTTAAGGTTACAGTTAGGGATATAGTTGGGGTTGGGTTTGGGGTTGAGTTTGGGTTAGGGTTAGGGTTAGGAGTTAAAGTTAATTTAGTTTAAAAGTTAGAGGTTAAATTAGGGTTAGGATTAGGGGGTTAGGTTTAAGGGACGAGTTAAGGTAGAATTTAGGAGTTAGGTTAGGGTTAGGGTTAAGGTTTTGTGTTTAGGGTTTAGGGTTAGGGTTGAGGTTAGGGTTAGGTTAGTGGTCAGGGTCAGGGTTGACAGGGTTAGGGTCAGGGTTAGGAGTTAGGATGGGGAGTTAGGGTTAGGGTTAGGGATAAATCATTTCAGTTTTTCCAGGTTATAATAAGGGTCAGCGTCAGGGTCAGCGTTAGGATTAGGCCTAGTTCTTTGGGGCGTTTCTGTTAGGAGCTAGGAATCTTGTTTCTGGCTAGGGATCACGATAGGGGGGCTATTCATTTTGGGGCTTAGGGCTGGGGCTGGGGGCCGGGACACAACTAGGGCCCCGTTCACAAGGTGGTACTTTGCTTTCTGTTCTTTCATTTGGTAAGCTTGCTAGGGGCAGGAGCTGGGATAAGGGGGGCTGTTTTCCAGGGGCTGGGGGGATAGGGGCTGGGAGGCTAGTGCTGGGGCTGAGGCTAGGAGGATTGGGCCCTGCGTTTCTGTTCTGGGGGCTAGGGCTGGGGCTGGGGCTGGGGCTAGTGCTATATCTCTTTTCAGGACCTGTATTCCCTAAGGCTAGGGCTGGGGGCTAGGGGCTAGGGGCTGGGAGGAGGCTGAGTTGAGGGTTGGGTTTAGGGCAGGGGGGCGTTGCAGGGGGCCCCTGAACAAGTTAGGTTTAGGTTTTAGGTCTAGGGTTAGTGTTGGGGTTAAGGTAAGAGGTTAGGGGTCAGGAGTTGGGTCAATTGTCAGACCCAGGGACAGGGTCCGGGGGCCAGGACCAGGGCATGGGGCCAGGACCAAGGCTGACAGGGCCAGGGCCAGGGTTGAGTTTTCAGGGTCAGGAGTCAGTGCTATCAGGAGTCAGAGTCAGGACTATCCGCAGTTAGGGTTAGGTTAGGGTTAGGGGTTAGGTTAGAAGGGGTTAGGGTTAGGGGGTCAAGAGTTAGGTCAAGGGTCCTGGTCCAGGGCCAGGATTAGTCATGCCAGGACAGGAGTTACCAGATTAGGGCTGCAAGGTCTGGGATTGGGTTCACTCTTATATCACATTTTCAGTTTTTTCTCTCATAGTATTTACTCAAAGACTGCGTATGGCAAGTAGATTACTGGAGTAGTTGTTTTTGCTTTGGGCAAAATCATCAGAAAACTTGTTTTTCTTTGAGTCTCAGCTCTCCCATCCCCTTTTGTTTTAATAAATGACCGTAATTAAAGCCTATAAGCGTGGCACACAGCCCTACCGTTCACAAAAATATTGCTTTGCTTTTCTATTCTTTCATTGAAACTTGTTCCTGTGTGCCTTAAAGTCACGATATATAGCACTTCAGTTTTCCTGTATTCCTAATTGAGCGGCGACACACAGCCCTGATTAGTTTAAGGTTATTTTTGTTAGGGTTGTCAATTCTATAAAATTAAAATTAAAGGTTAAAATTGACTTAATCACTTATCGACTTAAAATTATGGGTAAAACCCTTAGTGTTCGACTGAATTAAAATTACAGTCTGTTTTAATTTTTTAACATGGATAATTAAATTTTAAAATGATCCTTGTTTCAAGGAAAATTAGTGTTAAAATTAAAATTAAAATTAAAATTAAAATTTATGTTTAAGTTAAAAGTTAAAGAACAACCAAAAATTAAAAACAAAGCCCCAAATTAAAATTAAAATTAAAATTCAACCCCACCCAATTTTAAAAATTAAAAGGCAGAAAATTAAAGGGTAATTAAGCCATCTGTGGGCGATTAAAATTAAAAGTAGAATAAGTGGTCAAATTAAATTAAAATTGAAATTTCAAGTGGTATTAAGGTTATCTGTTAAAGATCATCTTCATCTGTCACCAAATTTCGGCGTTAAAATTAAAGTACCCAGAATGGATTGTTTTTTCTTCCTACAGTCGATATACTCAGCACTCAGTTTTCACTGCATTCGTAATTAGTAAACTGACACACATATGATACCGTTCACAAAATAGTACTTTGCTTTTTCTGTTCTTTCATTGGAAACTTGTTCCTGTGCTGTAAGTCACGATATATGCTTTTTATTAGTTTTCCCGTTATAATAATTGAGCAGGCAACAACATTATGTAGATTAGTTTACAAAGTTGTACTTTGCTTTTCTGTTCTTTCATTAAGAGCTTGTTTCTGTACTGCTCTGGTCTGATATATCACTTTCAGTTTTCCTGTTATAATAGTTGAGCGAATTTGTACATTGTCTTGAATTAGTTTAGAAAGTTATTAGCTGCGTTTAAAATTAAAATCAAAATTCGCATCAAAAATCAAAAATCAAAAACAAAACCATATCTCTTTTCAAAACATTTCCCTAGTATAAAGCAAGCTAGAAACTATCAAAAGTCAAAGTCCAATTACTATCAAAGATCAAAATTTAAATAACAAATGTAAGTATTAAAAACAGGAAATTAAAATTTAAAATTAAAATTAAAATTAAAAATTAAAATTAAAATTAAAAATTAAAATTAAAATTAAAATTTAAAATTAAAATTAAAATTAAAATTAAAATTAAAATTAAAATTAAAATTAAAATTAAAATTAAAATTAAAAATTAAAATTAAAATTAAAAAATTAAAATTAGAATTCTCTTTAAAATTAAAATCAAATTCAGAAATTAAATATTAAAGTTAAAACTGTGACTATGATTACAAAGTCAAAAAAATGGCACTAATTCTAAAAGTGCCCCTTAAAGTTAGGTTTAGGTTTAACATTAGGGTTAGGGTTATTTGGGGGCTTGGGGTTAGGGTTAGGGTTAAGGTTGTAGCTAGGTTTAGGTTTAGGGGCTAGGGCTGGGTTAGGGTTCTGAGGGTTTAGGAGTGGGGTTTAAGGTTGGGGTTCAGGGCTAGGGGTAGGGCTAGGGCTAGGGTTGGGAGGCTGGGGTGGGGGCTGGGGTTGGGGTTAAGCTGGGGCTAGGGCTAGAGGGGTTAGTGGTGGGGCTAGGGTTAGGGGACTAGGGGTTGGGGCTAGGGTAGAGCCTAGGGGATTAGGAGCTGGGGCTAGGGTTGGGGGCTTTCAGTTTTCTCTGGGGACTGAGGCTAGGGAGTGGGAAGCTAGGGCCCTGGGGCTAGTAGTTCTTTGGCTAGGGTTAGGAACTAGGGGCTGGGGCAGGGCTTTGACTTGGGCTAGGGAGGCTGAGTGCTTCAGTTTTCCTGGCTGGGGTGGGGTTGGGGACACACAGAAGACTAGGGGCTACAAAAAGGACTGGGGCTAAGGCTAGTTCTTTCATTGCAAACTTGGGAGGCTGGGACTGGGGCTAGGCCCCTAGGGTTGGGTTTCCAGTATTCCTATAATTGGGGTTGGCTGGTCCCATGGCATTTAGCTAGAGCCAGGACCAGACATTGGCGTTTATTTGCTTTACGTTCAGGGTCAGTTCAGGGTTCAGAGTTAGGTTCAGGGGTTGTCCTTAGTTAGGTTTAGGGTTAGTCAGAACCAGGTTTGCTGTCAGGACCAGGGCCAGGGCTTAGGGCCAGGTTAGGAGTTGGTCAGGGTTAGAGGTTAGGGTTTGGGGTTAGTGTTAGGAGTTAAGGTTAAAAGAAGTTAGGGTTGGGTTAGGCGTTAGGGTAGGGTTACAGTTAGATTCACAGTTAGTATTAGGGTTAGGAGTTAGAGGTTAGTGTTAGGGTTCAGAGAGTTAGGGTTAGGAGTTAGAGTTAGGGTTGGGGTTAGGGTTAAGTTTAGGGTTAGGGAATTACAGTTAGGAGTTAGGAATTATTAGGAGTTAGTATTAGAAGTCAGGTCAAGTCAAAGTCAGAATTAGGAGTTAGAGGAGTTAAGGTTAGTATTAGTAGTTAAAATTAGGAATTAGAGATTAAAATCAAAGATTAGGATTAAAGTTAATTATTAAAATTAGAATTAAAATTAAGGTTATTAAATTTATTAATACAAGTCAGAATTAGAAATTAAATATTAAGGTTAAAATTAAAGAATTAAAGTTAAAATTTAGAATTCATGATAAGTCAGGAGTCAGGCTCAGGGTCAGGGGTTAGGAGTTAGGGCTAGGCCTTAGAAGGGGAGCTGGGGCTGGGGGCTGGGGGTTGGAAACTGGGGTCAGGAGTGGGGAGTCTGGGAGGCTAGGAATTGGGGTAGGGGGCTGGAGGCTGAGGGCTGGGTTAGGGTGGGGCTGGGTGTTGGGGATGGGAGGCTGGGGCTAGGGTTAGGGGGTTAGGGCTGGGGCTAGGAATAGGTTAGGAGTTAGAGGCTGGAGTTAGGTGTTAGGTTTGGGTTGAGGAGGGCCAGGAGTTAGGGTTAGGGTTGGGTTAGGGGCTGGGGCTGGGAGTCAGGATCAGGAGTCAGGAGTCAGGGAGTCAAGTTGGGGCTAGAGGCTGGGGACTAGGACTGGAATTAAATATTAAAATTAAAAATCAAAATTAAAAATTAAAATTAAAAATTAATTAAAACAAAATTAAAATTAAAAGGATAAATTAAAAGTAAATATTAAAATTGGGGCTAGAGGAGCTGAGGCTAAAGTCTAGGTGCCTGAGGCTGAGGCCGAGGGCGTGGTGCTTGAGGTTGCTGGACAAGGCTAGTGCTAGGGGCTAAGACTAGTACTAGGGTTAGGGACTGGGGGGCTAGGAGTCTGGGCTGGAGGCTGGGGCTAGGGGCGTGGGGCTAGGGCTAGGGGCTGGGGGGCTAGGGCAAGAGGTTGGGCTGGCATTAGGGCTGGGGCTAGGGCTAGGGGTTAGGGTTAAGAGTTAGGGTTGGGGTTAGGTGGTCAAAGGGTTGAGTCAATGGGCTGTCAGGCCAAGACCAGGTCTGTGGAACAGGGCCATCAGGACCAGACCAGGGCTGGGGGCCCAGGGCCAGATCTGCCAGGGCCAGGGACAGGCCTGTCAGGGCCAGGGCCAGGGCTGTCAGGAAGTCCAGACCAGGTCTGTCAGGCTCCAGGCGGCGCCTCATTCGATCCTGGCTAGCAGGTTAGGGTTAGGAGTTAGGGTTGGGGTTCCACAACAAGGTTTGGGTTCAAGGGTCAAATCAAGGGGCCAGGAGGCCAAGCGAGGGGCTTAGTGCTGGGAGCTGGGAGCCCTCAGGCGGCTCAGGACTATCAGGAGGGCTAGAAGAATAGGGGCTGCCAGGCTAGGGCTGTCAGGCTAGTCAGAGCTAGGGCCTCCAAGTCAGGAGCAGAGGCTATCCCAAGCTCAGGAGTCTGGGCTTCAGGGCTAGGAGAATGGGTTAGGGGTGGGGTTAAGTTTTAGGATCAGGAGTTAAGGGCCAGGGCAGGTCAGGGACCAGGACCAGTGGCGAGGGGCCCGGGCCAGAACTGCCAGGGGCCAGAGCCAGGGCCAGGAGGGAAGACAGTGCTAAAAGGGTCAGGGACAGAGCTGTCAGGACTATCAGGGCCTTATTAATTCCTCTAGGAGTTAATCCCAGGGTTAGGAGTTATAAGTTAGAGCAGGTTAAGTTTAGAGGTTAGGTAACAATATTCTAAATTCAATTTAAAATTATATCAATTAAAACCTGAAATTAAATTTAAACATAGAAACTTTTATAAAACTCTGGTATTCTAAATTTGAATAATGTGGAGTTAAATTAAAATTAGAATTAAAAGTGGAAAATTAAAGTTAAAATTAAGGTTAAATGTCAAGGAAGTTAGGAAAATCAGTTGGAGTCTAAGTCAAAAATCAAAGGGTCATAAGTTAGGGTCAAATTAGAGGTTAGAGGTTAAAGTCAGGGTTTAAGTCAAATTAAAAGGAGGTTAGGGTTAGGGTTAAAATCAAAGGTTAGGGTTAGGGTTATTAAAGTTAGGGGTTGAATTTGAGTTAGAAGGATACAAGGTTAGTTAAATTGGGATTTAAGGTTAAGTTATTAGAGTTAGATATTAGGAGTCAAGTCAGTGTCAGGAGTTAGGTATTAGGAGCTAGAGGATAAGGTTCAGAGGTCAGGGCTAGAGGCTGGGAGGGTTAGGGTTAGAGTTAGGAGGTTAGGAGCTTAGCTGTACCTGGGGCTGAGGGCTGAGGCTATTGCTCAGGGGTGAGGTCAGAGTCAGATTGGGGTCAGGGGGCTGGGGGGCTGGGCTGGGGGCTTAAGGTTAGGGGATTTAAGGAGTAGGGCTGGAGTTAAAGTCAGGGCTGGGGCTGGGTTTAGGAGCTAGGGTTTAGGGCTAGGGGGCTGGGGACTAGGGGCTAAGCTGGGCCCAAAAATTAAATTAAAAAATGGGGATTAAAATTCAAAAATCAATTTCAAAATTAAGGCTAGGGGCTAGGGGCTTGAAATTAAATAATAAAGGCTTAAAAATTGGGCTTAAAATTAAGTGAATAAAAATTAAAATTAGGGGCTACAAAATTATAATTAAAATTTATGATTGGGGCTATGTTTAGGTGGGCTAGGGATAAGGGGCAAAAATCAAGTGTCAAAATCGGAATGGTGCTCTGGGACAAGGGCTAAAATTAAAGAGGTTAGGAAGTTAGGTTTAGGGTTAGGGAGTCAAGGGTTGGGTCAAATTCAGGAGCCAGGGCAGGAGTCAAAATTAGGGGTTAGGGTTAAAAGCGGGGTTAGGGTTATGGTTAGGGTTAGGGTTAGGGGTCAGGGTCAGGAGTCATGTCAATATCAGAGTCGGCTTAGGGCAGTTATAGTTAGGTTAGGTTTAGGGTTAGGGTTAGGTGTTAAAGTCTGGAGTTAGGGTTAGGGTTAGGGGTTTAGGGTTAGGTTTAGGAGTTAGGGTTAGGATTAGGGTTAGGGGTTAGGGTTAGGGTTAGGGTTAGTGTTAGGGTCAGGGTCAGGGTCAGGGGTAGGGTTAGGGTTAGAGCTAGGAGCTAGGGCTGGGGCTGGGGTTGGAGGCTAGGGGCTGGAGCTAGGGGGCTAGGAGGCTAGGGGCTAAGGCTGGGGCTAGGTAGCTAGGAGGTTAGGGCTGGGGCTGGGGGGCTGGGGGGCTAGGGCTGGGGGCTATGGCTAGGGGCTGGGGGGCTGGGGCTGGGGCTAGGACTAGGACTAGGACTCGGGGCTAGAGGCTAGTACTAGGGGCCTAGGGCTGCGGGCTGGGGCACTAGGGGGCTAGAGCCTTAGCCTGCGGGGCTAGGGGGCTGGGGCTAGGGGCTGGGCTAGAGGGGCTGGGGCTAGGGATGAAGCTGGGGGTCTGGGGTCTAGGGCTGGGGCTGGGGCTAGGGGCTGGGGCTAGGGAGCTGGGCTGGGACTAGGAGGCTAGGAGGCTGGGCTGGGGGCTAGTGCTAGGGGGGCTAGGACTAGGGCTGGGACTGAGGGCTTGGGATCGGGGCTGGGTTGCTAAGGGCTGGGAGGCTAGGGCTAGGGGCTAGGGCTGGGGGTTGGGCTTGGGGCTAGGGCTGGGGGGCTATGGGGCTAGGGGCTAGGGGGCTATGGCTAGGGGGCTAGGGGCTGGGTCTGGGGCTCGACTAGGACTGGAGACTCTAGGGCTAGGAGCTGGGACTGGGGCTGGGGCTACGGGCTGGGGACTAGGGGGCTGGGGGCTAGGCCTGGGGGCTAGGGCTGTGGCTAGGGGGCTAGGGCTAGGGGGCTAGGGATAGGGCTGAAGCTAGGGGGCTAGGGGGCTAGGGCTGGGGCTGGGGCTGGGGCTGGGCGAGGGGGCTGGAGGCTAGGACTGGGGGCTGGGACTAGGGGCTGGGAGCTGGGGCTGGGGCTAGTGCTAGGTGCTGGGGGGCTAGGACTGGGGCTGGGACTAGGGAGGCTGGGGGCAGGGGCTGGGGCTGGGGGGGCTGGGAGGCTGGGGCTGGGGGGCTGGGGGCTAGGGGGGCTAGGGCTGGGGCTAGGGGGCTAGTGCTGGGGACTAGGACTGGGACTGAGCTAGGACTAGCTGGGGGCTTAGACAGGGAGCTGAGGGCCTAGGGGGGCTCCAGGGTCTAGGGCAGAGGCGGTTGGGCTAGCGGGCCAGGGGCTCAGGGGGGCTGGGTCTCGGGTTCACAGTTAGGGTTATGGTTAGGGTTAGGGGTCAAGGTTAGGGTCAGGGTCAGGGGGCCAGGGTTAGGGACTGCCAGGGCCAGGGCCCAGGGCCAGGGAAAGGCGCAGGGGGCTGCCAGGGTGCCAGGGCCGTCCAGGGCTATCAGGGCCCACGACCAGGACTGCCAGGTCTAGGGCTGTCAGAGTCAGGGCCAAGGCTGTCAGGATCAGGCACGTGGCTGTCAGGGCCAGGGCCAGGGTTGTCAGGGCCAGGGCCAGGTCTGTCAGGGTCAGGAGCCAGTCTCTCAGGGAGTTGGAATCCAGCGTGATTGTCTCGCTGGCAAAGAAGCATGCCCCAGGCACAAGGGGTCCTTCATAACAAGCCTTTATTACAGTCAATGGATGAAAGGAGGCTAGAGAAGCGGCCCGGCCACCTCACGGGCGTGGCGGTGCTCGCATTGCCCGATGGACACCTTGGCGTCCCACGTGCAGGGCCTGGGCAGGCAAGCCCCGAGGCGGGAGAGGAGGAGGAGAGGAAGAGAGCCCCAGGGCCTAGGAAGTGGCGTTGTTTATATAAGCCTGGTGGCACCTAAGTAGCGTGTCAATACCCGATTGGCTGCTCACTCTTTACCCTGTCTGATGACTCAGGCCCAGTATTAGCTTAGCGTCTCACGCAATTTTATAACCAGCGCATACCTACTGGAGGGGTTTTTTTTTTTACAGTTTTGAGGGCAAAATGTAAAGCCACCTAGTGTCGTCTGATTCTCAGCTCTCACATGCCCGTTTTGTTTAATAAATGAAAAACTGCCTTAAAGCCTATAAGCGTGGCACAAGATGGCCCTAAGCTCGATCAGCGAGCTCCTTCTTTAGGCGTAAAGGGATTCAGAGCTTTAGATCACTTCCTTTCCCACCAGGTGCAATGGAGACATGTCCTCTGGCTGCAGGGGCTAAGGAGAAGATTAAAGGAGGTGACATACCCATTCCTGTGCAATGGAATAAAATTCCAGGGAGTACAAGGGCTGTCATCCTCTATCCGAGATACCATAGCCTCTTAGGCAAAGGCAACATTGACTTGGATCACTCATCGACTCAGTGCAATTGGTAAAACCCTGAGGTGATGGACTGAGTATCTGATCTGTTTTAATTTTTAACATGGATAAGCAAATTTTGGGAGATGATCCTTGTTTCAAGGCCACAAGTGT
>JAEOAE010001259.1:0-30571 GCA_036365155.1 Meriones psammophilus
AATGCAAAATAGGAGGTGTGTTAACACAGAGGCAAGTGGTCCCTTTACTCACAGAAGGGATCAAGCAGATTCTGGCTCCAAGGGAATGCAAGGTTCCCAGGGTTTCATGGCAGCTGTGGCAAGAGAAAGCACAGTTCTAGGGATGACAGCTCTGAGAGGGACCTACAGGCTAACCTCTTGCCATCAGTAAACAAACAAAGGGCCTGTCAGGCTTAGGCCCTCATGCAACAATATCAACTGTCTCCATCAGGCAGCCATGAGGTACTAGGCAGGTAGGAAAATCTCAACTGAGGATTTCAGATTTGATACACACTACTGCATGCAGCAGCACAGCTTTGCATCTGGCTGCAGATAAAACCTCTGACCCTATCCCAAGAGTTCTATGTCACAAAGGAAATACAGATGTTTATGGACCTGTGTATTCAGGGATAATAAAGAGGATCTCTGGAAGAAGCAGAATAACTTCTACAGTATCTATTATACACCCAGGTACTGTTGATGGGGACTGCAAAGGAAAAAGTTGAAATTATGGCACATGTAAAACATGAGATGCAAAAAATAAGGCAGGGTTAGAACTGCTCAGCTGTTACTGTTCTCTCCTCCACCTAGGGCAAAGCCACACCTGAAGAACAACAGGCACATTTGGCAGTACTGGAAATTGTGTGTTCTGGAAAACACTGCCTAATGATCAGAGATCCAAATTAATGGCAGCAACAAATGTTATTCTTGAAATGAAGGAAATGACTTCAGTATCCTCTCCCAAAAAGTCTTGGGATCCACAATGTGTGCTTCTGAAAGTTCATACAGTTTCTAGGAATCTGTAAAATTTCTCCAGTAGGACAAAGTGTATGGGGATTAAATAGGTGGAACCAGAGGAACCAAGAGGGAACTTGACACCTTCTGTGGCCTGCCACTGAAGGAGAAATTCAGAAATAATTCCAGGAGTCTTTCTGCAGGATGAGTCTACTCTTTGCCCAAATGCTTAGACTTGCAGGGTCCTAACCATATTTAGATTGTTGAAATCATACACGGGAGACTGAGCTCAAAGGAACTTAAGGCAGAAGGCACACGCAGAGTGCAAGATCTGTTCTAGCCACGTTCCTCCTTGAGCATCAGCCAGAGCTGAATGAATGACCTTGTTAAAGTAGGCAAAGACTGCTCCTGGCTTATGCCTCTTCTCCTTGCCCGATCATCAGAAGCCATGCCTTAGACTCTCCTCAAACTCCTTGTGGGCCAACACAGATGCGTACTGTGAGCTAAGCAGTGGAATTTGGGTAGAACACAAGGCCAACTGTTTCTGGAAAGGCTGCTTTAGGGTGGGGTATGGGAAAATTCAGGAGGAAGGAAGGGTTTCACAGTTTGGGTGCAGAAGAGTGCCAAACGTTTTGGCCTGTAATTGGAGGTCTCAAAGGGGAGTGGGTGGGGCCTCAGGTCGGTATTTTAGGGTGAGAAGCAGACCCCTTTACGCATTTGCCATAGTCTGCACTTTCTGGGTGTTGTTGTGAGTACACACTAGAGAGGAAGAACTCCTGTCAAAGTGTCCTCGCCAGGATGGAAGATCAGGCAGATGTGGGTGGCTGCAGTAAGACAAAGACATCCCGGCATTAAAAGACTGCTTGGCAGGCCAAGCAGAAGGAGGTCTTGCTCTCAGTTTTTCGCCAAGACACCTTACCCGAGCTTCAGGACCAGGCAGGAACTGGCCAGGGAATTCGGAGTTCCAGAGTCCTCCATCCGCGTGTGGTTTCAAAACTGTAGAACTAGAACTGGCATGTCGAGGAAGACCTCAAAGCAGACCCACCACAGGCTCCAGCCATGAAGCCTCCCAACAGCCTCCTGAAAAGCTTGTCGCCAGGGTACAACAAGCAAGAGGCCTGCCCTCAGAACGGAGAAGGCCTCGAACGCGCTTAGTCCAGCACAGATCAGCATGCTAGTGCAAGCTTTTGAGATCTCTCCATCTCCAGACTATGCCACGAGGTGCAACTGGCACTGAGCACAGGTTTGCCTGAGGACACCGTCCACATATGGTTCCAGAACAGAAAGACCAGGCAGAAAGGCGGGCTGGAGGCAGCACAGCTAAAGGTGAGGACCTGCCTGCCTCTCCTGGCCCGGAAAGGGCTCCTGGAGCATTGTGTTGCATTGAGCAGGAGGCTTCCCGGGACAGCTTGTTGACACCGGGTTCTGCAGGAGGCCAGTGTGCAGAAGCCTTGATGTCAAGACCCGAGCTCACCTTCTTCACAGAGGCCTACCCAGAATCCAGCAACTCCTGCCCTGTCCAGCTCTTCCTGGAGCAACTGGTGAGAACAGTGGAAGAGGAACAGGGATCAGCCGCTCTGGACCCAGATGTACCATGGGAGCAGATCGAACCAACACTTGAGAGGCCTCTCACAGAAGAAGAATATCAGGCTCTGTTGGACGATATTTGACCACATTGAGAATGCCCAGAATTGGGACTGTAAAACCCCGTTGCCTGGACCCTAACCTGACCATTGTCTCAGAGACTCCAGCCAGAAATGAGCTTGGACAGATGCTCAGACTTGCACCTAAGAAAGGTGCAGAGCTCTAGGGATCCTGAGTAAGTTTTGGGGAAAAGATGGAAGGCCCTGGAGGTGTGAGGAACCTCACAAGAAGACCAACAGAAACAGCTGACCCAGCCCCAGGGGCTTGCAGAGACTGAGCCATCAAATAAGGAGCATGCTTGGTCTGGAGCTAGGGACCCTGCACACACGTAGCAGGTGGGGGGTGAATCCTTGTGCTTAATGTGGGTTGCCCTACGAGGGAGGTGTTGTGGCGTGGCCCAGCGGCGGTGGAGAGTTGTTTCTAACCTGGACTTTGTTGTTTCTAACCTGGACGGTTTTGAAGGACAGTTATATCATGTTAGCTTCAATTATGATCAGGATAAATATGTAATTTGTCTGCTATTGTACTCTGCGTCATTAAATTATTTTTAGGCATTACTATGTCCTGGTTATTCTTTTCATTTGGAAATTAACGTAAAGAGGAGATATGATTATCTTTCAAGCTGAAAAGAGGTGTGATCATGAGTCTTGGTTTTTAACTTGACTGCATGTGGAATTAAGCAAAACACCCAAATTAAGGACACAATTGTGAAGCACTCTTCCTTATTTGAAGTAGTCTTCTCTACTTCTCTTCTGAATCTGTAAGGCTGAAAAACACACCTTTAATCTGTATCTTCATACTGCAAAACCAACCACTCACCTTTGCCTCATCTTACTGGAAACCTATACAAGGACATAGAAGAAGGAATGTTTTACTCTTTGCCTGTTCCCTCTTGCTGTGGTAGCAATTCTATTTCTTCATTGACTATAGAACCTTCTTCTTGAGGATTTCCGTGTATATGAAGGTGAGTTGAGGCAACCAGCCTCATGGACTAAGCCACTGATAGATTCCTGATTTTCTACTTTTAGCCATCCACTGTTGAATTAATTGACTCACAGATTGTAAATCATTCTCATAAATCCTTTCCTATAAAGAGAGAGTTAGAGGGAAAATAAACTATGCATATAATCATCTTTCACATAGAACTACCAAATTTTCTGCTTTTAATAATATTATGTAATTCATTCAGGAATCACTTAAACCACAGTAATCGACATTTGAGGAGTTATAGAAAAAATAATCATCATCATTGATAGACTAGGAATTAAATTTTCTGATGCAGTTATATTCTAAAATATCGTAATTGAATTACAAGTATTTTAATTTTTTGCAGCATTTATATACAGTTTATTTTTACCTCAAATCAGTCCCTTCTTTGTCTTAATTCCCTCAACACACATTAAAGTGTGTTTATTTTCATTTTCATAGGTTACAGAGATTCTATTTTATATGGGGATGACATCATGAAAATTAACTGTTCTATGCATGACACTGCTAATACCAAAACATCATTCAACTAATAAGTAGACCTATCAGAATCACACTAGAATTCTCAGCAGAGATTATAAAATCCAGAAGTGTTTGGATGGATATCATGCAGAAACTAAGAGACCACCGATGCCAACCCAGACTACTATACCCAGGATATATGCAGCCATCCAGCCCTACAGAACATACTAGAAGGAAAACCCTAACCCAATAATATTAAATACACTCCAGAAAACACATTGAGGCCCACACCATGAGGGGAAGTCCATGCCTGACACTGCCTGGATGACCATGAACCAGAGTCAAGATAGCCTAGAGACACACGATATCTGTAAACATGATAGGCAAAAAAAGGTCAATAAAAGATACTCTGCTATAATCTTAGATGAGTGCCTAGCCCAGTTGTCATCAGAGAGACATCACCCGGCATCTGATGGGAGTAGATGCAGCGACCCACAGCCAAACATAATGATGTATCCAGGGGAACCCCAGAAATGAGGAAATACGTATTGTAGGAACCAGAGATATCAAGGACACAGCAAGAGCATGGCCCACTGAGTCAATTGGGCTCATAGGGGATCACAGAGTCTGAAGGACAAAAACATAAACATGCTATGAGTCTTGTGACCTAGGTTGTTGGCATATACCTTATGATTATTATCCTCATGTCGCTGAGGGACTTCCAACTGTGAGAAAGGGGTGTCTCTAACTCTTTTTCCTGCTCTCCCTATACTTTCTCTCCTCGTGTATTGCTTTGACCAACTCTGATGTGAGGGATTATTCCTAGTCTTTTTGTAACTTGTTAGGCCATCAGATTTTTTTTTTTCATTGAAAATAAAAGAGCAGTGGATCTGAAGGAGATGTGAGGTGGGCAGAGTAGAGGTGGATAGATTGTGGCTGGGAGGAGTGGAGGAAGAGGAAACTGCAGTTGGGATGTAGTGCATGAAACAACAACAAAAATAAAATGCTAAAACAAAATAAACTGTCAGCAGCTCAGGCTGTTGGTGATCACCTGCATTTCTAGCACTCAGGAAGTTTAAGGTAGGTGGATCTCTGTGAGTTCAAGCACAGGCTGTTCTATAAAGAGAGTCCAGGACAGCCAAAATTATTCAGAAAAATCCTGTCTTCAAACAAAAGAAATCTGTCAGCATTTTGTGTTTCATCTTTACAACTTTGTTTTATGTCCCACTTTTTTAATTTTTATTTTTAATATTAGATACAGCTTGTTAACTTTGTATCCCAGCTGTAGCCCAGTTCCTCATCACCTCCCTATCCCACCTTCCTTCCCTCATCTCCTCCCTACCCCTTTCCAAGTCCGCTGATAGGGGAGGGCCTCCTCCTTTTCCAACTGACCCTTGCTTATCAGGTATCATCAGGACTGGCTGCAATGTCCTCCTCTGTGGCCTAGCAAGTCTGATCTTTCATTGGGGGTGGGGGGAGAGGTCAATGAGCCAGCCATTGAGTTCATGTCCGAAATAGTCCTTGTTCCACTTAGTATGGTAACCAATTGGATGCAGAGCTAACATGAACTACATTTGAGCAGGGGTGCTAGGTTATATGCATACATGGTCCTTGGTTGGAGATACAGTCTCATAAAAGATCCCTGTGCTCTGATATATTTGGTCCTTGTGGAGTTCCTGTCCTCTCCAGGTCGTACTAACTCCGCCTTCTTTCATATGATTCCCTGTGCTCTGCCCAAGGTTTGCTTATGAGTCTCAGCATCTACTTTGATACACTGCTAGGTAGAATCTTTCACAGGTCCTCTGTGGTAAGCTTCTGTCCTGTTGTTTTCTCCTATGTCCATCCCTTTGTCTTTCTAAGTGAGGATTGATCATCTTAATCCATGTCCTCTTTCTCATTTATCTTCTTTAGGTGTACAGATTTTAGTATGTTTATCCTATCTTATAGGTCTAGCAACCACTTAAAAGTGAGTGTATACCATGTATGTCTTTCTGATTCCGGGATACCTCACTCTGGATGATCTTTTCTAGATTGTTTGTTTGTTTCTTCATGTTTACATTTCATGACTTCTTTGAATGGTCTACATATAAACCTGTCTGTTGCGTAGCTGGTAAAGATGTTTCCCATTTTATAAGCTGCTTCATCATTAAGGAATGGATTGCAAAAGCTTCCAAGACAAGACAGGCAATTTGACAAGGACACCCTTAAGGGTGGTACCACAGAATTCTGATTGAGAGGCTGCCTCACGGCGGCTGTCTCTGAAGAGAAACAGATGGGAGGAAGACCATCCCAGACCTAGCCTCCCCAAATGGAATCTGGAGCATCCTCCAGTTCCCAGTCAACTGATATTCTGACAAGTCTGTCTATCGCAGTGACTGAGAAGACGACCAAAAAGGTCCAGATAGGTGACTAAAGAGAAACAGTGGTATACCAGAAATCAGACTAACCTGTTCCGAGCTCGACCTCTGAGCCCAGTCTGCTGAGGTCTGTTTTCTGGGCAATGCACCAAAATGTAAGACCTGGAGTCTCACTGCTCAGGAGCTCAGGATTACACCCTTCACAGGAACACTCACAGACCACAACTTGATGCAATAGCAAAAGGTTTTATTGCTGTCGAGATAGGGTCGCACCTCCAAAGACAGGACATGACCCTGAACATGCAAAACACAGGGTTTTCACTTTTGCTCTATACTTTACAGCTGATTGTTTCTCAGAACAGTTCACCCCACCCTTCAAAAGCTATCTGCACCTGACTTCAATTCAAATAATCACAGTTTTTTTTCTCATTCCCAGGTGGTCCCTCATTTGTTCTGATGATGAAGTCACTGAATAATCTCATCTTGCAGGTTTATGAGTGCAGGGATCTGTTAAGGAGGCTGTGCAAAACAACCGCCTCATTCACTAAGGTAATTCAAGGCCCTGGAGAAGACTGTTCACCAACTTCATACAGAGATTGGGTTCAGCTCTATAGAAGGCAGTACCAGACTAACACCAGATAAGCACTGATGCAATTCTTGGCACATGATAATGCAAATACCACATGTAGGAGAGTATTTAGAGCATGAAAAGGAGGAGCAGCCCCAAGAGATGAATTATTAAGAGAGACAACTGCTATTGGCTCTCAGGAGCATCATGCCGACCTTACAGGACAAGCTACAGCTAGAGTCCCCAGTTCTCAAAACACCCGGTGTGCTATTTTGGGTGAATCCGGGCATTTACCAAAAAAAAAAAAAAAAAAAGTGAGGTTAAAATCACTAGAACCCAAAATAGGAGGTGTGTTAACACAGAGGCAAGTGGTCCCTTTACTCACAGAAGGGAACAAGCAGATTCTGGCTCCAAGGGAATGCAAAGGTTCCCGGGTTTTCATGGGAGCTGTGGCAAGGGAAAGCACTGGACTAGGGATCACTGCCCAAGAGGGACATACAGGCTAACCTCTTGCCATCAGGAAACCAAGAGAGGGGCCTGTCAGGCTTAGCCCCCTCATTCAACAGCTGTCTCCAATCAGGAAGCCATTAGGTACTAGGCAGGTAGGAAAATATCAAATGAGGATTTTAGACTTGATACACACCACTGCATGCAGCAGCACAGCTTTGCATCTGGCTGCAGATAAACCTCTAACCCTATCTGCAAGGCTTCTATGTTACAAAGGAAATACAGCTGTTTATGGACCTGTGTCTTCAGGGATGGTAAAGAGGATCTCTGGAAGAAGCAGAATAACTTCTACAGGATCTATTGTACACCCAGGTACTGTCGATGGGGACTGCAAGAAAAAAGTTAAAATTATGGCGCATGTAAAACAGGAGATGCAAAAATAAGGCAGGGGTAGAACTGCTCAGCTGTTACTGTTCTCCTCCATCTAGGGCAAAGCCACACCCTGAAGAACGACAGGCACATTTGGCAGTACCAGAAATTGTGTGTTCTGGAAAACACTGCCTAATGATCAGAGATCCAAATTAATGGCAGCAACAAATGTTGTTCCTTGAAATGAAGGAAATGACTTCAGTATCCTCTCCCAAAAGTCTTGGGATCCACACTGTGTGCTTCTGAAGGTTCATACAGTTTCTAGGAATCTGTAAAATTTCTCCAGTAGGACAAAGTGTATGGTGGATTAAATAGGTGGAACCAGAGGAACCAAGAGCGAACTTGACACCTTCTGTGGCCTGCCACTGAAGGAGAAATTCAGAAATAATTCCAGGAGTCTTTCTGCAGGATGAGTCTAAGGCAGACGGCACACGCAGAGTGCAAGATCTGTTCTAGCCACGTTCCTCCTTGAGCATCAGCCAGAGCTGAATGAATGACCTTGTTAAAGTAGGCAAAGACTGCTCCTGGCTTATGCCTCTTCTCCTTGCCCGATCATCAGAAGCCATGCCTTAGACTCTCCCCTCAAACTCCCTGTGTTCCAACACAGGTGCGTACTGTGAGCTAAGCAGTGGAATTTGGGTAGAACACAAGGCCAACTGTTTCTGGAAAGGCTGCTTTAGGGTGGGATATGGGAAAATTCGCAGGAGGAAGGAAGGGTTTCACAGTTTGGAAGCAGAAGAGCGTTCCACGGTTTGGCCTGTAATTGGAGGCCTTGAGGGAGTGGGTGGGGCCTCAGGTCGGTATTTAAGCATGAGCAGCAGACCCCTTTACGCATTTGCCATAGTCTGCACTTTCCTGGGTGTTGTTCTCAGTACACACTGGAGAGGAAGAACTCCTGTCAAAGTGTCCTCGCCAGGATGGAAGATCAGGCAGATGTGTGTGGCTGCAGTAAGACAAAGACATCCCGGCGTCAAAAGACTGTTTGGCAGGCCAAGCAGAAGGAGGTCTTGCTCTCAGTTTTCGCCAAGACACCTTACCCGAGCTTCAGGACCAGGCAGGAACTGGCCAGGGAATTCGGAGTTCCAGAGTCCTCCATCCGCGTGTGGTTTCAAAACCGCAGACAGTACTGGCATGTCGAGGAAGACCTCAAAGCAGACGACCGCAGGCTCCAGCCATGAAGCCTCCCAACAGCCTCCTGAAAAGCTTGTCGCCAGGGTACAACAAGCAAGAGGCCCGCCCTCAGAACGGAGAAGGCCTCGAACGCGGCTTAGTCCATCACAGATCAGCATGCTGGTGCAAGCTTTTGAGATCTCTCCATCTCCAGACTATGCCACGAGGGTACAACTGGCACTGAGCACAGGTTTGCCTGAGGACACCGTCCAAATATGGTTCCAGAACAGAAAGGCCAGGCAGAAAGGCCACGCTGGAGGGAGCACAGCTAAAGGTGAGGACCTGCCTGCCTCTCCTGGCCCGGAAAGGGCTCCTGGAGCATCGTGTTGCATTGAGGAGGAGGCTTCCCGGGACAGCTTGTTGACATCGGGTTCTGCAGGAGGCCAGTGTGCAGAAGCCTTGATGTCAAGACCCGAGCTCACCTTCTTCACAGAGGCCTACCCAGAATCCAGCGACTCCTGCCCTGTCCAGCTCTTCCTGGAGCAACAGGTGAGAACAGTGGAAGAGGAACAGGGAGCAGCCGCTCTGGACCCAGATGTCCCATGGGAGCAGATCGAACCAACACTCGAGGCTCCTCTCACGAAAGAAGAATATCAGGCTCTGTTGGACGATATTTGACCGCATTGAGAATGCCCAGAATTGGGACTGTAAAACCCTGTTGCCTGGACCCTAACCTGACCATTGTCTCAGAGACTCCAGCCAGAAATGAGCTTGGACAGATGCTCAGACGTTTACCTAAGAAAGGTGCAGAGCTCTAGGGATCCTGAGTAAGTGTTGGGAAAAGATGGAAGGCCCTGGAGGTGCGAGGAACCTCACAAGAAGACCAACAGAAACAGCTGACCCAGCCCCCAGGGGGCTTGCAGAGACTGAGCCATCAAATAAGGAGCATGCTTGGTCTGGACCTAGGGACCCTGCACACACGTAGCAGGTGGGAGGTGAATCCTTGTGCTTAATGTGGGTTGCCCTACAAGGGAGGTGTTGTGGAGTGGCACAGTGGCGGTGGAGAGTTGTTTTTAAGCTGAACTTTGTTGCTTCTATCCTGGACGGTTTTTGAAGGACAGTTATATAATGTTAGCTTCAATTATGATCAGGATCAATATTTAATTTGTCTGCTATTGTACTCTGCGTCATTAAATATTTTTAGGCATTGCTATGACCTGGTTATTCTTTTCATTTGGAAGTTAATGTAAAGAGGAGCTATGAACCTTCTTCTTGAGGATTTCAGTGTATTTGAAGGTGAGTTGCGCCAACCAGCCTCATGGACTAAGCCACAGATAGATTCCTCGATTTTCCATTTTTAGCCATCCACTGTTGAATTAATTGACTCACAGATTGTAAATCATTCTCATAAATCCTTTCCTATAAAGAGAGAGTTAGAGGGAAAATAAACTATGCATATAATCATCTTTCATATAGGACTACCAAATTTTCTGTTTTTAATAATGTCATGTAATTCATTCAGAAATCACTTAAACAATAGTTACTGACATATGAGGAGTTATAGAAAAAATATTCATCATCATGCAAAGTCAAAATGCTACATAAATTTTTGGGTATATTGATGGACCAGGAGTTAACTTTTTTGATGCAGTTGCATTCTAAAATATCATAATTGAATTACAAGTATTTTAATTTTTGCAGCATTTATATATAGTTTATTTTTACCTCAAATTAGTCCCTTCTTTATCTCAATTTCCTCAACACACATTAAAGTTTGTGTTCATTTTTCATTTTCTTAGGTTACAGAGATTTCATTTCATATGGGGATAACACCACGAAAATTAACTGTTCTATGCATGACACTGCTAATACCAAAACAGCATTCAAATAATAAGTAGACCTATCAGAATCACACTAGAATTCTCAGCAGAGATTATGAAAGCCAGAAGGGCTTCGATGGATATCATGCAGACACTAAGAGACCGCCGATGCCAACCCACACTACTATATCCAGTATATATGCAGCCATCCAGCCCTACAGAAGATACTAGAGGGAAATCCCAAACCTAATAATATAAAATACACTCCAGAAAATACATTGAGGCCCACACCATGAGAGGAAGTCCATGCCTGACACTGCCTGGATGACAATGAACCAGAGTCAAGATAGCCTAGAGACACATGATATCTGTAAACATGACAGGCAACATATGTCAATGAAAGATACTGTGCTATAATCATAGATGAGTGCCTAGCCCAGTTGTCATCAGAGAGACATCACCCAGCGTCTGATGGGAACAGATGCAGACCCATAGCCAAAGACAATGATGTACCCAGGGGAACCACAGAAATGAGGGAATACGTTATTGTAGGAACCAGAGATATCAAGGATACAACAAGAGCATGGCCCACTGAGTCAATTGGGCTCATAGGGGATCACAGAGTCTGAAGGACAAAAACATAAACATTCTATGAGTCTTGTGACCTAGGTTGTTGGCATATACCTTATGATTATTATCCTCATGTTGCTGAGGGACTTCCAACTGTGAGAAAGGGGTGTCTCTAACTCTTTTTCCTGCTCTCCCTATACTTTCTCTCTCGTGTATTGCTTTGACCAACTCTGATGTGAGGGATTATTCCTAGTCTTTTGTAACTTGTTAGGCCACCAGATTTTTTTTTTTTTCATTGAAAATAAAGAAGCAGTGGATCTGAAGGAGATGTGAGGTGGGCAGAGTAGAGGTGGATAGATTGTGGCTGGGAGGAGTGGAGGAGAGAGAAACTGCAGTTGGGATGTAGTGCATGAAACAACAACAAAATAAAATGCTAAAACAAAATAAACTGTCAGCAGCTCAGGCTGTTGGTGATCACCTGCATTTCTAGCACTCAGGAAGTTTAAGGTAGGTGGATCTCTGTGAGTTCAAGCACAGGCTGTTCTATAAAGAGAGTCCGGGACAGCCAAAATTATTCAAAAATCCTGTCTTCAAACAAAAGAAATCTGTCAGCATTTTGTGTTTCATCTTTAGGAACTTTGTTTTATGTCCCACTTTTTAATTTTTATTTTTAATATTAGATACAGCTTGTTAACTTTGTATCCCAGCTGTAGCCCAGTTCCTCATCACCTCCCTATCCCACCTTCCTTCCCTCATCTCCTCCCTACCCCTTTCCAAGTCCGCTGATAGGGGAGGGCCTCCTCCTGTTCCAACTGACCCTTGCTTATCAGGTATCATCAGGACTGGCTGCAATGTCCTCCTCTGTGGCCTTGCAAGTCTGATCTTTCCTTGGGGGGGGGAGAGGTCAATGAGCCAGCCATTGAGTTCATGTCCGAAATAGTCCTTGTTCCACTTAGTATGGCAACCAATTGGATGCAGAGCTAACATGAACTACATTTGAGCAGGGTTGCTAGGTTATATGCATACATGGTCCTTGGTTGGAGATACAGTCTCATAAAAGACCCCTGTGCTCTGATATATTTGGTCCTTGTGGAGTTCCTGTCCTCTCCAGGTCGTACTACCTCCGCCTTCTTTCATATGATTCCCTGTGCTCTGCCCAAGGTTTGCTTATGAGTCTCAGCATCTACTTTGATACACTGCTAGGTAGAATCTTTCACAGGTCCTCTGTGGTAAGCTTCTGTCCTGTTGTTTTCTCCTATGTCCATCCCATTTGTCTTTCTAAGTGAGGATTGATCCTCTTAATCCATGTCCTCTTTCTCATTTATCTTCTTTAGGTGTACAGATTTTAGTATGTTTATCCTATCTTATAGGTCTAGCATCCACTTAAAAGTGAGTGTATACCATGTATGTCTTTCTGATTCCGGGATACCTCACTCTGGATGATCTTTTCTAGATTGTTTGTTTGTTTCTTCATGTTTACATTTCATGACTTCTTTGAATGGTCTACATATAAACCTGTCTGTTGCGTAGCTGGTAAAGATGTTTCCCATTTTATAAGCTGCTTCATCATTAAGGAATGGATTGCAAAAGCTTCCAAGACAAGACAGGCAATTTGACAAGGACACCCTTAAGGGTGGTACCACAGAATTCTGATTGAGAGGCTGCCTCACGGCTGTCTCTGAAGAGAAACAGATGGGAGGAAGACCATCCCAGACCTAGCCTCCCCAAATGGAATCTGAGCATCCTCCAGTTCCCAGTCAACTGATATTCTGACAAGTCTGTCTATCGCAGTGACTGAGAAGACGACCAAAAAGGTCCAGATAGGTGACTAAAAGAAACAGTGGTATACCAGAAATCAGACTAACCTGTTCCGAGCTCGACCTCTGAGCCCAGTCTGCTGAGGTCTGTTTTCTGGGCAATGCACCAAAATGTAAGACCTGGAGTCTCACTGCTCAGGAGCTCAGGATTACACCCTTCACAGGAACACTCACAGACCACAACTTGATGCAATAGCAAAAGGTTTTATTGCTGTCGAGATAGGGTTGCACCTCCAAAGACAGGACATGACCCTGAACATGCAAAACACAGGGGTTTTATGCCTGAAAATCAGATCACTTTTGCTCTATACTTTACAGCTGATTGTTTCTCAGAACAGTTCACCCCACCCTTCAAAAGCTATCTGCACCTGACTTCAATTCAAATAATCACAGTTATTTTTCTCATTCCCAGGTGGTCCCTCATTTGTTCTGATGATGAAGTCACTGAATAATCTCATCTTGCAGGTTTATGAGTGCAGGGATCTGTTAAGGAGGCAGTGCAAAACAACCGCCTCATTCACTAAGGTAATTCAAGGCCCTGGAGAAGACTGTTCACCAACTTCATATAGAGATTGGGTTAAGCTCTCAAGAGGGCAGTACCAGACTGACACCAGAGAAGCACTGATGCCATTCTGGCTGCATGATACTGTAAATATCACATGTAGGAGAGCATTTAGAGCATGAAGAGGAGGAGCAGCCCCAAGAAATGAATGATTAAGAGAGACACTGCTTTTGGCTCTCAGGAGCATCATGCCGACCTCACAAGACAAGCTACAGCTAGAGTTCCCAGTTCTCAAAACACCCGGTGTGCTATTTTGGGTGAATCCGGGAATTTAGAAAAAAAAAAAAAAAAAGTGGTTAAAATTTCTAGAACTCTAAATAGGAGGTGTGTTAACACAGAGGCAAGTGGTCCCTTTATTCACAGAAAGGAACAAGCAGATTCTGGCTCCAAGGGAATGCAAAGGTTCCCGGGGCTTCATGGCCACTGTGGCAAGGGAAAGCACTGGTGTAGGGATCACAGCACCAAGAGGGACATACAGGCTAACCTCTTGCCATCAGTAAACAAACAGAGGGGCCTTTCAGGCTTACACCCCTCATGCAATAATACGAGCTGTCTCCCATCAGGCAGCCATGTGGTACTAGGCAGGTAGGAAAATCTCAACTGAGGATTTCAGATTTGATACACACCACTGCATGCAGCAGCACAGCTTTGCATCTGGCTGCAGATAAACCTGTGACCCTATCCGCAAGGGTTCTATGTTACAAAGGAAATACAGCTGTTTATGGACCTGTGTCTTCAGGGATGGTAAAGAGGATCTCTGGAAGAAGCAGAATAACTTCTACAGGATCTATTGTACACCCAGGTACTGTCGATGGGGACTGCAAGAAAAAAGTTAAAATTATGGCACATGTAAAACAGGAGATGCAAAAATAAGGCAGGGTAGAACTGCTCAGCTGTTACTGTTCTCCTCCATCTAGGGCAAAGCCACACCCTGAAGAACAACAGGCACATTTGGCAGTACCAGAAATTGTGTGTTCTGGAAAACACTGCCTAATGATCAGAGATCCAAATTAATGGCAGCAACAAATGTTGTTCCTTGAAATGAAGGAAATGACTTCAGTATCCTCTCCCAAAAGTCTTGGGATCCACACTGTGTGCTTCTGAAGGTTCATACAGTTTCTAGGAATCTGTAAAATTTCTCCAGTAGGACAAAGTGTATGGTGGATTAAATAGGTGGAACCAGAGGAACCAAGAGGGAACTTGACACCTTCTGTGGCCTGCCACTGAAGGAGAAATTCAGAAATAATTCCAGGAGTCTTTCTGCAGGATAAGTCTACTCTTTGCCCAAATGCTTAGACTTGCAGGGTCCTAACCATATTTAGATTGTTGAAATCATACACCGGGAGACTGGAGCTCAAAGGAACTTAAGGCAGACGGCACATGCAGCGTGCAAGATCTGTTCTAGCCACGTTCCTCCTTGAGCATCAGCCAGAGCTGAATGAATGACCTTGTTAAAGTAGGCAAAGACTTCTCCTGGCTTATGCCTCTTCTCCTTGCCTGATCATCAGAAGCCTTAGACTCTCCCCGCAAACTCCTTGTGGGCCAACACAGGTGCGTACTGTGAGCTAAGCAGTGGAATTTGGGTAGAACGCAAGGCCAACTGTTTCTGGAAAGGCTGCTTTAGGGTGGGGTATGGGAACATTCGCAGGAGGAAGGAAGGGTTTCACAGTTTGGAAGCAGAAGAGCGTTCCACGTTTTGGCCTGTAATTGGAGGCCTCGAGGGAGTGGGTGGGGCCTCAGGTCGGTATTTAAGGGTGAGCAGCAGACCCCTTTACGCATTTGCCATAGTCTGCACTTTCCTGGGTGTTGTTCTCAGTACACACTGGAGAGGAAGAACTCCTGTCAAAGTGTCCTCGGCAGGATGGAAGATCAGGCAGATGTGGGTGGCTGCAGTAAGACAAAGACATCCCGGCGTCAAAGACTGTTTGGCAGGCCAAGCAGAAGGAGGTCTTGCTCTCAGTTTTCGCCAAGACACCTTACCCGAGCTTCAGGACCAGGCAGGAACTGGCCAGGGAATTCGGAGTTCCAGAGTCCTCCATCCGCGTGTGGTTTCAAAACCGCAGAACTAGAACTGGCATGTCGAGGAAGACCTCAAAGCAGACCACCACAGGCTCCAGCCATGAAGCCTCCCAACAGCCTCCTGAAAAGCTTGTCGCCAGGGTACAACAAGCAAGAGGCCCGCCCTCAGAACGGAGAAGGCCTCGAACGCTTAGGCAGCACAGATCAGCATGCTAGTGCAAGCTTTTGAGATCTCTCCATCTCCAGACTATGCCACGAGGGTGCAACTGGCACTGAGCACATGTTTGCCTGAGGACACTGTCCACATATGGTTCCAGAAGAGAAAGGCCAGGCAGAAAGGCCGCGCTGGAGGCAGCACAGCTAAAGGTGAGGACCTGCCTGCCTCTCCTGGCCCGGAAAGGGCTCCTGGAGCATTGTGTTGCATTGAGCAGGAGGCTTCCCGGGACAGCTTGTTGACACCGGGTTCTGCAGGAGGCCAGTGTGCAGAAGCGTTGATGTCAAGACCCGAGCTCACCTTCTTCACAGAGGCCTACCCAGAATCCAGCGACTCCTGCCCTGTCCAGCTCTTCCTGGAGCAACCGGTGAGAACAGTGGAAGAGGAACAGGGACCAGCCGCTCTGGACCCAGATGTACCATGGGAGCAGATCAAACCAACACTTGAGGCTCCTCTCACAGAAGAAGAATATCAGGCTCTGTTGGACGATATTTGACCACATTGAGAATGCCCAGAATTGGGACTGTAAAACCCCGTTGCCTGGACCCTAACCTGACCATTGTCTCAGAGACTCAGCCAGAAATGAGCTTGGACAGATGCTCAGACTTACACCTAAGAAAGGTGCAGAGCTCTAGGGATCCTGAGTAAGTTTTGGGGAAAAGATGGAAGGCCCTGGAGGTGTGAGGAACCTCACAAGAAGACCAACAGAAACAGCTGACCCAGCCCCCAGGAGTCTTGCAGAGACTGAGCCATCAAATAAGGAGCATGCTTGGTCTGGAGCTAGGGATCCTGCACACACGTAGCAGGTGGGAGGTGAATCCTTGTGCTTAATGTGGGTTGCCCTACCGGGAGGTGTTGTGGAGTGGCACAGTGGCGGTGGAGAGTTGTTTCTAACCTGGACTTTGTTGTTTCTAACCTGGACGGTTTTTGAAGGACAGTTATATAATGTTAGCTTCAATTATGATCAGGATAAATATGTAATTTGTCTGCTATTGTACTGCGTCATTAAATTATTTTTAGGCATTGCTATGACCTGGTTATTCTTTTCATTTGGAAATTAATGTAAAGAGGAGATATGATTATCTTTCAAGCTGAAAAGAGGTGTGATCATGAGTCTTGGTTTTTAACTTGACTGCATGTGGAATTGCAAAACACCCAAATTAAGGACACAATTGTGAAGCACTCTTCCTTATTTGAAGTAGTCTTCTCTACTTCTCTTCTGAATCTGTAAGGCTGAAAAACACACCTTTAATCTGTATCTTCATACTGCAAAACCAACCACTCACCTTTGCCTCATCTTACTGGAAACCTATACAAGGACATAGAAGAAGGAATGTTTTACTCTTTGCCTGTTCCCTTTTGCTTTGGTAGCAAGTCTATTTCTTCATTGACTATAGAACCTTCTTCTTGAGGATTTCCGTGTATATGAAGGTGAGTTGAGGCAACCAGCCTCATGGACTAAGCCACTGATAGATTCCTCGATTTTCCATTTTTAGCTATCCACTGTTGAATTAATTGACTCACAGATTGTAAATCATTCTCATAAATCCTTTCCTATAAAGAGAGAGTTAGAGGAAAAATAAACTATGCATATAATTATCTTTCAAATAGCACTACCAAATTTTCTGCTTTTAATAATGTTATGTAATTCATTCAGAAATCACTTAAACCACAGTAATCAACATTTGAGGAGTTATAGAAAAAATATTCATCATCATACAAAGTCAAAATGCTACATAACTATTTGGGTATATTGATGGACTAGGAATTAAATTTTCTGATGCAGTTATATTCTAAATTATCATAATTCAATTACAAGTATTTTAATTTTTTGCAGCATTTATATATAGTTTATTTTTACCTCAAATTAGTCCCTTCTTTGTCTTAATTCCCTCAACACACATTTAAGTGTGTTTATTTTTCATTTTCATAGGTTACGGATATTCTATTTTATATGGGGATGACATCATGAAAATTAACTGTTCTATGCATGACACTGCTAATACCAAAACATCATTCAAATAATAAGTAGACCTATCAGAAGCACACTAGAATTCACAGCAGAGATTATAAAAGCCAGAAGGGCTTGGATGGATATCATGCAGAAACTAAGAGACCACCGATGCCAACCCAGACTACTATACCCAGTATATATGCAGCCATCCAGCCTTACAGAACATACTAGAAGGAAAACCCTAACCCAATAATATTAAATACACTCCAGAAAACACATTGAGGCCCACACCATGAGGGGAAGTCCATGCCTGACACTGCCTGGATGACCATGAACCAGAGTCAAGATAGCCTAGAGACACACAATATCTGTAAACATGACAGGCAAAAAAATGTCAATAAAAGATACTCTGCTATAATCTTAGATGAGTGCCTAGCCCAGTTGTCATCAGAGAGACATCACCCAGCGTCTGATGGGAACAGATGCAGAGACCCATAGCCAAAGACAATGATGTACCCAGGGGAACCCCAGAAATGAAGGAATACGTTATTGTAGGAACCAGAGATATCAAGGACACAACAATTGCATGGCCCACTGAGTCAATTGGGCTCATAGGGGATCACAGAGACTGAAGGACAAAAACATAAACATTCTATGAGTCTTGTGAGCTAGGTGGTTGGCATACACCTTATGATCATTATCCTGATGTTGCTGAGGGACTTCCGACTGTGAGAATGGGGGTGTCTCTCACTCTTTTTCCTGCTCTAGCTACACTTTCTCTCTTCATGTATTGCTTTGACCAACTCTGATATGAGAGATTGTTCTTAGTCTTATTATAACTTGCTATGCCATCACATTTTTTTCATTGAAAATAAAGAAGCAGTGGATGAAGGAGATGTGAGTTGGGCAGAGTAGAGGTGGATAGATTGTGGCTGGGCGGAGTGGAAGTACAGGAAACTGCAGTTGGGATGTAGTGCATGAAACAACAACAAAAATAAAATGCTAAAACAAAATAAACTGTCAGCAGCTCAGGCTGTTGGTGATCACCTGCATTTCTAGCACTCAGGAAGTTTAAGGTAGGTGGATCTCTGTGAGTTCAAGCACAGGCTGTTCTATAAAGAGAGCCTGGGACAGGAAAATTGTTCAGAAAAAAATTCTGTTTTCAAAGAAACAAAAAAAAAAAAAAAACTGTCAGCATTTTGTGTTTCATCTTTAGGAACTTTGTTATATGTCCCACTTTTTATTTTTATTTTTTAATATTAGATACAGTTTATTAACTTTGTATCCCAGCTTTATCCCTGTCCCTCATTCCCTCCCTATCCCACCTTCCTTCCCTCATCTCCTTCCTACCCCTTTCCAAGTCCACTGATAGGGGAGGGCCTCCTCCTGTTCCAACTGACCCTTGCTTATCAGGTATCATCAGGACTGGCTGCAATATCCTCCTCTGTGGCCTAGCAAGTCTGATTCTCCCTAGGGAGGGTGGAGGTCAAAGAGCCAGCCATTGAGTTCATGTCTGAAATAGTCCTTGTTCCACTTAGTATGGTAACCAATTGGATGCAGAGCTAACATGAACTACATTTGAGCAAGGGTGCTAGGTTATATGCATACATGGTCCTTGGTTGGAGATAGAGTCTCATAAAAGACCCCTGTGCTCTGATATATTTGGTCCTTGTGGAGTTCCTGTCCTCTCCAGGTCGTACTAACTCCGCCTTCTTTCATATGATTCCCTGTGCTCTGCCCAAGGTTTGCTTATGAGTCTCAGCATCTACTTTGATACACTGCTAGGTAGAATCTTTCACAGGTCCTCTGGGGTAGGCTTCTGTCCTGTTGTTTTCTCCTATGTCCATCCCATTTGTCTTTCTAAGTGAGGATTGATCATCTTAATCCATGTCCTCTTTCTCATTTATCTTCTTTAGGTGTACAGATTTTAGTATGTTTATCCTATTTTATATGTCTAGCATCCACTTAAAAGTGAGTGTATACCGTGTATGTCTTTCTTATTCCGGGATACCTCACTCTGGATGATCTTTTCTAGATTGTTTGTTTGTTTCTTCATGTTTACATTTCATGACTTCTTTGAATGGTCTACATATAAACCTGTCTGTTGGGTAGCTGTTAAAGATGTTTCCCATTTTATAAGCTGTTTCATCATTAAGGAATGGATTGCAAAAGCTTTTTAGTTTCACGTTGTAAGACCTGGAGTCTCACTGCTCAGGAGCTCAGGATTGTGCCCTTCCAAGGAACACTTACTGACCACAACTTGGTGCAAAAGCAAGAGTTTTATTCAAATCGTGATAGGGTTGCCCCACTAAAGACAGGAGATGACCCCGAGCATGCAAAGCACAGGGTTTTATACTTAAAAATCTGGCCACTTTTGCTCTATACATTGATTGGTCAGCAAGAATAGCATGAAGATAGTTTACAGCTAGTTGTTTGCAGTTTTTGGCCGTTTGTGAGTTTTCTCAAAACAATTCACCCTGCCCTTATTTTTTAAAAAACTATCTCAGAGCAGTTCATCCTGCCCTTTGAGAGCTATCTTCCTCTGGCTTAAATTCAAGGCTATCTCAGAGCAGTTCATCCCACCGTTCGAGAGCTATGTGCCTCTGGCTTTAATTCAAGGATGGGAATAGTCACAGCTTTTTTAATTTTACAGTTGTTTGCATTCTCGGGTGGGCTCTCAGATCGTAATGAAGAGAGATAGAGAATGAGAGAGCAGGACATGATAGGGGGAAGAGAGAGTGAGGGGGGTACCCCAATAGAGAAAGGGGGAGGGCAAGAAGGCAATAGCAAGAGGGTAAGAGAGGCCAAGAGAGAGACAAAGTGGGCAGGAAGATTCTTTTAAGGAGTAAACTAACCACACCTGCCCTACCTGGTTGTCGACACATAATGACATCACAGGTTGCTAGGGAAGACAGAAGCAGGTGCCTAAATACTAAGTGTTGGCATAGGCCTTTAATCCCAGCACTCTGCCAGGCAGAAGCAGGCCAGTCTCTGTGAGTTCAAGGTCAGGATGTTCTACAGATCTAGTCCAAGATAGCCAGGGCTAAAAGGAGAAACCCTCTCTCGAAATACCTAAATAATCATATGTATAATTAATATATACTCACTAAATATAGCAATATAAACCAATATATTTAATAAATATGTTATATATTTATATATATTGTTTTAATTATATATGTATATATCATATATATGTATATATGATTTAAAAAATCATGTTTTAATTTATGTTTAAATCATATATATCTTATTGAAATAAAATCTGAGCCAGGCTTTGTGGCACAAATCTATAATCCCATCTCTCCAGGAGATACAAGCATGCTGTTGTGTAAGTTCATTGTTACCCTGGTCTACAAAACAAGTCCAGGACATGCACGGCTACAGAGAGAAAACTTGTCTAAAAAAAAAAACAGTCTAGATGTGTGGCTAGATATGTCTGAAATCACATAGTGTGACTAGGCTATAATAAAGTCTTACGAGGCATGGTGACACACATCCTTAGTCCCAGCACTTGAGAGGCAGATGAAGGAAGGTCTCTATGACTTCAAGGTCAGCCTGGTTTACAAAGAGAGTCCTGGACTGGCAATGATGCACTGAGACATCATTTCTCAAAAATAAAACATTAAATTAAATTAAAAACCTCAAAGCCGGGATTTTTGGCAAATGCCTCTAAGACTAGCACTATGACTGGCAGAGAGAAATGGATCTGTGTTAGTTTAAGGCCTGCCTGGTCTAGAAAGCATGACAGGTCAGTCAAGGCCATACAGAAAATCTCTTTTCTCAAAAAACAACATCCTGGTATGTAAACAAAAATCTTCTAGTATCTGAAGGTTGTTTCTTTTTTTTTTCACTTTTAAAAAATTTATGTTTTTGTAAATTACAGTTTATTCACATTGTATCCATGCTGTGGCTCCATCCTTCATCCCCGCTTTTACCCAACCTCCTTACTTCCTCCCATTTCTGATCCCAAGTCCACTGATAGGGAAGGTCCTCCTCCACTTCCATCTGACCCTATCCTATCAGATCTCATCAGAAATGTCTGCATTGTCCTCCTCTGTGGTCTGCTCCCCAATCAAGGGGAGGTGACCAAAGAGCCAGACACTGAGTTCATATCAGAGACAGTTCCTGTTCCCATTACTAGGGAACTCACTTGGAGACTGAGCTGCCATGGAATATATCTGGACAGGAATTGACGAAATTCTAGGTTATTTCAATGCATGGTCTTTGGTTGGAGTATCAGTCTCAAAAAATACCCCAGGGTCCAGTATTTTTTCATCTGTTGCTCTCCTTGTGGAACTCCTGTCCCCTCTTCCTTGGTCATCAGGGAAATACAAATTCAAATGACCCTGGGATATCACATTACACTTATCAGAATGGATAAGATCAAAAACTCAAGTGACAACACATGCTGGAGAAGATGTGTGGAAAGGGGAACACTCCTCCACTTCTGGTGGTGATGTAGACTTGTACAACCACTTTGGAAATCAATCTGACAGTTTCTCAGAAAATTGGGAATAATGCTACCTCAAGATCCAACTATACTACTCCTAAGCATATATCCAAAATTTGATCAAGTATACAACAAGGACATTTGTTCAACCATGTCTGTAGCTGTTTAATTGTAACAGCCAGAAGCTGCAAACAACCCAGGTGCCACTCAGTTGAGGAATGGATACAGAAATTGTGATACATTTACACAAGGGAACACTACTCAGCATTTAAAAGTAAGGAAATCATGAAATTGGCAGGCAAATGGTGGGATCTATAAAAGATCACCCTGAGTGAGGTATCCCAGAAGCAGAAAGACACACAGGGTATATACTCTCTCATAAGTGGGTATTAGACATATAATACAGGATAAACGTGCTAATATCTGTACACCCTAAGAATCTAATCATGAAAAGAAACATGTCCTTGGATGAAGTAAATTATTTACCATGTTCATTTATAATGTAATGGAGGAGGTCACCAATTGTGGTTGTGTTCTATAATTAGAAACAATGGAGTAGTTATTGAAGTTTGCTGTATGTGTATCAAATCCAATCACAGAAGTTTATTAGATCATTCTGATATTCTTTCGGTGGCTACTATTGATATAATGCATTTTCACTTGGTGATAGGTATTTTTCTGATGCAAAGAATTGAATAGATTATGGTCAGCTTGGTCCACACAGTGAGCTCTCTTTTGTGTTTGTTCATTCATTCATTTATTTGTTTGTTTTTTAGACAGAATTTCCTTGTGTAGTCTTGGCTGTTCTAGACTTACTTTGTAGACCTGGCATGCCTCAAATTCAAGTCTCTTCTTCCCTGAGTGCTGGGATTACAGGTGTGTGCCATCATGCCCAGCTCCAAAGACTGAGTTCTAAAACAGGCATGGCTATGTAGAAATATCATGTATTTAAATGATCCCCCAAAATGTACTCTGTATCTCAAATTATAGGTTTTTTTTTTTCCCTCAGGGATAATGTCCACAGAGCTGGGTCCTAGTACTGTTCCTGGTCTTGGTCCTCAGAGCCTAGCTCTTGGCCCAGCTATGGCCCCAAAATTCTGCTGTCAAGCACTGGTCCTGTTGGGCTTTTTTTATGGGGCTCAATATATCCCAGTAGACCCCCTGTGCACCAACTACACACCTGGCAGCATCTCCTATAGATGGATGCACATGCCCAACTCGCAGGAAACTCGAAAAAAACAGACTCCATACCACTTGCCTCAGCCAGGACCACTGCCCAGGAATGGCCCCATCTCCGAATACATCACTTAAGATGAGTAAGCAACACCTTTTTAATAATAGTATGAAACCAACAACAATATCGCAACAGTGAAAAACAGCAATTTAAAAACATACAAAATTAATGGAAACTTTTCTCTAAGGGAACAGGCGCTGAGTGCAGCCCAGCCGGTGATTGTACCAACTATTTGTCCACCTCGGGTAGCTAGGACATGGGATCAGGTGCCCCAAAGTGTGCCACAGTGGAGAGAAACAGTAGCTCAACCACCAAGTCCAAAAGGGACTGTGCATCCTCTAATGCTAAAGCCAGAGTTTGCACTGGTCCAGCTTCTGGTAAGACTGGGGATCTCGCAGCCATGGGATCCAGGAGCTCAGCATCCTCTTGGGGCTTAGCATCTGTCCCTGAACCCATGCTCCGTTTCTCCTGCACCACCAAGGCCTCTTGCATGGGCAGCTCTGCAATTGAGGCCCCAAGTAGCCCAGGATCTGAGCACAGAAAGGGGTGAGCCATCATCTGGGATAAGGGAGCAGCCTGAAGGCACTCAGAATGAAGTGAGCTGACCCAAGATGGCCTCTCCATGCCAGGGAAGGCACAGTCCCCTATCCTACCCACAAGACGGTCGAGTTGACAGGCGTCCTCCTCTGCTTCACTGGCTAGAGCTTCAGGACACTTCCCCCTGGGACACAGGGCTGTAATCAACTGCTGCCTGACCCTCCCTGGGGTCTTCATCCTCTTCCTAATCCTCCTCCTCCTTCTTGGGCTTCAGCTTATCCCGGCTTATCCATTGCCAGGAGGATCTCCCCAGATTGTCATTCCAACTCTGCAGTGGGCACATGGATCCTGGCATAGTCCAGCAGACGCCTCACGATGGCCAGTTCCAGGGCCCCAAAGAAATCCTGAGGGAATTTCTGCAGCCACTGGGACAAGAACAAGAAGATGGCGCTGTGGGTGAGAACAGGGAAGAGGGACACAGGGTCGGGAGCCTGGCCTTGCTTCGAGGCTGTGGGGGTGCATTGGTATCCCCCAGGGCTCTTCCTTTCCTGTCCCTCCCTCTGCTGCTCAAAACCCAGGACCCTGGTGGGAAACCTCTTTCCTCTACCAGCAGGTGAGGTTGCGGGGACAGTCCCTAAGGAGAGAACCCCAAGGTGAGGTTCCTGGCCAAAATTGGTCCTCCACCCTGGCCCCAAACGCCCCTTCTCACTCAACTCCCCCCCCCATCCCAAGCCCACTCATGTCTTTGTCTCCTGGTCTGCCTGAAGGATCTATACCTGACAGTCCACGGTGGTGTCACCTCTAAGGCTCCGTGTTCCCAACCTACCCAGACATCTAGAAGGAACTATTCGAATCTTCCTAAGGTGAAGTTTGGGGTTGCTAGGAACTTAATTCATAACAAACACTGCAAAGGGGGTCCAGAATTCTTTACACAAACGGGGAAAGGATGCTCAGGACGTGAGAAAGGGTGGTGTCTGACATTCCCTGTTGAAGGTGAATGGCACCTGTTAGAGCCCCACCCCTGCCTCAATCGCCCATGTTTGGCCATGTCACTTTAAGGGGCCAGCCCTGGGACCCAGGCTGCTGGGACTCAGATGTCCAGTTCTGTGAGGGCACAGGGCACAGGCCCTGGGAAACAGCAGGAGGAGATCGGAGGGCTGGCTAGATCCCTGGTGGAACCACTCTCCTGCCTTTTAAGGATCAGGTCCAGAACCACCCAGATGGTGGCAAACTTTGGATAAAGGACCAGAAAGAAGCAGAGGGACACCCTGTGGTCCCTCTGCACAGTGGTGGGCAAATAGGGGATCATCTGCTCCACATAGTCCAAGCCATCATTGCTGAAAATAGGGATGTCATGCAGGAAGGCTCACTCCCTTTCGCTATGAGGAAGTACCAGGGCAGGAAGGAGGCTTTAAATGTGCAAACCTCAAGGGGCACCAAAGACCCCTTTCCCTACACCTAAGTGGGAAGCAGGCATGAAAAGCATTCCTCAGTGTCCCAACAGGAACACTCTCCCAGGCTTCGACCATGATGGATAGGGGGTAGGGTGGACCAGAATGCTTCCCTGCTGCAGGGTGGTCCTGGTTACCTTGGTCTCCCAGGGGTAAACAGGCCAGAAACGTGTCAGGGTGAGCACCACGTGTCTCCAGCAGCGGCACAGGTGACCACCGCTGTCTTCTCTGAGACCGGAACCCCTGGAGGTCTGGAAGCAGAACAGACTCATCTCTCCAGTTCCTCTGGACTGGCTGGCATGTCCAGGCTGCTGTTGCTGTTGCTGGCCTCCTGTTACCTGGCAACCGGGGTTCCAAGTTCCACCCAGAACAATGCTGAGGAAACATGGTCACTTCCCGGAGTCACCCTGCCAGAGCCTTCCCCTAATGGGCTCTCCCTGCGGGCCACCAGCCCAGCAGGCTCTGCTGATGAAACCGTCAACCATTCCAGAGATAAGTGATGGAGAAGTTGCCTCCCATCACCACTAAAGTGCTCAGAGACACAGGAGACGGTGCAAGGATGAAAAGAACTGCAGGAGAAGAGAGGGATGACTAACAAGACTGCTCAGTGGTTAAGAGCACGAGATGCTCTTCCAGAGGTCTAGAGTGCTATTCCCACCACCAGTGGTGTCTGAGAGCCAGTGCCCTCTGCTGGCAAGCAGATTAATTAGGAGACAGTGAAACAGGAGAATACTGGTCCTGGTTCTGGTCCTTGTCTCTCCTATACTGGAGAGAAACCTTATGAATGCAACCAATGTGGTTAATCATTTTTTTAATACTCCTCTCCTAATGCATGAAAGATCACACACTGGGAAAAATCCATATGAATTTAATCAGTGTGATAAAAACTTTGCATGTAACTGTCATCTCCTAATACATAAAAAGAACACACACTGAAGAGAAACTTTATGAATGCAACAAGTGGGGTGAAATATTTTCATTTAACAGTCATCTCCTAATGCATAAAAGAACCCATACTGGAAAGAATCCATATAAATGTAACCAATGTGGTAAAGCCTTTGAATGTCATAGTAGTCTCCAAAAATATAAAAGAACACATACTGGAGAGAAACCTCATGAATGTACCCATTTTAGAGTAGTCTCTGAAAACATAATATAACACACAATGGAAAAAAAACCTTATGAATGTAAACAGTGTGGTTTCACCTTTGTACAACACAGTCATCTCCTAATACATAAAAAATGTATACTGGTGAAAAACTATGAATATAAGTAATATCTTAAAGGTTTTCCATGTAACAGTTATCTCCCAAGACAAGAAAACATGAAACAGTGAAACCCTATGAATATAACCAATGTGGAAAAGCCTTTCCAAGGCACAAATACATAAAAGAACACACACTGAAAAGAAATGCTGTGAACATAAAGTCTCCTAAGACATGAAGAACACATAAAATGGAGAGAAATCTTATGAATATAATCAATATGGTAAAACTTTTTTCTCATCATAATCATCTCCAAGGTCGTGGAAGAATTCATACTACACAGAAAGACTATGAGTGTACTTAACATCATCATGAAAGAATTCGTACTGGAGAAAAACCTTATAGATGTGTTAAAATGTGAGGCCTTGCACATATCTATAATCTTCATAGTCATAAAAGTTTCACACTGGAGAATTCTTTGAATATAATCAATGTGGTAAGGCCTCTGTATTCTTCAGTCCGCTCACTACAACTCAAACACTAGTTCAATGCAAATGACAAAAATTTATTGTCATCCAGGCACTACTGGTTGATTAAGGCCACATAACAATCTTTGGAGCTCAACTGTGACACCTACACACCCACTGAGACAGAAAATTACAGAGTTTCTGAGCTTGAAAAATCAAAACTGTCTGTGCTGTCTTACAAATATTTTTTTTTCCATCAATCAACATTTAGGGATATATGATGTCATTATGTCATTGATGATGTCACCTGATACAAAATGTAGTTTTTACAGTAGAACCAATCATATCCAATTGTTCTTAAGTTGTCAGGAAGACATATTATGTCATTGGGAAGAGAAATTTTAGTCTGGGACAGTCATTATGTTTAGGGAAACAGAAGCCTGGTATGAAACCATCACATTTTTGTGGAACAAATGATGAATAACAAAAGCTGTTTAGCTATTGGGAAGTCTGTGGCTTTCCTATGGACTATGAATTTAAAGAGTTTCAGAGTGTGTAAGCAACCCGATAAAGCATTTGCATATCATAGTAGACTTTGAGAACCTGAAAGAATCCATTCTGAAGGATATCTGTTAGAATAAAAGATTTGTTAAGATCTTTGACCAACCAACTTGCATTCATTTATACAAGATTAATTGTGTGGGGAGATTTTAACCAGTGTCAACAATGTATTCATACATTATGATATCCATCCTTGTTTTGTTTTCAATTGTAAGCTAATATGGATAAAAGGTCTATGAATTTATACACTGAGGTAACCCTTTTAGATTTTACAATTCTCTTCAATTACATTAAATGAATCATCCAGTTGTAAAATTTATGGTGTGTATTAGTGCCTTTTCCGTGACAAAACACAATGTCTAACGCAACTTCCAAAAGTGTTTACTTTGTGTTCCAGTTTCAGTGGGATATGGGATCACTGTGAAATGGACATCAAAAGTCTTACACATGGCAGATAAATTAGGGAGCTTGGAGCTCAGATCCTCAACCTACAGCATGAAGCAGAGTGTGTTAACTACAAATGATATGCAGTTGAAAACTATCAAGACCATCCCAAATGACATACTTCCACCAGCAGGGCTGCATTCCTTAAACATTCCCAAATGACACCACCAACTGAGAAGGATTCATTTCTCTGACTTCAAACCTACATGTTTGATGTCTGTTACATGAAGGAATTCATGATGAAGAAAAACTCTGTAGACAAGCCTGTAGGTACCTCAATACCTGAGCTACTGGAATAAATGGTTACACATGAAAAATATTCATGAACAAACATAATAGTTTAGGAATTTGTTTTAATTTCCACTATGGGACAACAATGTCCCTCTGTGTGTTTATGTGCCTGTGCATTTTGGTCTACATGAAGAACAGACCATTTGGTTTTCTTTAACCAGGGATTACATGAAATTGTCAAAACCCCAATCTAGATCCTGGAAATGAACTTGTCTTAACTGCACAGCCATGTCTCTAGTATTGTAAATATCTTGAATTCTTTATATATCATCTTGATGTCAAGTAGAAAAGAATTTATAAAAGAGAGCAACCCTATTTATGTAAAAGATTTAACGTCTTTGGGCATAATAGATATGTTCATTTTCATGAATAGAAACCTTTTTAAATCTGTTTTTATCATAGCCTTGAAGGAAGTAAATTATTTACCATGTTCACATGATAATTTGAGGATATCACCAATTGTGATTATGGTCTGTATTTTGAAACATTGGAGTAGGTTTTGATGTTTGCTGTATGTGTAGCAAATCCATTCATGAACATTTATTAGGTAAGTCTGATCTTCTTTCATAGCTGCTGTTCATCTTCTAAAGCATTTTCATTTGGTGATAGGTGTTTTTCTGCTGCAATGGATAGAATGGCATTCTGATCATCTATGTAGTTCATTCCTCATTAATATCAAGCAGTGTGTGATCAAGATCTTCAAGGAAGTGTCTCTGAGAAAGTGTGGTGCTTTTGATTTTCATGTTTTCACAAATTCATTTGAAACATTTTTTCAAGCTTTGTTTGGATGTCACTAATTAGTCAAGGCTACTTTTGAAATCTTGATTCTCATGTGCCACCCTTCAAGATGTTTCCCCAATGTGTTTTGTTTTGTCAACGTATTTTTACCAACATTAATGTTAAAATGCTTATTGTATGTTGTATGTATGTATGTATGTATGTATTGTATTGTTTGAAGTTCCATGCCTCCTCATGTTCCCTTATTTACTATAAGGCACATCATCTTGAAGTACTGTCTTCTAAGAGAATTATCGAGAGGTGCTAGGTATTGTATCAACAATGAGATTTATTTTTAAAAAGCATGTTTTGTATGTGTAATGTGACTATGGGTTCTTAGGCCATGATAGAGATTTGAAGAGTGCGTTAAAGCTTTGTGGGCTTTATTTTTACCAATCTTATATGATCGTCAAGATCATGTCAGTTTTGCAAAACCACAAACATTCCCCATTGAGCTCACTGATACTCAATTAAACTTAGTTGAAACTTTACATCAGTAAAATACTGTCTTATGTTCTGAGTATAAATATATTGTCATCTAAGGATGGGATAAAATGAAATAATTTGAAAAAATGCTGTTTGCAAATGAAAATGATTTACTGCTTTTGTGTTTTGGAATGTGTTAATTCATTCTCAGGAGTAAAGATTTGTTCATAACTCTTTCTCAGAACTACAAGTGAATGTCAGAAAATTGTCTCAGTGTGTAAAGTTGGTTGTGGTTATGCATGATGATTTGAGCTCAATCTCTGCATAGCCCATATTACTCCAACAGATTTTTTAAATATTTCTATACTTGGGCTATTGTGTATGCAAACTCACACACCACCACATACATAAAAATAATTAAACCCAAATAAGGGCGAGTGTGTTCACTGGCTAAAAGACTACTTGGGTTTCCAGTTTAGAACTCACATAGGGGATGTAGGCAATAAACAGCAATAAGTTGTCCTCTCGCTGGCACATACACACCATGGCATAGGTGTGTATACATGCAAACACACTCAAACATTTTTAAATGGATGAAATTAACAAAGCAAAGGAAAGAACTCACTTATTGACAACATCAGAAATGATATGGAAGTACAAATAACTAAAGAATTTGAAGAATTATTACTGTTTATTGAAAGAATAAAGGTTCCTCTGCACATCTCATTTTATCCTTTCATTCCTGGATTCAACAATAGGTCATTTTAAAAGCATATCTCAGCTTGGCTCAGAAGTATATCCCTTTCATCCTAGACTGGGAGACAGAGGCAGGCCACTCTCTCTGAGTTTGAGGTCAGCATGGTACACAGAGTGAATTCTTTGGTTTGTTTGTTTCTTTGTTTTTTTTGCTTGTTTGTTTGTTTGTTTTGGAGGGGAAATTTGCTTGTGTATCCTCATCTATCCTGAACTCACTTTGTAGACCAATCTGGTCTTAAATTCACAGAGATCTGCG
>JAEOAE010000509.1:0-84552 GCA_036365155.1 Meriones psammophilus
TGTATTCATGACATTGTTACTGCCTGAGACTTCTGAGTCATTGGATTACAGGTGTGTGACTTTTTTCCTGCCTCTTGTGTTTGTGTTGATTACTTTAAATAAGTGAATATTAGTAGTATTTTGCCTGTATGTGTGACTATGCACCTCTTGTGTACTGGTTCTCACAATAGTCAGCGGATGACCTCAGATCTCCTGAATTTGGAGTTATGGATAGTTGTGAGCCTCCTTGTAAGCACTGGTAATTGAGCCCAGTTATTTGCAACACCAACAAGATGTTTTCATTGCTGAGCCCCCTAAACTGCCTTATGTTGATCATTTACAACCAACTATTCCAGGTCTAATGTTTTCATTTGTCCATTTGTATATATTTGAGGATGAATTCCCTTTTAGTAAGCTGTCATTAATATAGTTTAAACTGGGCCACTTCTGGTTCCTAGTAGATACAGAACTGTAGTGAATATATAATTCTTTGTAGGATCTTAAGTAAAAACTATTGAGTTCTTTGTATCTTTCTTATTTGATTGATTTTTTTGCTGTGAATACAGGTCTTAAATGTACTTCTGGATGTCAGGAAACTTGTTTTAGAGACTGCTGGCCTCTGACTCATTGAGATACACATACGTTTGCTTCCTGAGTGCTGGAATTAAAATCATGAGCCAATACTTCCTGTTTGCCCATAATTTTTTAGTTAGTAATTGTGCATACAGTTTCTGTGATCTGTGGTGTATAGTGTTCATCAACTTCCTTGTTTTGCTTTCTTTATGTCTGTTAATTGGCATTTCTCTTATAAGGCTATATTCAATTCATAGGGTACAGAAATGAGGTGAAACTCCTCAATTAGTTTCCTTCGAAAATGACTTGGTGAGTTCATCAAAACCTTTGTGACAGGACATATCAGGGAAGTACCAGAATTATATGAATATATTACCAATGAAACATGCATTTACACTGTTGTCACCATTGTGCTTTCTGCTATCCTCATGTATGGGATCATTTAGAATTCAATTACCTATGCTGATGTGAATGTGAACTTCACTCAGGAAGAGTGGGCTCTGCTGGATCCTTCCCAGAAGAGTCTCTACAAAGATGTGATGCTGGAGACCTATAAGCACCTTACAGCTATAGGTAAGACAGTGAATTTTCTTTCTCTATTAAGGTAATGGGGACATCTTGTTGTTGTTGTTTGTTTTATTGATGCTCTTATATAATTTCAATTAGAATAGGGATGATTGAGGTGAAAAATCAGGGATGTTTCTAAGATTCCCTGAACATAGTAACAGAAAATTTACCTATTTTTCAATAATATATATTACCCTTTCTGGTACATATTTTAGGCTACAATTGGGAAGAGCATAATATCGAAGAACATTGTCAATATTCTAGAAGATATGGAAGGTAATCATTTCATGGAAGTGGATATAATATGCCCATGAAATTTTTTTAATGATTTATTTATTCACTATTTATATATTATTGTGCCTGAATACCAGAAGAGGGCACAGGATCTCATTATAGATGGTTGTGAGCCACCTTGAGGTTGCTGGGAATTGAACTCAGGACCTGTGGAAGACCAGCCAGTGCTCTTAACCTCTAAGCCAACTTGCCAGCCCCTGTGAAAAAAAAAAAAAATTAATGTGTTTTTTTTTTTTTTTTTTTTTTTTAAAAGCAATAGTGTGAAAACAAATACTACTTTAAGAGTATTAAGGAACATTAAATTCTCCCAAACCCATGTTCCTCACTGTCAGGTACATTATTTATATATGCACGGCATTGCAATATTAAAGAAGAGTGTGAAACCCTTGCTAAATAGACACTACTGTAAAAACAGTTTTATTCACCTCTCATAATTGCTCTCTCCAGGGGTTACTGCCCCTCTGTCTTCAATTCTAGGCCTGGGCAGGTCACCTTCTAAGTTCTATACAATTTATCTGAGGCCTAGAAGATTTTCAGTCTGTGAGAATTACTGCTTCATATGCACACCCTATCTTGTTCTTTCTGAACTCATTCATAGCTGAGTCAATTCAACTATTCTGGCCCAACTCCTCTCCTAGCTAACTTATTAAATCTGGCTTTTCTCCTGCCCTCTTAATTATGTTGTTTGTCCTCAAATAACTCCTGCAATTTTTTGCTATTCATCAGCCTCTTCCTTATTTTCTGGCTCTCTTGATCTTTACCTTAGTTCTCTCACTAAAACCTGTCTTTCTACTAATGTCTTTCTATTACTTTCTATACATTAAAACTACCTCCTCCCTCCATGGAGTGCACCTTAAGGAGCTTCCTTTCCTCTCTCTTCTCATGAGAGATGCACATATCCTAATCTGTCAACTATTTTTCAGATTTTATCCCATTTTGTGCCACTGAATTAGACATCCCTTTGAAACATGGGTGCTTCATTCTACCAACTATTTTACACCCTTTGTTTGAGATTACAGGCATGTACCAACATGCCTGAACCTAAGCTTTTCTTTACAAGACATTGGTGTATACCAGGCTGGCATTGAAGTCAGATCTGCTGGCTTCTCTCTCCTGGATTAAAGGTGTATTTCTATTACAGCCAGATCACATAGACATCGAAGGACTTTGGGTAGGATCTTTTTACCACAGCATCCATGTTCTAAATTAAAATTCCTCTATATAAATGATAAATTATTACTTACATCCACATTTTACATACTCTGTAGAAATTCCTATCTGTTGAGTATCCTACTGCTCATACTGCAAAAGGCATACTCATTGAATAGGTGATAATTTCATGTACAACACCTCCTTGTGAGAAAATATTCCATAGCAAAGGTGATTTTACTCATATCCTTGAAGTAAAGTTTGCTAAGCTACGTTAGACGGAAGGTATGAGAATCAAGAATATTGTTGGGGAGGAAACCAGAATCCTTATAGCACATGTCTTTGAAGAACAAAGTGTCCAACTATGTGAATTTGGGAATCTTTCATTTGTTATTCCTCTTTTAGTAGTTATATCCTTTGTCATGATTCATACAAGTCATGTGAGGGTAAGGATATGGAAAGAAGAATATACCTCTCTCTCCCAGAACAATTAGAAGGCATGTCCTAGTCCTTACTTTGAGTAGGCTTTTTGATTGTGGTGCAAGTTTACATTGAATTTATTAATAATTATTCATAATGAAATTACTACTTAATTGTTAAAGAATATTCATTGTGTCCTCCATAGCCATGATGTTCTTGTAGATCTCCATCATTACGTCTTTGTTGAGATACTTTTTGGAAGGATCCAGCAAAGCCTGCTTTTCCTGAGTAGGCATTTTCCAGAAGCACATCATCCTGTGCTTCTAAACTATCCTATTGCATTCGAAACTATCCTATACATGTATACAACAGAAAGCATGATGGTGACAACACTATAAGTTTATATTTGTTCATGTGTTCATTCATTCATTATTAATAAAAAATGAATCATAAACTTTTATCACACTCAGAAAGTCTAAGCAAAGCAGGGGACTATTAATACATTACACTAATATTCTTCATTAGTTTTCCAAACTCATTGGGAATATAGCAAAAAAAAAAAAAAAAAAAAAAAAAAAAAAAAAAACCTCTCACTACAGAAAATCCCTATGATTTCTGGCCCTGTGGAAACTTTTGTTTCTATTATGGTTCATTTACAAATGTAGTATGAGTCCAATACAGGAAAGTTTATGAATTCAGTCACTGTGGTAAAGCTGACCCCTTCTAGATCTTTTTAAATATGTGAAAACCCACTTATCTAAAAATGATGCTGTAAGTTGTCTATGTATTAAAGTTTCTTACCACCAAAGGTATCTTGGAAGATACAAAACACCCACAGTCAAGGGGGTAACTATGAATGTAAACAGAGTGATAAAAGGTTAAGAGGCAACTTCATTTTACAATTAGACGAAATTGCAAACTTATTTACACCAAGAAAAAGATTCATCAGTGTAATGACTATTGTAAATCTTACAGATACCCAATTATCTTTGCAGGAATGAAAGAAGACATATTTATGAGAAGCACTATGAATGTAAGCAGTATGGTAAAGCGTTTTCCCAGCCCGGGAGTATCCTAATGCCCAGAAGAACACATACTGGAGAAAAACCTTATGAATGTAATCAGTGTGGGAAAGCCTTTTCACAAGTCAGTAATCTCCAGAGTCATAAAAGAACACATACTGGAGAGAAGCCCTATGAATGTAATCATTGTGGGAAAGCCTTTTCACAAGTCAGTAATCTCCAGAGTCATAAAAGAACACATACTGAGAGAAGCCCTATGAATGTAATCAGTGTGGTAAGGGCTTTTCATACCTCAGTACACTCCAAGTGCATAAAAGAACACATACTGAGAGAAACCCTATGAATGTGTTCAGTGTGGGAAAGCCTTTTCACAACACGGAAGTCTTCAAAAGCATTTAAGAACACATACTGAGAGAAGCCCTATGAATGTAATCAGTGTGGGAAAGCCTTTTCACAACTGAGTAGTCTCAACATTCATAAAAGAACACATACTGGAGAGAAACCATATGAATGTGGTCAATGTCGTAAAGGCTTTTCACTCCTCAGTTCACTCCAAGTGCATCAAAGAACACATACTGAGAGAAACCCTATGAATGTAATCAGTGTGATAAAGCCTTTTCACACCCCAGTAGTATTCGTGTACATAAAAGAACACATACTAGAGAGAAACCCTACAAATGTAATCACTGTGGTAAAGCCTTTTCAACATCCAGTACTCTCCAAGTTCACAAAAGGACACATACTGGAGAGAAACCCTACAAATGTAATCAGTGTGGGAAAGCCTTTTCACAAGTCAGTAATCTCCACAGTCATAAAAGGACACATACTGGAGAGAAACCCTACAAATGTAATCACTGTGGTAAAGCCTTTTCCCAAACCAGCAATCTCCATGTGCACAAAAAGACACATACTGGAGAGAAACCCTTGGAATGTAATCAATGTGGTAAAGACTTTTCAAACCCCAGTAGTCTTCAAAGGCATAAAGGAACACACAATGGAGAGATACCCTACGAATGTAATCAGTGTGGTAAAGCCTTTGCATGTTGTAGTGGTCTTCAGAGGCATGAAAGAATTCAAACTGCAAGGAAATCTTATGAATGTAATCAGTGTGTTAAATGCTTTTCACAACCCAGTTGTCTCAAAGTGCATAAAAGAACACATATTGGAGGGAAGCCATAAAAATGTAATCTGTGGGGGAAAGCCTTTTCACGAAATGGAAATCTCCAAAATAATAAAAGAACACATACTGGAGAGAAACCCTGTGAATGTAATCAAGTTGGTAAAGCCTTCACACATTGCAGTGATCTCCAAAGGCATGACAGATTTCATACTGGAGTGAAACCCAATGAATATACTCAACGTTGTAAGGCCTTTGCACATTGCTGTGATCTCGTAAAGGCTGAAAGTTTTCATACTGGACTGAAACCCTATGAATATAACCAGTAAACCCTTTGCGTGTCACATTTTTTCAAAGCGTTGAAAGAAAGTATACTGGAGAGAAAACCTTGTGAATGTTTTTAGGATATCGAAACCTTTCTACATTTCTATAGGCTTCACGTTTATGAATGAATCTTACTGAAGTGACGCCCTATGAATGTGTTTAACATGGTAATTCAAGGCTTTGTGTTTTCATGTTTCATAGAGATGTAATGAAGTGGTCTAATCAATAATCAGTTGCAACTCACTACATACCTTGATGTGATATGAACATGTATATATGATTGGACGTTCTGTGATTCTGTATGTTCCTCCTACTCATCCATTTGTCATTTCATCTTGAAGTACTGCATTCTATAGGATATATATACTATAAAGATTCTAGATGATGTAACAGCAAGGGTATTTATTTAAAAAGAAACACTTCTGATGTGTGCATATGACAGGATTATGTGGTTTTAATCCATGTCAGATATGTAAAGAGTGGGAGACAACTTTGTTGCATATCATTTGGCCATCTTAATATGAGGATTTGAGGTCTGATTTCCAGCTTTGGACACCAAAATCCTTTCCTACAGCTCTGTTTCCCTGGTGCTCCAATAAGATTAGTTGAGATATTATATGGATAAAACATTGTCCTTTTTCACATTATAAACATATTGTTATGTAATAATTGATGAATTCATGGCAATTTGGATGATAAAATTTGTTTGAAAATGAAAATGTGCAGCCAGTTCTCCTAGGCGCTGAGTCATGTGTTTAGCCCCATGAAAGTGTGATGAATAGCGTTTAGGTGTGAAAGGTTGATCCTAAGTTCATCTTTAACTCAGCCCTGATGACCCATAAGAAATAGACGATTGAGAGCATAAGAAAGTAACTTAAGCTTTATGCTTAAAGAAGTTATTGAGCCAATATCTTCACAAAAATATGGAAGTATCCAAAAAATGGCCAGGACAGAAACTGACAATACAAATGTTTTAAAAGTGGCTGACCATTTGACCAAAGCCACCAAACTGAGTTTATCTCACAGATGGTAAATAGGCATCCATGGGAGCTCACCAAAATGTATGTCAGCTATATCCTTTCTTGAGATTATGCCTACTGCAAAGACAGAAAATGAACTTGAAGGCACGAAGACCAACTTTTCTGAAATGGATTGTATCCTGTTCCCCTGATGCATGCAAACATTCAGTTAGGAGTCATGACTGGTGAAGACTTCAGATGCTGTGGAGGTTGTTGTCAGGGGAGTCAGAGGTTCAAACAGATGTCAGTAGAAGGCTGGAGAAATCCGGCATTTACAGAGACCTGAGGAATATGGAGAAGGAGATTTGGGTGTTAAAGAAAGGGAGGAAGATTTGGATGTTAAAGAAAGGATAAAAGTCCTAGAGAGCAATTTATTCTTGGGCTGTACCTGAGGACAAGCTGCCTCCTACTGTATTCTCTGTATCTATTCATCTGTGGTGGGTTAACTCACCACTTCTTTCACTCTTTCCTTGTCTTCTCAGATACATGTATATGTCAGTCAGAATGCCATGCAGGTCACCACTTGGTGGTATCAAATTGATTTTAAATCTCTTTCCCCCCTCTGTCATCCCTGTAACCTCTCTGCCTGGCAGGACTATGGATATTCTGAATAAACATTCCTATATCTCCCTTAGGTGAACATCTCATAAATCAATGGACTCCATGAAATTCTAATCTGGTCTAGAATATCATTGATGAAAAGACCTATTCCCCTAGATGAGATATTTTGTGCTCAATAGCATTATGTCATTCTTTGAATACCTTGCAGGAGAGAAATAAGCTGAGAATGAAGGAGCAACTTATAGGCAGGAAGTTTTTAATGTATGGCTTGGAGAGATTACTTAGTTATCTATCTCTTCTCTCTAAACCTATTAAACCTGAAGGATGAACGTTTGTTGTAATTCACAACTAAGACAAGCTGCTAAGGAGCCTTTTTGACAGAAGGTTTTCTGGCATCCAGGTTCTCCCAGCATCCTTCAGTCCCTACCTTCTAAAGGGTATTATTGGCGTTCCCCACCTCGACCCTTAAATTTTCAGTCCAGTAGAATGGGCCTGCCCTCTCCCAGAGGTACCCAGATATTTTATTTTCTTCTATATGCTTTTCTTCTCTTTCTCTGTTCTCTGTTTGTTCTCTCTCTCTCTCTCTCTCTCTCTCTCTCTCTCTCTCTTTCTCTCTCTCTACCCTCCTCTTTGCCCACATTTAGGATTCCTCCATGATAGCTTCCATGGCCTTATTCCTTGGGAACTGAGAACCCTCTGAGAACTGTTTGCATAAGCTTGCAATTAAATAATTTACCATGTCTTCAATTAGCAAATATTACCTGTGGGAAGAAAGAAACAGCATAACATTATATACTCATCACTGGTCAAAATTTGTTACACTGAATAAATATGTGAATATGTTTCCAATTTGTATTAATAATTTGTGTTTTAACCATTGTTTTTGATTTTTCCCTACCCCCCTATATGTGGACTAGGGAAGGTGCATGGGGGAGATTGGGAGGCTCGCTGGAAATGGTCAGAATTGTAAGTGGATACAGCCCTGATACAAAGGGAATAAACTGTAATAAACAAATAGCTTAATTAAATGTATTTTCATTTTAAAACATTGTTTTCTCTCTTTTTTATTTGAAATAATAGTCTCACTATAAATTCCAGGCTGACCTTGAACTTAGTGTACATAATAGATCTGCTTACCTTGCCTCACTAGTACCTGCAGTATAGTTGGGCATGGTCTACCTCAATAATTCATTTTTTTTCTGTGGGCTTATTGAGAGTAAATTGCTGAGTCCAAATGGTCATGGTAGGCAGGACACAGACTCTGTTCCTTAGTCCAGTAATAGAAAAAAGCATTGATCAGTTGCAGTTGTTTGGATTAAAAATCCTCTCCTTTAAGTATAAAGAAAATTATTTTTTTTTCTTTAATATTGAGATTTTATAACACATCAAAGTAGATTTGAGTTCTGTTCTTAATTCAACAGATAGTGAAAAGTAGCCTCACAGACATAAGGAGATTCTCAATATAGTTAAGTGTAACAACTCATTACACTTGCCCCAACATTCTAGCAAATCACTGAGGTTAAAACCATCCAAGCCAGGCATGGTAACACAGTCCTGTAGTCATGGTGTTCAGAAAGAGAACACAGAAAGTTCAAGATGACAAAGTAATTGAGGGAAATATCCCAGGTCAATGGTATAATGGGAGGTCCACAGAACAAAGGGGACTGATTGGCTAAGACCAATGTCCATAGTCCTCCCCACAGCTCCAGAACATCAGGGCCATTCCAGCACCATGTGTTATCTAAGGAATTTGTCACCTTGTGCTTTCTAATGTTTCCTGTCCAATAAAGCTTAGGTCACTTCAGGGTTAGACTCCTGTGGGCATTGAAGACTAGAACACCCTCCAAGTTTTGGGATTAGCAGGGATACACTCGATAATCATATATCCTACAAAAAGGGTTCAGCACAGAAACCTTATTATACCTTATCCTCACAACCAATAGGAATAGAATTAGTAATATATATATATGTATGTTACATATATATATTATACATTTCATATATATATATATATGCAGATCCACACTTATTCACACATTCTTTTTTAAGACATTGGAAGGAGAGAATTCAGAAAGGCATGGAGAAAAGAGAAGGAAGGGGAAATGGTGTAATATATTTTAATTAACATCTGTAGAAAAGGTTTTAAATAAATGGTGGCTGGAGATAGCATGGAAGTTAACAGCACTGGGTGTTGTTACAGAAGACAAGTTCCATTTCAGATATCACTTGCTAGCCAGCAAGTATCCTCTAAATGCATTTCCATGGGATCTGGTTCCCCCTTTGGCCATTTCAAGTAGGGTACATAGACACATGATCACAAATCATCCGTATATCTGAAAGACATTTAAAGCTTAACAAAGTGGCTTTCTTAGGGTCAGAGTGCTCAGTGGTTTGAAGCAGTGACTGGTCTTCCAGATGACCTGGGTTTTATCCCAAAAACCACATGGCATCTTACAGCTGCCTAGAACTCCAGGGTACAACACTATCACAATACATTAATGCACATGAAATAAAAACAAAGTTTCGAAAGGGAATTTTCTATATTGATGTCACAGTTCTGAGAAAGAAAGCAGACTTGGGTATCTGCAATGAACTCCTTTTCCTTTATTGAGTCAATCTACCTAAAGGCAAAGGCAGCCTTATTCCGAGGTTAGACTAGCTATGCATAGCTGTCCATCTAAGAATTGCAAACAGTGGTGATAGGTGTCATTACCCTGATTTCTGTATTTGTGATCTCTCCCCTTGGTATGTGAGAGAATTGTGGCTTTGATGAATCTTGTTAATGTACCATTTATATCATACATGATGAACTTAAAGGTAGTTTTGCTCAGTATATCTCCACCTGCTTTTGGAGCTAGACTTGCAGTCTTCAATTTCTACTGAAATTGTCCTAAGTGTGGTGTGTGTGGGGGATTCCAAGATGGTGGTGAACAATCTGCACTGTATTAGAAGGGCATAGCATTTGGTTAAGGCAAATTGGACCCAGGCCTCCAGGGCCATCTCCTTAGTTTGAAAGGCACAAACATTGGAGCGCCTGCACTTTCTGCACATCCAGCCAGTGAGGAGCCCCAGGTCCAGGAACCTCCACTCCAGCAACCAGACATCAGATGGTCCATGCTCCCCTCAAGGGAGCTTTAGTATTCCTGGGACAGTTATGGTCAATTGCATCCAGGCCCCTCCATGGCTATCTTCCAGTTCTGAGAGTCATGGACCATGGGCGCCCTAAACTTTAGGCTTATGCCAGTGAGTGAGGACCCCAGCCCTAGGGAACCTCCATTCTTGCAGCCACATATATGATACCTCCTGCTCCCCTTCAGGTATCTTCAGGATTCTTGGGACATTTGGGGGTCAATAGATCTGGTACCCCTACAGCTGTTTTCCTGGTCTGACAGTCAGGAAACCTGGGCCCCAGCACTTGACAGTTATGCCAGTGAATGGAGATCACCAGGTCCAGGGACTTTCCACTCCAGCACCCAGACATTGGATCCCTCCTGGTCCCCTGAAAGCAGTATTGGGGTTCATGGGGATGAGTTCCCAACACTGAAGCCACAGTTCACTAGTAACCCAGACCACACAAACAGTGGAAGCACCTGGATCATGGATCCAGGATGGCCCAGCCCAAATGAGTCTGAGTGACAGAGACACAAAGTCTGGCACAAAATCCCTTGTAATTCTCCCCCTTAACCCCTCACTTAATCTCCTGTCCTCTGTGTCTACCCTGTACCTTCAACTCTCTCCAAGGACACCAAGACAGAGCCTTGTACTCTTTCCTTCTCCAGAAACTAGTGCCTTGCCACGTCAGTGTGAAAATTACCAACTGAATCCACAGACATCAGCACAACCTGCTCCTTGACACCTTGACTTCTGGTCAAGGGCACCACCAAACACATCATTACAGTTTTCTGAGGAGATCACACACTGTTGCTGATCTTGACCCATGTAGATCCCCACTTCCTGAAGAAATGAACATTCAGACTTCCCAAAAGATGACGCTGAATCCCGTCCCCCATAGACCAACCCTCCCCATTCATCTTAGTGGTATATACACACAGACTGGGGTCACTTACATACCCTTAACACATACATCATCCTAGGGCTGGACACAGACCCAGTCACATGGAGTGCTAGTGTGTTCTCTTTTGTTTTAATGTTCCTTTGAAATGTATACACCTTACCCTTGTTCATTCCAATGTTGATTTCTCCCCCTCTCTGGCTTCAATCAGATATTGCATTGTGATACTTATTCTATGCATCCTGACTCAACTTTGTGTAAACAGGCCATAATAAAGCAACTAGACACAATGTTGAGCAATGGGAGGAGCCAGAGGACAGGAAAGATGGGATGAGCTAGAGGACAGGAAATGAGTGGGAGGAGAAAGGGTGAGAGGAGAGCTAAGGGAGGAGAGAGCTGGGGGATAGATCTAGAAACTATGTGGAGATGGAATGTACCTAAGTTATCACTAAAAGCAAGTATAATGTGGGAAATCTAAATGTTAGAAAATTATGAGGACTTGGAGGTTTAGGATGGAATAAATATTGCCCACCACTGTGTTCTAGGTTAACTAAAGAAATCCCTGTCTGTGTGGTGATTTTCTTGCACAGCTGTTTAAGATTAACAGCCTGCATGACTAAAAGATAATTAATAGTACATTTTAACAGCAACTTGCAATAAATGATGCCCAACTAATCTCAGTATCCACATCCTTTAAATCACACTTTATCTTAACTTGGTGGGGGTAATAAGCTCCCAGTGATAAAACCCAAACTTAAAACCTAAAAATTCCCAGGTCAATTACTGTCTCTTTAAGAGACACTCTACCCCTCTGAGGAGCAAAAAAATAGCCTCCTGTGGGCAGACCTGAGACTTCCATAACAAAACTGACTCCTTCAGCAGTTTAACTGAGGCGTGAACAAGTATGGCTTCCTTATACTGTGGTTGGCTCAGCTCAGCTCAACTCACCTCAGCAGCCCTGGTGAGAAGGAGAGGAATTGGAGGCAGAAAAACCACTAGACAGAGTTTGGCCTAAACTGCATCTTAAATTTAAAAAAATGCCATGGCAGAGCGTGTTTTAATCGCTTTTGGCTTCATTTTGGCTGTCATAGTCATGGATCTAGTTGCAATATGTTGAATGGTGATGGTTCTTCTCCATGCCTTCTCCAAGAAAGTTCAAGGAGAAAAATGGGAAAAAAAAAGGATTGCAATACTATGTTACAGACAAGAAAAAGGGCACTCTTCCTAATAATTAGATTAATAACAGCTAAAATTCAAAGCTCTGTGGCTGCAAGATGCTTGTCAGCTCTTTCTGGTAGGGGTCCGCCAATTCACCAAAACATCAACTAAAATAACCAACAGAGCTTTGTTTGTTACAGCATAAACTGGCACAACTGAACCTAAACTTAAAATTTTCTTGTCTCTTTGTTTGATTTTTATTTAAGGGCTTTGAGTTACAATGATAATGATTTGGACAATCTAGTGAAGGCACATGCCTTTCTTCCCAACAGGAAATAAAAAGAAACAGGCAAGTCCCTGAGTTCATGATCAAACTAATTTACACAATAAAAGCCAAGATGGCAGCTCCAGTTGTTTAGCCACTTGCAGAGATACTCTAAGGTTCAAAAATGACAAAATTTTCCTTAAGGTTACCATGTAAATTCTTTTTTCTTAATAATAGATGTTATGTCCTTACTGATCTAAAGGTTGGGTTCACATATATTTTAGGTTTATGTAAAGAGACATAATGTCACACTGCTCTGGAAACTGCCTTATCCATTTAAACATGAGACATTTTCACAGGGGAAAAATGTTGGCCATGACTATGTAAAAAAGACACAAGAGGCTTAAAGATGGCAAAGTACATGCCAACCTGGTTTGGTCAAAACACTCAAAAATTATATTCATATGTTCAAAAAACAAAACTGTCCATCCTATATCAAAAAGATGGCAAGCCAAAGAATAGCCCAAACCACTGTAAAAACCCAGGTACACGATGCTTAGGATATACTTAAATGCTTAAATGGTAAGAGAGTTTATATGCTTAATCCTGAGAGTTTATATAAAGTTTGGCTATAAAGGCATAACTACGGATTCCATATAAAAAGGGGATAGGACACATAGCTACACCATCTATAAAAAATCTAGGGCTAATCTTCTAAACAGGTACAAGACACTTACGGTATGCTTATATTCTAAATTAAAAAGGAGTTTATATAAATTTTACTTAAAACATGCGTTTTCTATTGCTCAAGACAACCAGGTTGTCTCTCTAATGGGAGGCTTTTCTAGGGAAATAGGTAGCAACTTGGTCTAATACAACAGGCACGCAAGAGCCCCAAAAGCTGTTTTAACTTATCCAACCTTGTTTTGATTTCAATGGGATAATGACTGTATGTTCCATTATAATGGTATTTTATATTGCACTGATCCCTTTACATGGGAACAACTCTAAAACTAACTGAGAGATTAAAAAAAAATATCTCTAGGCAGAACTTCAACAATACTTGGCCAATAAATCCTTGGCTATAATGTCCTCAAAATATATTATACTAATCTTTTAATTTGCATAGATAGAATTTGCTCACAGTTTAATTTCATCCTGCACATCTCATACATTTATAATTTTAGAACGCTATAATGCTTGTGAGAAAGTATGTGTTTGCCGAACAAAAGAACTGGACACCAGAGATGCTGGATCAAACCTAAACAGAATCATTCTTCAGCATGCTGAGACATTGACACATCTGTTCCAGGATCTTGCATGTTCCAGCATTCTGCTTGTTCCTGCCTCAACTGCTTCAACTGCTGTATCTCATCAAAGCCAACTCCCAAAAGAACGTTGAAGAAAGCTACTAATCTTAATTGGTCCAGTATTTTAGACTGTTCCAAAGAGGACTTTTATTAAGCCTGAAATTTCTCAACATTCAAAGACTGGACCACAAATGTTATTGTTTGCTTAATTAACCATTTTTTCCCAATTTTACTTGGGTCCCCTACAGGATTTCTACATGTCCAAAATGTCAGCTAGAAGAAATCCATGAGAACAACATCCAACTTTCCTTAAAGAGGGTTGGGTATGTATTTGGTTGTTTGCTATTGCTACGAAATTTTATTGTAATTGAGAGCTGTTTATAATTATTAATGGTCATATTCAGAGTGAAACAAGGTTATACTCAGGGATTTCTCTCTTTTCCTTTTTCTTTCTTAGATAAGGAGAAAAGGGGTTAAAAAGAAAATAATATACAGAGACTACTTATAGGAATAAGACAAAAGGTAGATTATTGAATCTATTCAGCTTAGGGTTTTATTTGTTATTCTCAAGTAAGGTAATTTTAACTCTGGTATAGGAATTTGCATACTGATATGAAAATAAGTATTTTTGACACATTGGTATAAACTTTAGTATATTGATACAAATTCAAAGTTACTTCCAATACTTTTAAACTGCTATTAAACCTGGTTATTATATTAGGTAATGCAAGTTAATTGCTAGTTATTTAACTCATAGTCATGTCAGACACTAGTCTAATTTATTCAATGAGCATGCATCTGAGTTTTAACAGATAAATATGATTTTGTAGACAGATTGATGATATTAAGATAGGTAGTCTTCAAAAACTTCAGAGACCTACAGAATATGGCCTTTTGAAATGTCTTTATTATTTTAAAGATTCTTTGACAATGAGACAGGTCATCTCCTGGCAGCACCCCACCTACATGAAAGAAGATAATGAGCATCGAAGAACCTCCATGGCTCCAAATGTGGCAAACAAGCCACTCAGATAAATACCCTTCCTTCATGAAAGACAAATTCTGCCAAAAATGGGCAAGATAATGCAGGACAAGTCGACTGCTGAACTCTGCCAAGACAGGGTGAGCAAGCCCTAAATAGTTCCTGTTTCACAAATATGTCTGTTAAATATTCTGAGCCAGAAGGCTGAAGATGATGCTCCAACCTTACTGAGAGTTATGGATGACTGTTCAGGCAGCAAACTGTTTCTCTCAATTCTTAATATTTGGAAGTTGCTAACATGCACTTCATATTTAATCTAATACTTAATTTTATTCCTTCTCAAGTCTCTGATAGGGTTGAAGACCAAAGAGTTATAGTGCCACAATTAAGCTTAAGTTGTTTAGAAGGTAAGAAATGCTTTCATATAAGTAATACCAATAGGGATAAAAGTTAATTTAGGTATAGAACTTTAAACTTGTCAAGATAAATAGAATGATCAGATACTTTCTCCTAAGTTGCTAAATACACATGCACTGGACATTGCACATGTAGATTTTACCTAACAGTTTTCATAATTTCAAAATTATTCTTGTATTGAAAGAAAAGGAGCCTTTTATTGGACTTAAAGTGGGAAATGTTGGTATAATGTTCTTCTGAAATGTAATACACTTTACCCTTGTTAATTCAAATGCTGCTTTCTCTCCCCCACTCTCTGGTTTCAATCCAGACATTGCATTGTGATACTTATTCTAAACATCACCTGTCTCAACTTTGTGCAAACATCCAAAATAAAGTAACTAGGCACAATGTTGAGCAGGGAAAAGAAGCACGAAGAGAGGGAGGAGCCAGAGGACAGGAAGATGGGAAGAGAGCTGGAAGAGCAAGGCTGGAGGAGAGCGATGAGAGAGACCTGGAGGAGTGATCTAGGAACAGCATGGAGAGAATGAACCACACCTAAAATTTCCAAAAAAAAAAAAAAAAAAGCAAGTATAATGGGTAAAATCTAAGTGTTAGGAAACTATGAGGGTTTTTGAAGGTTTAGGAGAGTGTAACTATTGTCCAGCATTGTGTTCTAAGTTACCTAAATAAACCAGGTCTCTGTGTGGTGATTTGGTTATACAGCTGTTTAGGATTAACAGGAAGCTTTAGTAAAAGATAAACTAATAGTAAATATTAATCACCATTTACAACACAGGGGACACAGGGAAGAATGTCAGGAGTTATGGCTTAACTAGTACTAAGATTTTCAGAGGAAACACCCTACACAGGAGAGGAAAGGAAAGCCAAAAACCTTATTGGTAAAAAGAAAGATTATTCAACAAAGGGAAGACATCTGTGTGTGGGTCGGCCAAAAGGGAGGATACCTCCTTTTCCCAGGGAAATGGAAAGATACCCATCAGTCTCTCAGACAAAGGGGAACATTTATGGAGAACATGGAAAGGAAAGCATCAATCAACTTGTGTTTGATGTGTGGATATAGCAACTGGGTAGCCATTAAAGAGGAGTTCCAAAACCAGGGAAGGGAGAGGGAAGAATCCCTCCTTTTGAGATAGACAATAGGTACAGTACTTATCTGGAGCCTAATTGATCTGAGAGGTGGGTTCAGGTGGCTTTTCTGCAGCTTACAAGGATCCCTTTTAAGTTTTATAAAGGAGATAAAACTTCACACATGATAGCATCACCAGTGTAACATGTATTGAAATACACATTTTAGAAAAGGTGGTAGACATACACCTTTGTGGTAACAGCATCAACATTCTTGAAGGTGAGATTCGGAAAGGCAGAAGCCTTTCATGAAGTAGAAGAAACAAAAGCTCACTTGGTCTTAACTTTTACTACGCTTATACATTATGGCAAACAGGCTTAACCCATTTTTAAGTTTATATTTATCAATCTTAAACACTTTCTTAGACCTTCAAGCACTTATAATTTGTCTTTTCCAACCTTAAAACACTTTCTTAGACCCTCAAACATTTATAACTTGCATTTACCAACCTTAAAACACTTTCATAGACCCTCAAACATTTTGTAGAAGCTTTATAACTTAAACTTCTTCTCCATAGTCCTTTGTATCTAGTTACTTAGCATGATACACATATGAGTCTGCTGAGAACATTTATTGTTCTTTAGCCAAAGGGATGACAAAAGGTTACATCTGAGGCTTGTTTTTTTAGTCTGAAGCAAACTAGACCACCTAGATCTTACAATTCTGCCAGTGATGCTTAAGGCCTGGTCTCCTGCATATGAAGAGAACTGAGAAGGCATCTGAAGTCTCCCAACACAGAAATTGACAATATGACCAAGGAACTCTCTTGTGAGGTCAAAACAGACCTGAAGTGTTACCGTGGGCTGGGCAAGGGTGGTGGGTGTCGCTGAATCTAGGAGCCACTTGTTCTCTACCAGGCCAAGGAGCAGGAAGGCTGGAAGTATCTATGGCTCTTGTACTGTTTGAGCCTCCATGCCTGGCATAGAGAAAAAGCTTGCATGGGAGCATTCTCACTACCAGAAACCAGTCTGCTGGCAGGTAGTCATGGCTTGTTGAGGGCTGCATTTCAAGCAGCAACCTGGCAGAGTTGACTTTTGGCTTTACCCCCATTGGATGGGCCACTGAAGACCTCTTGTTTTCTCTGTGGGAATGCCAACAGCCTCAGAGCAGTAGCCAAGTTTTGGAGCATAGTTTATGCCATAGATGACCCTGTCGGGAAGACACCTCTCTTATTCTTTTTTACCTGATCCTACATGGTGATTCAGGAACCATCCTTACATGTTTTATTAAGATGGCAGTGAGACCATGTTTGCATCTGTAAGACTATAAATATAATTTTGGACATGTTTGAAGAGTTGATCATGTGTGAGATGACTGACTGTTAACTTGCATTTGTTAACCATCAAATATGAGGGCTTTAGATTTTGTCCCTGTCAAGGTAGAGCCTTAAAAGTCAGAAGCATAGTCTGTAACTTATAAAAGTCTAAGGCTGTATTGTAGATCAATAATGATTTTATATTCAGAAAATAAGAAAAAGAATATTTTAACTTTGATAGTGAAGATATAGCATAATGACCAAGTTTTAACATGAATAAATAAATGACTAAAATTAACAGATATAAATTTATAGTATGCTTGGAAATATATCATATAGTTTTAATGTATTTAGGCCAAAACTTTTACTTACTAACCCTCGAGCTGTGAGATTTAGAATAAACAACAATATAGTAGAACAGTATAAAGCAATATTTTTTACAAAGCAACTTTAAAATTACATTTGAATTTATTTTACCAAATGCATTAGCCAGAAAGTCTAGTGGTAATTCTGTATCACCGGCAGCTCATAGCAGAAAAAACAGTATTTATTTATTAATTTAGGAATAGATAGTCACAGGCAGTTAGACAGACATTTTAAATTAGCTTAATTTGAATAGACTTTTATAATCTTGAAATTTTAGCATCTTATAAAAATTATGTTGAACCAGGGTTGAAGCATATTGCATAGCATGTTGTAAAATATAACTTGGAATTTTTATAAAAATCCATTCCAATTTAAAATGAGAGTTGTTCCTCTCCTTATCTAAAAGGGGATAAAATAAACAGAGAATTAATTATGATTAAAAGTGTTCATCCCATGTGTTCACCTTAAGGTTTAATCTTAAAGTTTAATCTTAAGATTTCTTTTGAGAGTATGAAAAGCAACCAGGGAATATTTTTATTTAGTGGAATAGCAGACAAAGAGAAAGAGACAGGATGTTGAGAAAAGAAATACAGGGAATCACTTTTTCTTCTCTGATCACTTTTAGTGTTAATAGATACTCAACATTTGACTAGGACAAATATCAGTGTAGAAGCTACATGTTTCCCAAAGAGAAGAAAGTATGAAGAGGACATTCTCATGAATGAGAAAGGGGAAATGGATCTAGACCATGTGGCTAGTGATTCCTCAACCAAATAGGACTGCAGGTCAAGTGCTTAGCCTAGCTAAGACCAAGAAACTCCTTGCCTAGTACTAGGGCTTTATCAACAGTAAGGCTGAGTTCTCCTAGAGGGAATCTTATCTGTGGGAAAGGATGGGGCAGATGGGCAGCGTTAAATGGGGATAGGAAGGGGTTCAAGAGCATTTTAGTACCAATAACAGAGGGTAGTTTTGTACCTGTGTAAACAATGAGACAGAAACAAAGTAGTAAGAGAAGCTGGCACCTAAGGAAAACACATATTTTATAACTAAGATGGCTGCCAATCACATCACTGCCCTTGATTGCCCTGGATTAACATGGCAGTGAAGCCATGCCCTTAGTGAAGATGGCAGTGAAGCCGTGGCTTCACCCTCTTTTTCCCAGAATCTACATGGTGGCTAGCCATGAGTCGAGTGCAGCCACAAGTGAGGCTGGAAATGTAAAACCATAATTCTTGAGTCCTGAGGCAGTAGCAATATTTAAAGCCATTGGAGGGCAGTTTAAAAACCGTCCACACTATGTGGTGGAGTCCTGAGGCCTGGCTTACCTAATAGTGAAGTCCAGCACAAGCTAGCAAGCTAAAAGACCAGAGCAGATGAGGGGGTTGGTGAGAAAAGTTTCTGAGCAGCCACCAGAAGAGAGACATTCGCATGTGGCTGTAGCAGCAGCAGTAGGCACACAGGTGAAGCCATCGAGAAAAAAACAGGAGATGAGGGTGTGAGAGAAAGATCTGTAGTGAGTGGGCATGAGGAGAGGATTCCAGCATGTCTTAACGTTGTCGGAAAAGCCCACATGGATTTCAAAACTAAATGTTAGTATTTAGATAAAAGTACCATGCATAGAAACATTCTGAAATCCAATGAGGTCTATTGGGTGGAGATGGAGGTAGAAAGAGAAAGGGAAGGAGAGAGACAAGGTAGGAGAAGGGGGCGCTCGACAGAGTGAGTGGAGAGCAAGAGAACCGCAAAGTGGCGGGTTGGTCCCTTTATGGATTTGTTGAACCATGCAAGCCAGGTGGGACTACCTGGCAGGTGACGCATGATGACATTATAGGTTGCTAGGCAACCCGTAAGCAGGCCACCTAAATACCAACACTCCCAGAATACAGGCCAGTATTCTAGGACTTTGTAGCTTGCCTGCTGAATTCTCTCTCCTATTCTTTCCTGAACCTCTCCTGAGGCTGATTCCCCTGGCTGAATTTTCTAATTCCTCTTCTAACTCCTCCTCTCCTGACCGGCAGGAAGTCTAGCTCTGCTCTCTCCCCTGCTCAGCATCTGGCTGTAAGCCTCTCTGTTGACTTATCAGGGGAACACTGGAGGGCAGAGTTTACACACAGTAAGACAGGAGATTCTCAGAACAAGGCTTGCCACCAGATGTGGGGGATACAGAAATCAGCATTTGAATTACACAGTAAACTTGTTCCTACATATCCTCACTTTTAGCCTAATGAAGGGCTTTTTCTTACAATAACAAAGTATATCTAATAATAACAATTATAAAAATTATTATGTAAGATTCACGTTTGTATGTTTTCAGAACCCTCAGAGAAAGTATTTTACTATCAATCCCTATAATCCTAAACAATTTCAGTTTAACTATGAGACTATAATATCTACTCTTCAACCCTGTCAGAGACTTACTTAAGAAGAAATAAATATTACCCAATATGTAGAAGTGCAGGCAAGTAGTCTCTAAATGTATAGAAATGACGTAGATATTTGGCTGCCTAGAATCCTTCCAAATTATTTGCTGCAACACCTTTAGCCTTGTGGCTCAGAACATTTGACAGACTTTTCTTTGAAGCAAGTTAAATACTTGCCTACCTTGACCTCATAAAGATGGGCAGTCGAATTTCCAGTGTGCCATTTGTCCTGTTTGGACAGCATTGAGGCTCTAATTGATGGGAAGGGATTTTCTCACCCAGTGGGTGGGATACTGTCCAGTCTTAAGAAAGCTAGCTGGTAACATGTGCCTTCCAGTATCTGCATGCTAACACAAGTTCAGGGCTTATCTGAAGTCCTGACTGGAACAGTTTGCAATGCTGGACAATCTAGCTAGCTATTTTTAAGTAGCCCTGAAAGGAGATTTTTGAACAAGTGTTGTCAGTAAGGCCATCTGTGAGGTAGGATCACCTGGGCTAGTTGACTTCTCTGTTTTGGTGTCTGGTTCTTTTGATCTGCAAAAGAATAACTTCCAAGGGTGTCATATATGTTTTATATTCATGATAAATGTATGGTCTGTATATTGAACACAGTTCAGTTAAAGGTGATACTCTGCTCTCTGTTCAATTAGGTAAAGAACCAAACTATAAAATACACATTTTTATCTATGCCATCCAAAAGAATAGTATGGTAACTAAGTCCAGGTGAGTTTGTAGTCAAAGATTTATTGGCTATGCCCAGTTGAAGTTTGGGCTGGAGACATTGTCACGTCTTAGTAAATCTCAGAGATATTCCCCTGGGCAGGATCAGCAAACTAGGTTACCTGGCCTGTTTGATCTTTTTGATTTCCCTTTTTTCTGTCTGGAGCCAGGATCTTTTCCCTATCAAATCTGATTTCTGTCAGTTAGGACGGAATATATAGCGTTTTGTGTCATGTTGAACCAAGAGCATATTCTCCAGCCCAACACATTATATTTCCTGACATACATTTTGGAATTGGGATGTTTATGTGCTGATCTGACTCAGCAGTCTTTTGTAAACTGCAATGTATGTTAGCTGGTGTGTGCGACTTTTCTCATTTAGACAATTTAAAAAAAATCATTTTTTAATCTATTTTGTGGAGATATTATTTTGCCTATCTGTTTTATGACCACCCTTTTAAAATATTTAGATCTTTTCATAACTGTTGGACCTTCAGAATTATATTTTATATTTTGGAAAGCTTTCATGTCATAATGTCTAGAACATTGTTGCATTCCAATGGGTAAACATGCTGAGGCACCATTAACCTCAATGTGCAGAGGTATCTCGAACACAGTTGCCATCTCTAACAATTGCATAACCTTAGAGCGACGCTTTCCAGAATTTAAGGCAATAGGACATTGGAATTCTGTATATGAACCTATGGCATGGTACATATGTTTCAGTTCTCCAAACTCTACAAAATGGAGCACACATGTCACTGCATGAGCTCGTTCTGAGGCAATGCCAATTAGGATCTGCATTTCTACTTTAGCATATCGTCTTTCTGAACCTTGATAATACACATACAATGCCCAGTCTGACCAAGTTGGCCTCTTGCTGAAGCCTTTCTATCCAGCATGACAATGAAATGCATATCTGCAATTTTTTTAAGCCTTTGTGAATTTGCCTCATCTGGAGATACCTCGTTTGATGTTATTTTAAGTTCCAGATTGGATTTCTCTGAAGGTTTCCTATTTTGATTCAAATATTCCTCCAACCTATGTTCTGTATCCTTTAATTTAGCATATAATTTCTCAGTCTCGCTTTCTCCAAGTTTGGCTATTCCTGATCTCTCCCGAAGAGGATATAAAAAACTAATCATCAGGGCAATAAATTATTTGAATGCTAAGAGAAACAAAGTCAAATGGAATCCAGAAGCACTGTGTCACTGTGCCTTTCTCCATTTTCAACACAGACATTAATTTTCTGTAATCTCAAAATCTCTTCCCAAGGACCTTACTTTCTTAGACCCAGCTTCCCTTCTAGACCTCACCAGTTCAGGTGCTTGAAGCTTCTCCATTTGTGTTTAGCTCCTGCTTCCAAGGAGAGGCTTTTGTCTGCCTTCCTCACTGAATTCTCACCCTTCGCCAACTCTGGTTAGTTATTGGGTCCACAAGTGTTTGCTCCCCTTAGCTTGCCTCTGTCATGTGTGCACTAGACCTTTCTCAAAGAGATTCATCATTTTTTCTTTGATAGAATGTTCTGGCATTGAGAACTTTGCTTGTGTTAAAGAGCCACTTTCTTTTTATTTGTAAGTGCTAAGTTCCTAAAAGAACTGCCTCTGTTTTCTCTCTCTGGGTTTTGTAACAGTGTTTGTCTTTCTGCAGCAGTCTTGAGATCTGGCTGGTTCTTCTGAACAGGAAGCTGTGAGCTGCTGCCTTAGAAACTGGGGTTCCTCTCTTTTTGTACAGAACTAAGAAACTGCTCTGTACTTTTCTACATAAACTATTACTAGAATACTGTAAATTCTGCCCCACAGCGGTACGGCATTTGTTATGTTTATTCTTATATAGCTGTGTTAATTTCTCGGTTTCTCTTTTAACCCAGCTAACATACAAATAATTGAGACTCTATAATATTTGTTTAATAATAAGTTTCACAATAAGAGAACTGAGTAGTGTTATTGCTTGACTCTTAACCCTCTAGAGCTAATCTTCTTTCCTCCCAGCATACATCCCAGGATAATTGCTCTTTGTAGCTTTCCTGCTAAGCTCTCTCTCCTGGTGTGTTTCCCGGTCCTCTCCTGTGGCTGAATCTCCTAGCCTAATTCCCTAATTCCTCTTCTAAATCCTTCTCCTCTGTCTGTCAGGAAGTCCAGCCCTATTTCTCTGTCCTGCTCATCAACTGGTTATAGCTGCTTTATTGATGTATAAGGGGACCACTGGGGAGCAGAATTTATACAACATTAAGATAGGAGATTCTCAGAACAAGGCTCCAACCACAAAAGAGGATAGAGATATAGGCGTTTTAATTACACAATAACCTTATCCCTACCGAAAACATTGGTAAAAAACCTGTGAGCTTCACATAACTCTTTTTATATTTTCATATATATTTCAGGGAATAATTATTTTACTCAGTTCATACACTGTTAAACAGCTAGTTTGTTCACCAAGTGATGAATACTTTTTAAATAGTTTTGCCTGGTATTACAGATTGCTTTATACACATACACTTAATATTCACCATTATACCAATTATATTGCTTTGAAATCTATTTAATGACAATCTCTTTAAAACATAGTCATAATATTCATGGTTCTTGATCCTAACATTAGAGTTGATTTTTATGTCTTCCATGGTATAGAAGTTTACATTTTATAGTTACATATGACATATTTATAAATAATGCTATATATATATGCTCATATATATATATATATATATATATATATATATATATATATATATATATATATATATGAGAGAGAGAGAGCCTGGTTATTGTGCAATATGTTGTTATGGCATTTCAACTAATTTTCATGTTTCAATGATTATCTATGAGGAAGGCAGTGGATATAGAAAAGTAGATAGAAGTGTATAGATTAGAATTAGGTCAATAGTTGTGGTTTATTAAGTTGAATGCTGTAGGTTCTTTTTCTAAGATCCATGACTTCACTCTCCTGGAGTACTTGGCTAGGTTTCTAATATCAGACATGTTTTCCATTTTCTTTGTTGGGCCTTCAGTTCAACTGAACATGTGTTAGTGACCATCAAGATATGAGTGCCGATATGGAAACCGTAGGATATCTTGCCATGGTAATTACTGTTGTAGTTTATAGGTACAGCTGTGTAACACTGTTGGTTGCTTGCAGATATCATAAGCCCACATAAAAACATCCAGTGCTGTGAAAGCTAGTCTTCATGCAGGAGGCTTTCAGGTCAAATCCAAGCTGAATTCTCTGAGGCCTGTTTCTGAAGTTCATGTTGGCTTCAGAAATGGGCCTTGCTTTCAAAATCTGGAATAGAACCAAAGGTAACAGCAGCAACCTAAGGGTTTTTCATGTGCGTTGGACACTGTTCATGTGAAAGATAATTTTTTTCCATGCATGGTACTGGTGCTTTTCTTACATAGTAGTCTATGTCCTCTGTGGGGAGCATTGGCGGCCCATGTGTCATAACTTTTTACAAACTATATATATGTTTACATAGACACATACACATGTCTTAGAGATGTCTTATTAATGACATTCTTTCTACCAGGGAATGGCCTGAACTTTCTCAAGGTCACTATAGCTATGCATTTTTCAGCTTTATTCATCTTTTCAAAAGGCAACTCTTGGTTTCTCTCTTTAAATTGCATTTTCTTTAAATGTATCATAGCTCTAATCTCTTATTATTTAGTCCCTAATGTTTCTTACTAATTACAATGTTATTTTTTATTTTCTAAAGTGCTCTGTATTATTTACTTCTGTAAGGAAATTTATCTCCTGTAGCCCAGGCTTGTCTCATGCTATGTAATTGCAAATTGCCTTGAGTACCGAGACCTGTGTCTGCTTCCTAGTGCTGAGAAGACAATCCTGAAACTCCTTCCAGGCTGGGCCTTACTGGTCAATGAGAAGAAAAAGTAGGCCAGTGAATGAGAGTCCTCCAACCTCTCTGGCCTTTATTGGAGCCTCACAAATGAAGAAGTAACTGTGTAAGAAGTGGCATAACTGACCAGTATTGGAGCTTTTGTAGTTACAGTACTCAAAAGGATGGGCAAGAAGAGGGAGGAAATTTTCATGCTTTGACAGTAGTTGACATTAACAATATGAAGTGAGGTGGTCAATCATAGATGATCAATAAATGTCCTGATTGGACATTTGTGTGTTCTAGAGCACAGGTATTCAAGAATCAGAATAAAGAACTAACCTTCTCAAGAGGAAGACATGCCTGCTCTAAATTGTATATCACATGGGGATTTGTTGTTGTTGTCGTTTTGGTTTTTTGTTTGTTTGTTTTTTTGTTTGTTTTTTCTTTTCTCCCAGGGTTGTCTGATACCTACCAGGTGAAAAGTAGCTGCAGTTTCACTGACTCCACTATAAAGTCACACAATAACAATGCTATTTGGTTTCCTAAAATCTCTCTTTAATTGTCAGCATTTTTGGCAGCCTTCCTCATGTGGACAGACGGTTCACTCCACTGCAAGTTGAATAATGGGGTGTTCAAGCTATCCCACTTGATTCCAGGAGGAGGAGGGGAAGTGCCTGCTGAGTGCTGGAAGAAAGAAGAGTAGGCTAGTGGACAACAAGCACAAGTTTATTGACAAATAAACCTCCGGAGTTCTGGAAAATATGTGGCCCTGATTCTCCACATATGGACCCAAAGTTCAAGTCATGGATCCAAAGTCCCTGCCTTGAGCATAGCTTCCTCCCAAAGACAGGCCCTCATTGCTTTTGTAATTAGCAAGCATGCATTCATTCCTCCTGGACCAGGAAGCACTATGCTTTGTCTCTTCAGTACACTGTGACCCTAGGGGAGGTGCTCATGTTGCTCAAGACTCACTGACCAATCAGGATTTCCAGGCGAGGCCTGTAATCAGAGGAAGGGGAGGGTTCTTCCTGGCGGTTTGTTACAGGTTCGCTTTGGGAGCTGAGCTCTCGGAAGTGTTTGGCAAGCAGTGGTCTGAACTCAGGTGCTGGGTCCTGTGAGGGGATTTCAGGCGACTTCAAAGTGGCGACATGGTGAGTGTGCGGCTGCCGCCCCCAACGTGGTGTTGGAGTAGGAAGCTGAGCAGCAGGAGCTGGTGTGGTTTGTCCTTCTTGGGCTGAATGGAAACCGGCAGCCATCAGCTGCTTGTGAGGTCCTTTGTCCTGGCCTTAGGAATGCTGAGCTGTGTGAGTCCCACGTGTTGGAAGTGGGATGGACTGTGACCAGACTAGATGTGGCGACCTGGGCACTGTTAAGACTGAAATCCTGGGACAAATGGCTGAGGTGCCTATTGATCAGTTCAGAGCAGAATTAGCTAGCATGTTTCCCAGCATCGCTGAGTCCCTCCCTGTTTACAGGCTGTGGCTGGCATACACTGCCCTCTAGCCCAGGGCTCGGGCCCTTAACCCAGCATCCACTTCTTTCTGTTATCTACCCAATTTGGTTACCTAATCTGTTTCATCTATTACTTACTGTCATAGTCTCATGGTTTGGCGTGCCCCTCTCCTCTCCTCCCTGTCCTTACATGGCTCACAGGTGCCTTTCTATGTATAATAAACTTTCTCTCCACCATACCTAGGAAGAATCATGTCATTTAATTTTTAGTTTTTCATTAATCTCTTATTTGCTACTCTTTTCTTTCAACTTCAAGGCTCCTTTAGGCTTCAGTTGTTGTTACTGTTTGCATTTGAATGAGGGATGATGCAGGAATTCTCAGCTGTGAGGTAGAGATGGCTGCATTGGACAGTGAGAGGGTAATGAAAGCTATAAATGCAGCACCCTGTGACTTGTAAAATAAACATGTACCCTGGGAGGGTGGAAACATTTATTAAACTACCAATTTACTAGGCTGAGGCTCTGTCTGCCCTAGGGCAGAGCTGAGATGGTTTGTGCTGTCTGAGTCCCCTGATCTCTAATCCTCCAGTAGAGGATCTGCCAGAGCCCTGAGACCCAAATGCTTTGTTCAAGCAAATGATGATGGACTCTGGGGAAGCTACACAACCAGGAAGGAGGACCAGTACAAAGTACCTTGCAGAGTCTTTCCAAGATTCCTCTCTGGTGCTTCTAAAGTGATCAGTATCCAGGACCACAAGCTATGCCATGGATATCATGGGGTTCGTTTTTGCCAGTCCCGGAAAAGCCTTTCTGTACATCTTTGCCAGTGTTTGTTGCTACTTGAGGTTTTGGCCATAGTCATTCTGACAAGTGTAAGATGGAGTCTCACAGACAGTTTTGAATTGCATTTTCCTGATTAGTAAGGATGTTGAGCCCTTTTTTAAGTGTTTATGCACTGTTAAGAATTCTCTATGCCTGTGTCCCATTTTTAATTGGATTATTTTGTCTGTTGGTGTTTAATTTCTTGATTTCTTTAATATAATTCTGGATATTAGCCCTTTGTCAGATGTAAAGGGTGGTGAAGACCTTTTTCAATCTGTAGATGGCCATCTCCTCTTGTTCATAGTGTCAATTGCTTTACAAAAGCTTTTGTTCCATTTATTAATTGTACCTTATAGAGCCTGCACTGCAGGTGTTCTATTCAGGAAGTTGTGTCTTGGACCAGTGAGTTCAAAGGAGTTACAAAATTTCTCCTCTGGCAGTTTTCATGAATCTGACTTTATGTTTAAGTTTTTGTTCCACTTGGAATTGAGTTTTGTGCAGGGTGAGAAATAGGGATCTGTTTGCATTTTTCTACTTGTGGACATGTATTTGGAGCAGCACTATTTGTTGACGATGCTGTCTTTTTCCATTGTATGGTTTTGGCTCCTTTGTCCAAAAGCAATTGTGTATAGGTGTGTGGGTTTATTTCTGGGTCTTTGATTTGTTTCCATTGATCACCCAGCCTACTTCTATGCCAGTACCATGCAGTTTTTATTACTATTACTTTTAGTATATCTTGAAGTCAGGTATGGAGATACCTCCAGTAGTTCATCTCCAGACTTTGGAACAGTCTTATGTCTGATGAAATATGTCCAGGAGAACCCAAATGGGTTCTGGCTTTCAGAAGTAGCCTCACAGTACTGGGTATTTTGATGTAAGGGCACAGGCAAAGGTGACCTGAAGGTTGAGGCATGGCATATTTTTTTTGGTAGCAAAAGTATTACTTTGGAATGAAATAAGCAGGAATGCCACAATTTGACATGAGGGTTTTTTGTTTGTTTGTTTGTTTTTGTTTGTTTTTTCAACTAGGAATTATATTTGATATTACTGAGAGCAAAACTGTAAGCTTTCCTTTTTGAAATACCTACTTTATTCTTGGTTCTTAAATACCTCTACCTCCCTTCCACTCACTACCCCTAGTTAGGAGAGAAAACAGTTAGTACAGAGAAGGAATGCCGATCTCCAGCTACTTAATGCTGATTAGGGTCATTGAGTTCTTTAGTGCAATAACTGTCTCAATTGGGTGGATTCCAGAAGCCCACTGAATCAGCAAACAACAAATGGCATTGTTTGTTTAAATCTCTTTGATTTGGGTTTATTGGAAGAGGAGCCAGTGCTCCTGACCTGAGCCATCACTTCAGCACTTTATTTGGATTCTTAAACCTATATGTCCCTTACAACCCTTATTCCTTCCAAAACCCCCAATTGGTAAAAGAGAGAGAATGATAGAGGGGAAAGAAATATAGGTCTCTTTAAATGCATCCTGTAGATTAGGGTGGTCAGGACCTTTGGAGTAATACGTCTTAGTCACCAGGATATCCAGCAGCCCAACAAACCAGCAATGACAAACACAGTAACAGTGTGGGTGAACAGCATCAGGAAGAGCAGCAGTTTCTTTATGCTTCAAAGACCCAGGGCCCTCTCATGGATTTGTATGTGTACCCTCTCCAGAAGACTCAGAATTAAACTATGTGCAGGTGGCAAAACCACAGGCCTGCTAGAGCAGGAGACAATCATAAGTAACAGCTGTGGACAAACTGAAGCAGTCTTGTGCTCCACAACTGGGGTTAAAGGAAAAACACATTCACATAACATGAGTGGGATTTTAAAGAAAAAAAAAAAAATTAATACAATTGCTGATTCTATTATTTTGGATATTTCCTGTCTGTCTTTTATTTTGTTTAGGTAAGGGTTTGTTTATCTTGTTTGTTTTTAGCGAAGAACCAACCCTTTGTTTCATTGTTTCTTTATCTTCTCTTTCTATTTTTTGGATTACTGGTCTAAGTGCTCTTTTGTTGTGTGGGAGTTTTGTTCTTGGGATTCTGTTAGTGCTCTCAATTTTCAGAAAGTGTGTTGTCGCAGTGTTACTTTTTTAATGATCTGCTTGGCTTGTGTGTTCAAGGTGTTAGGCTTGCTGGGATGGTATGGAGTGGATGGTGCCACATGTGTTCTGTTGGTCACTAGGCAAGATCCTGAGAATTGAGTGTGGTGTAACAAAGATGGGGAGGATCCCTGTATACTGTCTTGGTCTCTATGCAAGCATGGCCTATGGTTGAGCTGAGGTCTTGGGAGTGGGATCCCGGAAGCAGAACAGAGAGTGGGAGTGTGTAATCCACAGGAGACTTGGACACAGGAAAGGGGAGCTGCCACTGCTGTTCTTTTGGAGTGCTAGGGGCAACCATGAGAATTGGGTCTTCAGTAATAGAGAGTGGAATAGGTACACATAATCAAGTAGGAGAATATCATTGAACATTTATTTCTTCTTTGTGTGCTTCTTTGGAGGAAGGTATAAAACGTTTCGTAGGAGGAACCTGTCTAGATTCCTTACTGGGGATTGGATTTGAGTGTCTATGATCTCAAACCATTTCCTTTTGTTTCTATCTGTGCTGTGATTGAAACTGATCATTGTGTTTCCTTTTCATGCTCACGTGGGCTTCATCATTATCCACTCTATCTCTAAATCACAAGAAAGAGTCAAAGAAATTGCTATTCATTGCTAAGCTATTTTGGTATCCTGAGGTTTTTACATTTTTAATTTTGTTGTTTTTGAATATCAAGTTTTCTGTATAGATTTGGCTGTCCTGGATGTTGGTATGCAATCCAGCCCTATTCTCTATCCTGCTCAGCAACTGGTTATAGCTGCTCTATTGATGTATCAGTGGATCACTTGGGAGCAAAGTTTATACAACATTAAGACAGGAGATTCTCAGAACAAGGCTTCCAACCTCAAAAGAGGATAGACAAAACAGCGTTTGAATTACACAATAACCTTATCCCTACCAAAAACATTGGTAAGAAACCTGTGAGCTTCACATAACTCTTTTTATGTTTTCATATACAATGCAGGGAATAATTATTATTTTACTCAGTTCATACACTGTTAAACAGCTAGTTTGTTCACCAAATGATGAATACTTTTTAAATAGTTTTGCCTGGTATTACAGATTGCTTTTTACACATACACTTAATATTCACCATTATCCCAATTATATTGCATTGAAATCTACTTTAATGACAATCTCTTTAAAACATAGTCATAATATTCATGGTTCTTGATCCTAACATTTGAGTTGATTTTTATGTCTTCCATATTATAAAAGTTTACGTTTTATAGTTACATATGACATATTTATAAATAATGCTATATTTATGCTCATCTATATATATATATATATATATATATATATATATATATATATATACACAGAGAGAGAGAGAGAGAGACTGGTTATTGTGCAATATGTTGTTATGGCATTTCAACTAATTTTCATGTTTCAATGATTTTCTATGAGGAAGGCAATGGATACAGACAAGTAGAAAAAAGTCTATAAATTAGAATTAGGTCAATAGTTGTGGTTTATTAAGTTGAATGCTGTAGGTTCTTTTTCTAAGATCCATGACTTCACTCTCCTGGAGTTGTTGCCTAGGTTTCTTATACCAGACATGTTTTCCATTTTCTTGGTTGGGCCCTCAGTTCAACTGAACAGGTGTTAGTTACCATCAAGATATGAATGCCGCTATGGAAACCATAGGGATATCTTGCCATGGTAATCACTGCTGTAGTTTATACATACAGCTGTGTTACAGTGTTGGTTGCCTGCCTACATTATAAGACCACATAAAAACATCCAGTGCTTTTGTAGTCACAGCACTGAAAAGGATGGGCAAGAAGAGGGAGGAAGCTTTCATGCTTTGACAGTAGTTATCATTAACAATATGAAGTGAGGTAGTCAATCATAGATGATCAATAAATGTCCTGATTGGACTTTTGTGTGTTCTAGAGCCCAGGCATTCAAGAATAAGAATAAAGAACTAACCTTCTCAAGAGGAATACATGCCTTCTCTAAATTGTATATCACCTGTGTTTTTTGTTTGTTTGTTTTGGTTTTTTGTATGTATGTTTGTTCATTTGTTTGTTTGTTTTTGCTTTTATCCCAGGGTTGTCTGATACCTACCAGGTGAAAATTAGCTGCAGTTTCACTGACCCCACTGTGAAGTCACACAATAACAATGTCATTTGGTTTCCTAAAGTCTCTATTTAATTGTCAGCATTTTTGGCAGCCTTCCTCCTGTGGACAGATGGTTCACGCCACTGCAAGTTGAATAATGGGCTGCTCAAGCTATCCCACTGCATTCCAGGAGGAGGAGGGGAAGTTCCTGCTGAGTGCTGGAAGACAGAAGGGTAGGCTAGTAGACAACAGACACATGTCTACTGATAAAGAAATCTCCGCAGATCTGGAAATGGTGTGGCCCTGATTCTCCACATATGGACCCAAAGTTCAAGTCATGGGTCCAAGGTCCATGCACTGAGCATAGCTTCCTCCCTAACCCAGGCCCTAGTTGCTCTTTGTAATTAGCAAACATGCATTCACTCCTCCTGGGCCAGGAAGCACTATGCTTTGTCTCTTCAGTACACTGTGAGCCTAGGGGAGGTGCTCACGTCGCTCTAGACCAATCAGGACTTCCAGGCGAGGCCTGTAATCAGAGGAAGGGGAGGGTTTTTCCTGGCGGTTTCTGACAGGTTCCCTTTGGTAGCTGAGCTCTCCGAAGTGTTTGGCGAGCAGTGGTCTGAGCTCAGCTGCTGGGTGCTGTGAGGGGATTTCAGGCGACTTCCGAAGCAGCGACATGGTGAGTGTGTGGCCGCTGGCGCCAACGTGGTGGTGGAGCAGGAGGCTGAGCAGCAGGAGCTGTTGTGGTTTTTCCTTCATGAGCTGGATGGAAACCGGCAGCCATCAGCTGCTTGTGGGGTCCTTTGTCCTGGCCTTAGGAATGCTGAGCTATCTCAGTCCCACGTGTTAGAAGTGGGATGGACTGTGAGCAGACTGCATGTGGGGACCTGTTAAGAATGAAATTTGGGACAAATGGCTGAGGTGTCTATTTAACAGTTCAGAGCAGAATTAGCTACCAGGTTTGCCCAGCATCTCTGAGTCCCTACCTGGTTACAGGAAATGGCCGGCATACACTGTCCTATAGCCCAGGGCTCGGGCCCTTAACCCCGCTGCCCTTCTTTCTGTTATCTACCCAATTTGGTTACCTGCTCTGTTTCATCTATTATTTACTGTCATAGTCTCATGGTTTGGCGTACCCCTTCCTCTCCTCCCTCTCCTCACCTGGCTCACAGGTGTCTTTCTCTCTATAATAAACTTTCTCCCCACCATATCTAGGAAGAGTCATGTCACTTAATTTTAATGTTTTTATTCACCTTCCATATGCCACTCCTTTCTTTCAAATTCATAGGTCCTTTAGGCTTCAGTTGTTGTTACTGTTTGTGTTGGATTGAGGGGTGCTGCAAAAATTCTCAGCTGAGAGGTAGAGATGGCTGCATTGGACAGTGAGAGGGTAATTAAATGTGTACATGCAGGACCCTGTGAAGTGTAAAATAAACATGAACCCTGGGAGAGTGGAAACATTTATTAAACTACTACTTTACCAGGCTAAGGCTCTGTCTGCCCCTAGAATGGAAGGGCAGTGCTGAGATGGTTTGTGTTGTCTGAGACACCTGATCTCTCATCCTCCAGTAGAGGATCTGCCAGAGTCCTGAGGCCCAAATGCCTGGTCTAAGCTAATGATGGACTCTGGGGAAACTTCACAACCTGGAATGAGGAACAGTATAAATTACCTTGCAGATTCTTTCCAAGATTCTTCTCTGGTTCTTCTGTAGTGATGAATATGCAGGACCAGAAGCTATGCCATTGATATCATTGGGTTCGTTGTTGCCAGTCCCGTAAAAGCTGGTCTGCTGAGCTAGTAGAGTCCCATGTGTTAGAGGTGGGATGGACTTTGAGCCAGACTGGATGTCGTGACCTGGGCAGAGGCCCTTGCCCTGTCAGCCTTTCTGAGTGTGGATTCCCTGGAGAGAAGGAGAGTCTGGAGCTCTGGCCCCTAAAAGGGAATTTCATTGTCCTGTTTTTGTTGTCCTTGAGGCTTAGTACTGTCTTCTGTGTGTCTTTCTGGGTCTGTGTTATTTCACTCAGGAAGATCTTTTCTTGTTGCACCCATTTGCCTGCAGATTTCATGATTTCCTTGTTTTTAATGGCTGGGTAGTATTCTATTGTGTAAAATATCAGTTTCTTTACCCATTCTTTGGTTGAGAGGCATATAGATTGTTTCAGTTTCTGGTTAGTAGAAATAAAGCTGCTATGAGCATGGTTGAGGAATGTCCTTGTTGGATGGTGGAGCATCTTTCAGGTGTGTATCCCAGGAGTGGTATAGCTGGGTCTTTAGGTGTGTCTTTTCCCAGTTTTCTGAGAAATTGCCAGATTGATTTCCAAAGTGGTTATATAAATTTGCTCCCCTCCAGCAATGGAGGAGTGTTCCCCCTTTCTGCACATCCTTGCCAGCATGTTTTGTCACTTGAGGTTTTGATCTTAGTCATTCTGACAAGTGTAAGATGGAGTCTCACAGTTAGTTTTGATTTGCATTTCCCTGATGAGTAAGGATGTTGAGCATTTTTTTAAGTGTTTATGCATTCAAGAATTCTGCTGAGAGTTCTCTATCCCTGTGTCCCATTATTAATTGGATTATTTGGTCTGTTGGTGTTTAATTTCTTGATTTCTTTAATATAATTCTGGATATTAGCCCTTTGTCAGATGGAGGATTGGTGAAGACCTTTTCTCAATCTGTAGATGGCCATCTCCTTGTCTTAATAGTGTCCATTGCTTTACAAAAGCTTTTGAGATTCAAGATGTTCCATTTATTAATTGTAGATCTTAGAGTCTGCACTGCAGGTGTTCTGTTCAGGAAGTTGTCTCTTGTACCAGTGAGTTCAAATGTTTTGCCCACTTTCTCCTCTTGCACATTTTGGGAATCTGGCTTTATGTTTAAATTTTTGATCCACTTGAACCTGAGTTTTGTGCAGGGTGAGAAATATGGATCTGTTTGCATTTTTTCTTCATGTGGACATGTATTTGGAGCAACACTATTTGTTGAAGATGCTGTCTTTTTCCATTGTATGGTTTTGGTTCCTTTTCCATTGTGCATAGGTATGTGGGTTTATTTCTGGGTCTTTGATTTGTTTCCATTGATCACCCAGCTTATTTCTATGCCAGTACCATGCAGTTTTTATTACTATTACTATTAGTATATCTTGAAGTCAGGTATGGAGATACTCCAGTAGTTCATCTTTCAGGCTGGAGTAGTCTTCTGTCTGAAAAAATATGTCCAGGAGAACACAAATGGGTGCTGGCTTTCAGATGTAGCCACACAGTAGTGGGTATTTTGATGTAAGGACACAGGCACAGGTGACCTAAAGGATGAAGACATGGGAACAGATGCCTTGAAGGGACGGTTTAGAGATTTTTTAGTTTTTTTTGTTTTTGTTTTTTAAGAAGTAAACATTTTGATTTGGAATGAAATGAGCAAGAATGCCACAATTTAAGCTGTTGAAAGAGAACACAAAATGTGTTAGGGCAATTTTTTTTTTCTTTAGGGCATTACCAGTCTCTGTCATCTGGATTCTAGAAGTCCACTCAAACAGCAAATGGAACTGTTTTATTAAATCTCTTTTTATTTATCCATTTCTTAATCTCTACCTCCCTTTGAAACCTTATTCCTTCCAACACCCCGACTAGGTAAAGCCAATTGGAGAAACAAAGCTAGAAGTGAAAGAGTTATGAGTCCCTTTGAGCTGCTAGGCTCAGGTTTTGGGGGTTTAGTCACCAGGTGGCCCAACAAACCTGCAGTGACAAACAGAGTAGCAGTGTGGGTGAACAGCATCAGGAAGAGCAGCAGCTTCTTTTTCTTCCTTCTTCAAAGATCCCAGGCCCTCTCATGTGTACCTTCTCCAGAAGACTCAGAATTAAACTATGTGCAGGTGGCAAAACCTCAGGCCTGCTAGAGACAATCATAAGTAGCAGCTGTGGAAAAACTGAAGCAGCCTTGTGCTCCACACCTGGGGTTAAAAGAAAAACACATTCACATAACATGAGTGGGATTTTACGGAAACAAAATTCTTAATACAATTACTGATTTTATAATTTTTTATATTCTCTCTCTTTTAGTTAGTTTTTATTACAGTGTGTCCATCTTGTTGATTTTCTAACAAACCCAAACCTTTATTTTTTGTATTTTTTATCGTCTCTTTATATTTTTTTATTTCTGCTCTCAATTTGATAATTTCTTGATCTCTACTTCTTCTGTGTGCTTACATATTTTTCTTCTAGACATTTCAGGTCTGCTGTTGCATGGATGGTATGAATGTTCTCCAGTATCTTTATGTAGGCACTTTGTGCTATGAAGTTTCCTCTTAGCATCACTTTTCATTCCTCATTATTTTCCATTCATTTGCATTTGATATGTATTTATTTTCTATGAATTTTATGCTTTTCAAATGTTATATTTCTGCTTGAAACCCTTTTTTTTTTTTTCACTTGGTCTAAGCTTATTCACTTTCCATGAATTTGTAAGCTTTGTGTACTTTCTGATGATATATATATCCAGCTTTAAGCCATGATGGTCTGATAGGATCCAGGATGTTATTTCAATTTGATCTTAGGACTTACATTGTGTCTGAGTATGTGGTCAATTATAGAGGATGTTTCATGAAATGATGAGAAGATATATTCCTTTATGTTTCTGTAAAAATTGTGTAATTTTCAGTTGGTTAGTCCCTGCCGTGGTAATATATCTGAGCTCAGGTGGTGACATGTTGCCTGACTGTTCTTGAATCTATTCCTAAACTGGTGTCTAGGCATCTGGGTTTGGGGCAATAATAGGACTAAGTGCTGATTTGATGGGTGGGAGTTTTGTTCTTGGGGTTCTGTTATCACTCTGAAGTTTCAGAAAGTGTGTTGGATGAGTGTTGCTATTTTAATGGCCTGCTTGGCTAGTGTATTCATGGTGTTATGTTTGCTGGATGGTATGGAAGGAAAGGAGCCCCATGTGTTCAGCCAGAGCTCTAGGGAAGATCCTGAGAATTGGGTTTGTGGTAACAAAGATATTGGGAAAGATCCCCAGTATACCACCTTAGTCTCCATGCAAGCATATGCTATTGTACTAATCCATATCCACCCTTATGTTTTAAGATTTGCCAGAGAGTATATTCTTTGTTTCAGGATGTCATGTACTCATGACACTAATACTGCCTGAGACTTCTGAGTCATTGGATTGCAAGTGTCCAACATTCTTCCAACCTCTTGTGTTTTTTTTTAAGGTATTTTTTTAGATTTTATTATTATTTTTAATTTTATTTTTTCTCATTAGTTACATTTTGTTAATTCTGCATCCCAGCTGTATCCCTTTTTCTGTTTCCCAATCCCACCCTCCTCCTCATCTCCTCCTGCCCCTTTTTGGAGTCCACTGATAGGGAGGATATCCTCCTTATATATGTTTGTTTTTTTGAGGTAATATCAGTAGTATATTGCCTGTATGTGTGACTATGAACCTCTTGTGTATCTGGTTCTCACAATAGTCAGCAGATGGCCTCAGAAATCCAGAATTTGGAGTAATGGGTAGTTGTGAGCCTGAATGTAAGCAATGGCAATTGAGCCCAGTTATTGGCAAGACCAACAAGAGCTTTTCATTATTGATCAACCTCAACTGTCTTATGTTGCTCATTAATGGACAACTATTCCAGGACTAATGATTTCATCCATCCATTTGTACCTGTTTGAACATGCATTCCCTTTTAGTAAGCTCTCATTAATATTAGAGTTTAAAATGGGACATTTCAGGTTTTTGAAGAGAGATACAGAACTGTATTGAATATATAATTCTTTGTAGGAACTTCAGAAATACCATGGAGTTCTTTGTATCTTTCTTAATTGAATGATTTTTTTGAACCAGATAAAGGCCTTAACTCTACCTCATCTGGATGTCATGAAATTTGTTTTGGAGCCCAGACAGGCTTGCAGCACAATAAAATACACATACCTCTGCTTCCTGACTACTGGGATTAAAGTTTTAACCAATACATCCTGCTTGTCCATAATTTTTGTATTTAGAAATTGTGCATACAATTTCTGTGATCTGTGTTCTGTACTGTTCATCATCATCCTTCACTTGTTCAGTTTATGTCTGTTAATTGACATTTTTCTTGTAAGGCTAAATTCTATTCAAAGGTTTCCGAATGAGATGAACCTCCTCATTTAGTTTACTTCTAAAATGACCAGGTGAGTACATCAGAACTTCTCTGTCAGGAGATAAGTCAGGAAAGAACCAGAATTATATGAATATATTGTCGATGAAGTATACTTTTACATTGTTGCCACTGTTGTGCTTTCTCTTATACCCATGTTTGGGATAATTTAGAATTCTATCACCTATGATGATGTGAATGTGTACTTCACTCGGGAAGAGTGGGCTTTGCTGGATCCTTCCCAGAAGAGTCTCTACAAAGATGTGATGATAGAGACCTACAAGCACCTTACAGCCATAGGTAAGACACTGAATTTTCTTTCTCTATTTCGTTAAAGTGGACATCTGTTGTTGATTTTTCTCAATGATGCTCTTATGTAATTTCAATTGGAATGAGGGAGAATAAATCCATCATGTTTCTAAAGTTCACTGAAGAGAAAAAGTTAAATTTTCCCTAATTTTTAGTAAAATATCTCTTTCTGGTCTATATTTTAGGCTACAATTGGGAAGACCATAATATTGAAGAACAGTGTCAAAGTTCGAGAAGATATGGAAGGTAATTATTTTATGGAAGCTGATATAAATATGCCTGTGAAAAAATTTTCAATGTGTCCCAGGAGTTTTAAAGGAAAGCAATAGAGTAAAGAATCCAATATTCTAGAGTATTAAGGAATATTAAATTCTCCCACACTCATGTTCCTCAATGTATGCTATGTTATTTTGTTTTCAAGGCATTCTGATATAAATGAAGACAGTGAAACCTTTGCTAAACAGATATTAGTGTAAAAAGGACTTTTATTCAATCTAGAAATCATGGTCTCCAAAGATTACTGCCCCTCAGTGTGCTACCCTAGGCCTGGGCAGGGCAGATTCTAGGTTCCATACAACCTAACTTAGGCCTAGGAGTTTTTTGGCTTCTGAGAATACTGCTAAATAGGCACACCCTATCTTGTTCTTTCTGAGCTCATAGATGGCTGATTCATTTCAGCTTTTCTGGCTCAAAATTCCTCTCCTAGCTTCCTTATTAAATCTGGCTTTTCTGCTGTCACCTAATTGCTTTGTATAGTCTCAAACTAACTCCATCTGTCTTTTCCAATCTTCAGGCTCTTTTTTATTCTCTGGCTCATTTGATCTTGACCTCAGTTCTCTCCTTCCAACCTGTCTTCTTATTACTGTCCCAGTAATACTCCCTCCATCTCCATGTATTACCCCTTCAGAAGCTCATTTCTGTTCTTGTCTCATGAGAGATGCATGTATCATATTCTGCCAAATATTTTTCTGATTGTGTCGGCTTTTCTGCTACTACTTTTTCTTCTAACTGATTTAGTGTGTCTGGTTTTATGTTGAGGTCTTTTATATACTTGTACTTTAGTTTTGTGTAGAGTGGGTAGTATGGATCTATTTGCATTTTCCTGCAGGTAGATATCCAGTTAGACCAGCACCATTTGTTGAAGGTGCTGGTCTTTTTTACATTGTGTGATTTCGAATTCTTTGTCAAAAATCAAGTGAGTGTAGTCGTGTGGATTTGTTTCTGAGTCTTCTATTCAGTTCCATTGATCCACCATTCTGTTCTTATGCCAATACCATGTAGTTTTTAATACTATGGCTGTGTAGTATATCTTGAGAACAGGGATAGATATTTCTACAGACAAACTGTTGTTGTACAGGATCTTTTGGGCAATTTGGGTTTTTTTTTTCTTTTTCCATATGTAGTTGAGAATTGTTCTTTGCAGGTCTGCAAGATTTATGTTGCTATTTTGAAGGGAATTGCATTCAATCTGTAGATTGATTTTGGCAGAATGGCCATTTTCACTATTTTAATCCTATGGATCCATGAGCACAGGAGATCTTTCCATCTTGTGATTTCTTCTTCATTTTCTTTCTTCAGGAACTTGAAGTTTTTTCAAAGAGGTCTTTCACTTGCTTGTTTAAAGTCACACCAAGGTACTTTTTTATTTGTGGCTATTGTAAAGGGTGTTGTTTCACTAATTTCTCAACCCTTTTGTCTTTGGTATACAGGAGGGCTTCTGATTATTTTGCATTTATTTTGTATCCAGCCAGTTTGTTGAAGGAGTTTATCAGCTGAAGGAGTTCTCTGGTTGAATTTTTGGGGTCACTCATGTATATTATCATATCATCTGTTATTAGTGATACTTTGACCTCTTCCTTTCTTATTTGTATCCCCTTCTCTCCTTTAGTTGTCATATTGTTGTAGCTAGGACTTCAAGTAATATGTTGAATAGATTTGGAGAGAGTGGGCAGCCTTGCCTTCTTCCTGTTTTCAGTAGGATTGATTGAAGTTTCTCTGCCTTTAGTTTGATGTTGTCTATAGGCCTGCTGTATATTGTCTTCACTATGTTTACGTATGGGCCTGTATCCCTGATCTCTCCCACAGTTTAAATTTGAAAGGGTGTTGGATTTTTGTCAAATATTTTTTCAGCATCTAAGGAGATGATCAGGTGGTTTTTCTCCTTCATTTTGTTTATATGTAGATTACATTTTGACTATGATGTGATGTGAGTTTCTATCCTGGCCCTGTCTATTGGTGTCCAGTAGGCCTCTTTTGTGGTAATGGACATCTCTTTCTTTAAGTTGGGAACATTTCCTTCCATGATTTTCTGGAAAACATTTTCATGACCTTGGAGCCTGGAATCTTCTTTTCCATCTATTGCTATTATTCTTAGATTTGTTTTTCTATTTTTATTCTTTATTAATTAAACTTTTTCCCTTTTGTATTCCCCCTGTGGTTCCCTCCCTCCTCCTGTCCCAATCCCTTCCTTCCTCCACCCTCTGCATGCATGCTCCTCCCCAAGTCCACTGATAGGGGAGGTCTTCTTTTCCTTCCTTCTGATCCTAGTCAATTAGGTCTCATAAGGAGTGGCTGCACTGTTTTGTCATCTTCTGTGGCCTGGCAATGATGCTTCCCCCCTTTGGATTTTATGTAATTAAAGCAGGCCAATCAGTTCATGTCAGAGACATCCCTGTTCCTATTTCAATGGAACAAACTTTGATACTGAACTACCATGGAGGGTACATCTGTGCAGGGTCTTAGGTTATCTCCATGCACAGTCCTTGGTTGGATTATCAGTCTCAGGAAAGACTCCTGTGCTCAGATTTTTTTTGTTCTGTTGCTCTCTTTGTGAGTTCCTGTCCTCTCCGTATCTTACTGTTTCTCATTTCTTTCCTAACGGCTCATATTTGTCAAAAACACATGTGTTGACACATGAGCTGAAATAGTGGTCAGTAGACTTTGAACGAAGACTCAGAAACAAATCCACACCACATCGCGGGGACGCGACAATTAAAATCACACAGTATCAAAAGACCGGCGGCTGTTTAGATGATTCAAATTTAACATGGTTTCAATCTTACTACTGGGAAAAACTGCAGGCATAGTCCACCACTACGCTCTACAAACTAAGTCTGAAACGCTATCAAAACTCAACATAAAACGAACACCTTAAATCAATTGAAAAAAGTAGTAGCAAAAACCGACCCTAATCAGAAAAAATATTTGACGAGATATATTTAGCCACATCTCGTATTAAGTGAAATAACTACAGATGGAGGAATATTACTGGGACAGTAATAAGAGACAGGTGAGAAGGACGGTCCAGGTCAAATGAGCCAGAAAATAAAGGCTTTGAAGACGGAAAGGAGTGGATCAAGGAGAATTGGACTGAGAGACTTACTAAAAACAGTAGACGTTTGGCAAAAAGCAGGCTAACTGGAAGCAGGAAGGGCACGAGGCCAGCGAGAAATGAATCAGCCCTCTATGAACTCAGAAAAAAGTAGGCAAGGGTGACGCCTGACTGCCATTACCTCAGAAGCAAAAAAACTCCCCAGGCTAAGTAGGTGTATGGAACCTAAGTCTGCCCTGCTTGACGCAGGAATCTTGCGAAGGCGGCATCTTTGGAGACATATTCTAGACAGATAAGAGATCCTTTTATAACTATCTGTTGCGCAGTTCACTGTCTTCATTATATCGAGAATGCGCCCAACTTTAAATATTGCTATTGAAGAACATGAGAATGGAAGAAACCAGCGACTCGCAATACTACAGAATATTGGATTCTTTACTCTATTGCTTTCGCTGCTTTCACAGATTTGTCGAAGTTTTCGCGAAGCCCTGTTTACTATCGGCCATAAAATGTTGCCTTCCATATCTTCTCGAACGACACTGTTCTTCAATATTAGCGATATTTCCCAATTAGCAACTACAAAATATGAACCAAAAAGAAAAGTATTTGCAAAGTGGGAAGAACAGCAGTGAACTTTAAACATGACAGACTGACCTCCTAAATTCTAAGCGTCGATGAAAATCAGCAACAGGTGTCGTGAAGAAAAAATTCGGTGATGCACCTGTATTAACAGACTGCAGATGTCTGTGCATCACGTCTTTGTGAAGGTCTTCTGGAAGGACAGCAAGCTTCTTCGGTGAAGTACACATTCACGCTCATCATGAGCAGATAAGTACAGAATTGCCCAGCATGAATTATGAAGAAAGCACAACAGTGACAACTTATGAAACGCTGCTTCATCGTTTAACCATATTCGCCATCAATTCTGGTTGGCTCTGACTTATAACCACAGACAGGGAGCCTGATGTACTCACCTGGTCATCAAACAAATGAGGAGTTCTCCGTTAGAAGGCTGCGCTGGTAGCCGCCTGAAAAGGCGTAAATTGTGAACATAAGCTGAACAGGATAACTGAATCTGAGGGGTAGCTGTGCAGTTCAAATGCGTGGTATGGACAACGAGATGCTGTAACATGACTTGTCCCAGTCGAGCGAGAAACATGTGTGTTTTATTGTGCTAACAACAAACTCAAGCAGAATTCATGACATCAGGCTATTCATTCGTGAAAGAATACAAAAACTCCAATATTTTTCTGAAGTTCTACGAAAAAATTATATATTCAGCCTGTCTCTTTCAAGAACACAGAGGCTCCTACGTATTGTGAGCTTACTAAAAGAAATGCGTGTTCAAACAGTACAAATGGATGGATAATCTGCAGACCCAGTCATTAATGAGCGACATGAAGGTGATCAATGTGAAAGCTCTTGTTGTCTTGTAATAACTGGAAGCTCGAACGCCATTGTGATCAGGCTTCCTAACTACATTACTCAGATTTAAGTTTCTGAGCCATCTGCTCCTGTGTGAGAACAGGCCCTGAAGGTTATTTGTACAGAGAATATGATATTACCTCAAAAAAGGAATCATATATCAGAGGAATGTCCTCATCAGTGAACTTGAAGAAGGCGAGTTTAAGGAAGAGAAAAGAAGGATACAGCAGGATATTAACGTGTGAAAAGAGCAAGGGTAAAATAATAATAAAATCTAAAAAATATAGCAAGAAAATGTTACACACTACCAATCAATGACTCAAGTCAGGCAGTATTAGTGTCATGAGTACATATTTGTCCTGTCAAAGAATATACTCTCACAACGATATATATTGAAACTAACAACATGGAGACTAGGTGATATGCGAGATCTTCCCAACCTCTTTGTTGCACAAGCAATTCTCAGGATCTTAAAGCTGGTTTTACGTAATTCCCGCTCCGCCTGCAACAAGCTGTAACCGTAAACCTACGCTGGCCAAGCAGGCGTAAACGGCGACGCCGTCGGCTTTTTGCAAACTTCAGGTGAACAACAGAACCTCAGAGCAAAACTCCACTTGTCAAATCGGCAGTCATTATTGCGACAGATGCTACAGACACCGGTTTAGGAGACGAACCGAGAAACAGTCGAGCAGCAATCTTGCGAGAAGCTCGACTATATTACCGCGACAGAAGATAACAACTGAAAAATTACAGAGTTTTACATCAAAAGGAAATATGCTCTTTCTCATCATTTCGTAGTATCTATGAGCACATCCTCAGATCGCAATAATAGTCTGAGATCAAATTGAAACAACATCCTGGATATATCGAACCATCATGGCAAAGCTGAATATATATCTCAGAAAATGCAAAGCTTACAAGTTCATGAAGTAATAACAGACAGACGAAAAAAAAAGAGTTTCAACGAAATACAACATTTGAAAGCATAAAGAACTAAGTAAATAAACCACATATCAATACAAATGAATGAAGAAAACAACGAAGAGTGATATGAAGAAACCTAATAGAAGGCTGGTGCCTACGTAAAGATACTGGAAGAGGCACACATTCGCGCTCCGTACGACATTCGAACAATCTGAAAAGAAAAGCTGTATAACACACGAAGGAAGCCAGAAGACTCGAAGTATCAAATTGAAGCGAAAACAAAAATATAAAGGTGAAAAACTACAAAAAACAAGGTTTAATTGATGAAAATGGATATTTACTAGCTGTAACTAACTAAGAAGAAGAATATAACAATTATAAAATCAGTAATTGTATGAATTTTGTTTCGTAGGCCATGTGGTGTGTTTTTCTTTAACAGGTGTGAGCTGCGAAAGACACTTTCAGTTTTTTACAACTACCTACGTTGTACTCTGAATTACAATTTTACCACTATGGTCAGCTACAGAGTGGCTACGGAGAAGGCTTTTTTGTGAGAGAACCTGGATTCTTTGAAGAAAACTGTGTGCTCTGACAACAACTACTGCACTCTTTTTCTGTTACTACAGCAGTATAAACCTCATGAAACAACTCAAAGAGACTCACAATCTTTCACTCCTTTGTTGCTCGAGGTGAAAGAATAAGATTTCAAAAGGAAGGCAGAAGAAGACAAGAAAATGAATAAATAAAAGATTAATAAAACAGTTCCATTGCTGGACTACAAGACTCAGATGTTTTCAGAAGACAACAATGCTAAAAGAGAATCATTACTTAACACATTTGTGTTTGCTCTTTCAACAGCGAAGCAACGTCTAACATTTCATTCAAAATCAAAAATGTTTGCTAGCAAAAAACTGAAAACAAAAATACCAAACAATCTGTGACAAAATCCTTTAGCATCTGTTCCCAATAGCCGCTCCACAGTGCACTTATGTCCCCATCAAAGCACCCTTTACACTATTGGCTACATCAGCCAACTTGCCATTTGTCCCTGGTGCTATTTCGAGACGAACCGGCCTAGAAAGATGAGCTTTCTAGTATCTCCATACCTGACTTTCATGATACTATGTAATAGTAATAAAAACACCTGAAGACTTTAACATAACAGAAAAGAGTGTCAATGAAACAAATCAGACTGAACTCAAATAAACAAATACAATGAAAAAGACATTGTCTTCAGCAAATAGTGTTGCTCCAAATACAACAGTCATGTGAAAAAATGCAAACACAGATCATATATCAACCTGCAAGCTCGAGTTCAGAGAGCGACATAAGCCGAGATTTACACACGAAATGTGCCGAGAAAGGAAGGCGTTTGAATTTCACTGGTACGAAGACTTTAGCTACGAACAGAACATACTGCTGTGCGAACTCTAGTTACAATTAACAAATGAACATCTTGAATCTCAAAGCTTTAGTGAAACGTGGACACTATCGAGAACACGAAGGTGACTATCTGAATTGTGAAAGGTCTTCACCGCCTACATCTGAAAAGAGGGCTGACTATCAAGAATTATGTTAAAAGAAAATCAGAAATTTAACGACAAAAAGACAATTAATGTGAGACACGAGAGAGAGATAATTACTTTCAATAGTATGTGTAAAGAGATATCATCGAAATGAAATGTCTGTGAACTCATCTTGTGAGAATGACAAGGCACAGCTTGCATCTTTGCAGGGTAATGCGAAGAGGAGCACCTCTCCACCATTGCTGGAGAGAAAGAGCACAAATTTATATAGCTTGCTGGAGAAGGCTCAATCTGGCAGAGACCTCTCAAGACAACTGAGGAAAAGTGCGCACAAAGACATTGCTACCATTCAGGCACCCACTACAGATGCTCCCTCTCAGCAGAACGATTCCTGTGTGCAACAGCTTTTATTTCTGCAGCAGGCAGGCAATCATATGCCTCTCGACAGAAGAATGAGCCAAGAGAAAACGATGTTTACACTGATAGGCCAACCACGTGACGAGGCTCATGAGAATCTGGGCAAATGGACAGGCCCTGAAAGAACTCGCTGGTGTTTACACAGACCTCAGACACGCAGACAGTACTGAGTCTGGACAACAGAGCGAATAATAAAATTCACACATAGTGAAACCTTGAATCTCGAGAGAATCAAAAGATCCCACACAGGCACCACGCTACGTACTGGCTCACAGTCCATCCGCTGCAGCACGTAAGGTTGCTCACAATCGGCAGTCCAGCACTGCAGGACGGCAACAATGTCCCAACAGTCTTTCGTGGCAAGCAACAGTCTGGATATTGATCCAATGAAGGACAGAGAGAGAAAAAGTCTAGAAGACTCTGCAAGATACTGTACTAGTCCTCAACTTCCTGTTGTGGCTTTTCCCAAAGTCCATCGTGACTAACCAGACCAGCTTTAGATGGTTTCTGGCGAATCCTCACGGAAGGAAGACCAAATGTCTCGGACTCTTCTGAAACATTTCAGCTCTACCCTTCCATTCTAGAGACAGTGAAACCTTAGCCTGGTGAAACCAGTAGTTTTAATAAATGTTTGCTCTCTCCGAAAGACATGTTTATTTTACAGTCACAGTTTGCATATTTGTACATTTCGTACATACTCGCACTGTCAATCAGGTGCTTACAGATAATTTTGCAGCAATCCTCAATCAAATATGGCTAACAGTAACAAGCAAAAAACTGTAATTTGAAAGAAGGAGTGTTTGCAAATGAGTGAGCTGAAAAGTAAAAGTCAAGATACATATTTCTTCCTATTTATGAAACAGGGGAAGAAAGTTGTAACCATAAGCTATTGAGAGGAGGACAGGGGAAGAACACATTCAAAAATATAGTTATGACATTTAATAATAGATGAATAAGCAGTGGATCAGAGAAGAAGGGCAGCTGGGCGGAGCCGAGTCCTGAACCTGGACGGGGAAGCGTGCCTGGGCGAAACGACTGGTCTGCTGCGAACTGTTAAAGGCATCTCAGCCATTTGTCCAGGATTCTGAGAGGTGTGGCACCGGGTGCTTGGTCCGGCTGATCGCAGTCATCGCCTACAGCGCAGGACTCGGAATAACTCCGGCATTCCCAAGGATCGGACGCCGCAACGCAGCGATGTTGCCGAGTTTCAGCACGGGAAAGGATGACGCGCCGGCTCCACCAGTCTTTCGACCTCCTCCGCCACCGATGGTGTTTGGCCCGCACCTTTACCGTATTGACTGCTGAAGTAAGCCTGAAAAATCCTCACAGAAGCAAACTCAGCAGTGACAGACACTCCGCACAGCTCGCTTCTGGCATTGTAACAGGCGGGGAAAAACCTCCTTCCTACGATGAAACTCTCAGAACTCGTTGATGCGGATCGACATGTTTTAGGCTTCACAGTAGTACTTCCTGACCCAGAATGAGCTGCATGTTGGCAGTACAAGCAGTGAGGAGCTTGCAACAGAGAGGAAACTAGCCGGGGGCGAGAACTTTGGATCATGACGAACAGATACATATGAGAGAACAGGGCATCTTTCGAATATAATTTCTTTGATCGGTAGACTGACGCGCGACGACTCTGCAGCATGCCTACTGTCTTCCGAATCGCGAACGCTCCCCTTCTCCTGGAATCAGGAATGGGACAAGACGGCGATCCCGCGCGTGGGTAAACAATCTGTCCGAGAAGAGCTACCAACATACTAACAATTTAGAAAGATTTAGGAAACTAAAATGACATTGTTATTGTGTGACTTCACAGTGGGGTCAGAAACTGCAGCTAATTCTTCACCTGGTAGGTATCAGAGAACGCTTGGAGAAAAAGCAAAAAACAAAAACAAACAAAAAGCAAACATACAAAAACCAAAACAAACAAACAAAAACCCAGGTGATATACAATTATACAATTATAGATATACAATTTAGAGGATGTATTCCTCTTGAGAAGGTTAGTTCTTTATTCCTATTCTTGAATGCCTGTCTCTAGAACACACAGATGTCCAATCAGATATTTATTGATCAGTTATAATCAGATACCCCACTTCATATTGTTAATGTCAAATACTGTGAAAGCATGAAAGCTTCCCCTCTTCTTGCTCCATCCTTTCAGTGCTAGACTACAAAAAGCACTGATGTTTTATGTGGGCTTATAATGTAGGCAAGAAAACAGTGTAACACAGCTGTACCATTAAACTAGTAGCAGCGGATTATGGCAAGATATCCCTATGGTTTCCATAGCGTGTATTCATATCTTGATTGTAACTCAACACCTGTTCAGTTGAACTGAGGGCCCAACCAAGAAAAATGGAAAATATATCTGGTATTAGAAAAACCCAGCCAAGTACTCCAGGAGAGTGAAGTCATGATCTTAGAAAAAGAACCTACAGCATTCAACTTAATAAAATCACAACTATTGACCTAATTAATTTATACACTTTATCTACTTCTGTCTGTATCCATTGCCTCTCATAGAAAATCATTGAACATGAAAAATTAGTTGAAATGCCATAACAAATATATTGCACAATAACTAGGCAGGTTGCTCTCTCCATCTCTATATATATATATATATATATATAGATATATATATAAATATAAGATTATTTATAAATATGTCATCTGTAACTATAAACGTAAAATTCTATACCATGGAAGCTATAAAAATCAAATCTAATGTTAGGATCAAGAACTATGAATATTATGACTATATTTTAAAGAGATTGGTCATTAAATAGAATTCAATGCAATATAATTGGAATAATGGTGAATATTAAGTGTATGTAAAAAGCAATCTGTAATACTAGGCAAAACTATTTAAAAGTATTCATCATTTGGTGAACAAACTAGCTGTTTAACAGTGTATCAACTGAGTAAAAATAATAATTATTCCTGCATTTGTATATGAATATATAAAAAAGAGTTATGTGAAGCCCACAGGTTTAATAACAATGTTTTCTGTAGGGATATACATTGTAATCAAACGCTGATTTGTCTATCCTCTTGAGGTTGAAGCCTTGTTGTGAGAATCTCCTGTCTTGATGTTGTATAAACTTTGCTCCCAGTGATCCACTGATACATCAATAAAGCACCTATAACCAGTTGCTGAGCAGGATAGAGAATAGGGCTGGATTCCATACCTACATCCAGGACAGCCAAATCTATATAGAAATCTTGAAATTCAAAAACAACAAAATTAAAAATGTAAAAACCTCAGGATACCAAAATAGCTTAGCAATGAATAGCAATTTTCTTTGACTCTTTCTTGTGATTTAGAGATAGACTGGATAATGATGAAGTTTATGTGAGCATGAAAGAAAACACAATGATCAGTTTCAATCACAACACAGATAGAAACAAAAGGAAATGGTTTGAGATCATAGACACTCAAATCCAATCCCCAGGAAGGAATCTAGACAGGTTCCTCCTACGAAACCTTTTATACCTTCCTCCAAAGAAGCACACAAACAAGAAATAAATGTTCAATGATATTCTCCTACTTGATTTTGTGTACCTTTTCCACTCTCTGTTACTGAAGACCCAATTCTCATGGTTGCCCCTAGCACTCCAAAAGAACAGCAGTGGCAGCTGCCCTTTCCGGTGTCCAAGTCTCCTGTGGATTACACACTCCCACTCTCTGTTCTGCTTCCTGGATCCCACTCCCAAGGCCTCAGCTCAACCATAGGCCATGCTTGCATAGAGACCAAGACAGTATACAGGGATCCTCCCCATCTTTGTTACAGCACACTCAATTCTCAGGATCTTGCCTAGTGACCAACAGAACACATGTGGCACCATCTACTCCATACCATCCCACCAAGCCTAACACCTTGAACACACTAGACAAGCAGGTCATTAAAATAGTAACACTGCCACAACACACTTTCTGAAAATTGAGAGCACTAACAGAATCCCAAGAACAAAACTCCCACACAACAAAAGAGCACTTAGACCTGTAATCCAAACAATAGAAAGAGAAGATAAGGAAACAATGAAACAAAGGGTTGGTTCTTTGCTAAAAACAAACAAGATAAACAAACCCTTACCTAAACAAAATTAAAGACAGAGAGGAAATATCCAAAATAATAGAAAGAGCAATTGTATTAATTTTTTTTTTTTTTTGTTTCTTTAAAATCCCACTCATGTTATGTGAATGTGTTTTTCTTTTAACCCCAGGTGTGGAGCACAAGACTGATTCAGTTTGTCCACAGCTGTTACTTATGATTGTCTCGTGCTCTAGCAGTCCTGTGGTTTTGCCACCTGCACATAGTTTAATACTGAGTCTTCTGGAGAGGGTATACAAATCCATGAGAGGGCCCTGGGTCTTGAAGAAGAAAGAAGCTGCTGCTCTTCCTGATGCTGTTCACTCACACTGTTACTGTGTTTGTCATTGCTGCTTTGTTGGGCTGCTGGATATCCTGGTGACTAAGATGTATTGCTCCAAATATCCTGACCACCCTAATCTACAGGATGCATTTAAAGAGACCTATATTTTTTTCCTCTAGCATTCTCTCTTCTTTACCAATTGGGTGTTTTGGAAGGAATAAGGGTTGTAAAGGGACGTATAGGTTTAAGAATCCAAATAAAGTGCTGAAGTGATGGCTCAGGTTCAGAGCACTGCCTGCTCTTCCAATAAACCCAAATCAAAGAGATTTAAACAAACAATGCCATTTGTTGTTTGATGTTTTCAGTGGGCTTCTGGAATCCACACAACTGAGACAGTTATTGCACTAAAGAACTCAATGACCCTAATCAGCATTAAGTAGCTGGAGATCGGCATTCCTTCTCTGTACTAACTGTTTTTTCTCTCTCCTAACTAGGGCTAGTGAGTGGAAGGAGGTAGAGGTATTTAAGAACCAAGAATAAAGTAGGTATTTCAAAAGGAAAGTTTACAGTTTTGCTCAGTAATATTAAATATAATTCCTAGAAAGAAAAAAAAAAAAAAAAACAAACATTTTTGTGTTCTTTTCATAGCTCAAATTGTGGCATTCCTGTATTTCATTCCAAAGTAATACTTTTGCTACAAAAAAAAAAAATCCCATGCCTCAACCTTCAGGTCACCTGTGCCTGTGCCCTTACATCAAAATACCCATTACTGTGAGGCTACATCTGAAAGCCAGAACCCATTTGGGTTCTCCTGGACATATTTCATCAGACAGAAGACTGTTCCAAAGTCTGGAGATAAACTACTGAGGTATCTCCATACCTGACTTCAAGATATACTAAAAGTAATAGTAATAAAAACTGCATGGTACTGGCATAGAAGTAGGCTGGGTGATCAATGGAAACAAATCAAAGACCCAGAAATAAACCCCACACACCTATACACAATTGCTTTTTGGACAAAGGAGCCAAAACCATACAATGGAAAAAAGACAGCATCTTCAAGAAAATAGTGCTGCTCCAAATACATGTCCACAAGTAGAAAAATGCAAACAGATCCACTGCAAGGTACTTTGTACTGTTCCTCCTCCTTCCAGGATGTGAAGTTTCCCCAGAGTCCATCATCATTTGCTTAAACCAAGCATTTGGTCTCAGGACTCTGGCAGATCCTCTACTGGAGGATGAGAGATCAGGTGTCTCAGACAGCACAAACCATCTCAGCTCTGCCCTTCCATTCTAGGGCAGACAGAGCCTTAGCCTAGTAAATTAGTAGTTTAATAAATGTTTCCACTCTCCCAGGGTACATGTTTATTTTACAAGTCACAGGGTGCTGCATGTATACATTTCATTACCCTCTCACTGTCCAATGCAGCCATCTCTACCTCACAGCTGAGAATTTTGCATCAACCCTCAGTCAAATGCAAACAGTAACAACAACTGAAGCCTAAAGAGCCTATGAATTTGAAAGAAAGGAGTGGCAAATGGGAGATGAATGAAAAATAAAAATTAAATGACATGATTCTTCCTAGGTATGGTGGGGAGAAAATTTATTATAGATAGAAAGACACACACACCAGCAAACATCTGGGAGAGCCCAAGGTAAGACACCCCTGAGCCATGGGAGGACAGGGAGGAGAGGAGAGGGGCATGCCAAACCATGAGACTATGACAGTAAATAATAGATGAAACAGATCAGGTAACCAAATTGGGTAGATAACAGAAAGAAGGGCAGCTGGGTTAAGGGCCCGAGCCCTGGGCTAGAGGGCAGTGTATGCCAGCTGCAGCCTGTAAACAGGGAGGGACTCAGAGATGCTGGGCAAACCTGGTAGCTAATTCTGCTCTGAACTGTTAAATAGGCACCTCAGCCATTTGTCCCAGGATTTCAGTCTTAACAGTGCCCAGGTCGCCACATGCAGTCTGCTCACAGTCCATCCCACTTCTAACACGTGGGACTCAGATAGCTCAGCATTCCTAAGGCCAGGACAAAGGACCTCACAAGCAGCTGATGGCTGCCGGTTTCCATCCAGCCCAGGAAGGACAAACCACACCAGCTCCTGCTGCTCAGCCTCCTACTCCACCACCACGTTGGGGCGGCAGCCGCACACTCACCATGTCGCCACTTTGAAGTCGCCTGAAATCCCCTCACAGGACCCAGCAGCTGAGCTCAGACCACTGGATGCCAAACACTCTGCAGAGCTCAGCTTCCAAAGCGAACCTGCAACAAACCGCCAGGAAAAACCCTCCCCTTCCTCTGATTACAGGCCTCGCCTGGAAGTCCTGATTGGTCAGTGAGTCTTGAGCGACATGAGCACCTCCCTAGGGTCACAGTGTACTGAAGAGACAAAGCATAGTGCTTCCTGGCCCAGGAGGAATGAATGCATGTTGGCTAATTACAAAAGCAATGAGGACCTGGCTTGGGAGGAAGCTATGCTCAAGGCAGGGACCTTGGATCCATGACTTGAACTTTGGGTCCATATGTGGAGAATCAGGGCCACACCTTTTCTAGATCTGCGGCGATTTCTTTGTCAGTAGACTTGTGCCTGTTGTCTACTAGCCTACCCTTCTGTCTTCCAGCACTCAGCAGGCACTTCCCCTCCTCCTCCTGGAATCAAGTGGGATAGCTTGAACACCCCATTACTCAACTTGCAGTGGAGTGAACCATCTGTCCACAGGAGGAAGGCTACCAAAAATGCTGACAATTAAAGAGAGATTTTAGGAAAGCAAATGACATTGTTATTGTGTGACTTCACAGTGGGGTCAGTGAAACTGCAGCTACTTTTCACCTGGTAGGTATCAGACAACCCTGGGAGAAAAGCAAAAATAAACAAACAAACAAACAAACAAACAAAAAACCAAAACAACAACAACAACAACAAAACCCAGGTGATATACAATTTAGAGCAGGCATGTCTTCCTCTTGAGAAGGTTAGTTCTTTATTCTGATTCTTGAATACCTGCGCTCTAGAACACACAAATGTCCAATCAGGACATTTATTGATCATCTATAATTGACTACCTCACTTCATATTGTTAATGTCAACTACTGTCAAAGCATGAAAGCTTCCTCCCTCTTCTTGCCCATCCTTTTCAGTGCTGTGACTACAAAAGCTCCAATACTGGTCAGTTATCTCACTTCTTACACAGTTCCTTCTTCATTTGTAAGGCTCCAATAAAGGCCAGAGAGGTTGGAGGACTCTCATTCACTGGCCTAATTTTTCTTCTCATTGACCAGTAAGGCCCAGCCTGGAAGGAGTTTCAGGACTGTCTTCTCAGCACTAGGAAGCAGACACAGGTCTTGGTATTCAAGGCAATTTGCAATTACATAGCATGAGACAAGCCTGGGCTATAGGAGACAATTTTCTATATGGAAGTAAATAATACAGAGCACTTGAGAAAATAAAAAATAACATTGTAATTACTAAGAAACACTAGGGACTAAATAATAATAAGAGATTAGAGCTATGATGCATTTAAAGAAAATGCAATTTAAAGAGAGAAACCAAGAGTTGCCTTTTTGAAAAGATGAATAAAGCTGAAAAATGCATAGCTATAGTGACCTTGAGAAAGTTCAGGCCATTCCCTGGTAGAAAGAATGTCGTTAATAAGACATCTCTAAGACATGTGTATGTGTCTATGTAAACATACATATAGTTTGTAAAAAGTTATGACACATGGGCCACCAAGGTTCCCCACAGAGGACATAGACTACTATGTAATAAAAGCACCAGTGCCATGCATGGAAAAAATTCTCTTTCACATGAACAGTGTCCAAAACATGTGAAAAACTCTTAGGTTGCTGCTGTTACCTTTGGTTGTATTCCAGAGTTTGAAGGCAAGCCCCCATTTCTTGAAGCCAACATGAACTTCAGGAACAGGCCTTCAAGAAGTCAAGTTGGGTTTGACCTGAAAGCCTCCTGAATGAAGACTAGATTTCACAGCACTGAATGGTTTTACTTATGTTGATAGTTTAGGCAAGCAACCAACAGTGTTACACAGCTGTACCTATAAACTACAACAGTATTTACCATGGCAAGATATCTCTATGGTTTCAATAGCAGCACTTATATCGTGATGGTAACTAACACCTCTTCAGTTGAACTGAAGGCCCAACCAAGAAAATGGAAAACATATCTGATATTAGAATCCTAGGCAAGTACTCCAGGAGAGTGAAGTCATGGATCTTAGAAAAAGAACCTACAGCATTCAACTTAATAAACCACAACTATTGACCTAATTCTAATTTATAGACTTCTATCTACTGCTCTGTATCCATTGCCTTCCTCATAGAAAATCATTGAAACATGAAAATTAGTTGAAATTCCATAACAACATAGTGCATAATAACTAGGCTCTCTCTCTCTCTCTATATATCTATATATCTATATATATATATATATATAATAGATGAGCATATATATATATAGCATATATATAGATAGTATATATATATGTGATATGTAGCATTATTTATAAATATGTCATATGTAACTATAAAATGTAAAATTCTATACCATGGAAGACATAAAAATCAACTCTAATGTTAGGATCAAGAACCATGAATATTATGAATATGTTTTAAAGAGATTGTCATTAAAGTAGAATTCAATGCAATATAATTGGTATAATGGTAAATATTAACTGTATGTGTAAAAAGAAATCTGTAATACCAGGAAAAACTATTTAAAAAGTATTCAACACTTGGTAAGCAAACTTCTTGTCTAACAGTGTATGAACTGAGTAAAATGATAATTATTCCCTGAAATATATATGAAAATATAAAAAGAGTTATGTGAAGCTCACAGGTTTTTTACCAATGTCTTCAGTAGAGATAAGGATATTGTGTAATTAAAACGCTGACTTCTCTATCCTCTTTTGTGTTTGGAAGCCTTGTTCTGAGAATCTCCTGTCTTAATGTTGTATAAACTTTGCTCCCCAGTGATCCCCTGATACATCAATAAAGCAGCTATAACCAGTTGCTGAGCAGGACAGAGAATAGGGCTGGACTTCCTGACAGACAGAGGAGAAGGATTTAGAAGAGGAATTAGGGAATTAGGCTAGGAGATTCAGCCACAGGAGAGGACCAGGAAACAGACCAGGAGAGAGAGCTTAGCAGGAAAGCTACAAAGAGCAATTATCCTGGGATGTATGCTGGGAGGAAAGCAGATTAGCTCAGAGGGTTAAGAGTCAAGTAATAACACTACTCAGTTCTCTAGTTGTGAAGCTTATTATTAAACAAATATTATAGAGTCTCAATTATTTGTATGTTAGCTGGGTTAAAAGAGAAACCGAGAAATTAACACAGCTGTATAAGAATAAGCATAACAAATGGCATACCACCGTTGGGGCAGAATTTACAGTATTCTAGCAATAGTTTATGTAGAAAACAAAAGTACAGAGCAGTTTCTTAGTTCTGTACAAAAAGAGAGGAACCCCAGTTTCTAAGGCAGCAGCTCACAGCTTCCTGTTCAGAAGAAGCAGCCAGACCTCCAGCCTCCTGCAGAAAGACAAACACTGTTACAAAACCCAGAGAGAGAAAACAGAGGCGGTCCCTTTAGGAACTTAGCACTTACAAATAAAAAGAAAGTGGCTCTTTAACACAAGCAAAGTTCTCAAAGCCAGAACTTTCTACCCAAGAAAAAATGATGAATCTCTTTGAGAAAGGTCTTCTGCAGACATGACAGAGGCAAGCTAAGGGGAGCAAACACTTGTGGACCCAGTAACTAACCAGAGTTGGGGAGGGGTGAGAATTCAGTGAGGAAGGCAGATAAAAGCCTCTCCTTGGAAGCAGGAGCCAAACACAAATGGAGAAGCTTCAAGCACCTGAACTGGTGAGGTCTAGAAGGGAAGCTGGGTCTAAGAAAGTAAGGTCCTTGGGAAGAGATTTTGAGATTAAAGAAAATTAATTTCTGTGTTGGAAATGGAGGAAGGCACAGTGACACAGTGCTTCTGGATTCCATTTGACTTTGTTTCTCTTAGCATACAAATAATTTATTCCACTGATGATTACAGTTTTGTATATCCTCTTTGGGAGAGATCAGGAATAGCCAAACTTGGAGAAGGAGAGACTGAGAAATTATATGCTAAATTAAAGGACAAAGAACATAGGTTGGAGGAATGTTTGAAACAAAATAGGAAACCTTCAGAGAAATCCAATCTGGAACTTAAAATAACATCAAACGAGGTAGCTCCAGATGAGGCAAATCCACAAAGGCTTAAAGAAATTGCAGAAATGCATTTCATTGACATGCTGGATAGAAAGGCTTCAGCAAGAGGCCAACTTGGTCAGACTGGGCATTGTATGTGTATTATCAAGGTTCAGAAAAATGATATGCTAAAGTAGAAATGCAGATCCTACTTGGCATTGCCTCAGAACGAGCTCATGCAGTGACTTGTGTGCTCCATTTTGCAGAGTTTGGGGAACTGAAACATATGTACCATGCCATAGGTTCATATACAGAATTCCAATGTCCTATTGCCTTAAATTCTGGAAAGCATCATTCTAAGGTTATGCAATTGTTAGAGATGGCAACTGTCTTCGAGATACCTCAGCACATTGAGGTTAATGGAGCTTCAGCATGTTTATCCATTGGAATGCAACAATGTTCTAGACATTATGACATGAAAGCTTTCCAAAATATAAAATATAATTCTGTAGGTCAAACAGTTATGAAAAGATCTAACCATTTTAAAAGGGTGGTCATAAAACAGATAGGCAAAATAATATCTCCACAAAGTAGATTAAAATGATGATTTTTCACTTTAAAATTGTCTAAATGAGAAAAGTCACAACACACCTGCTAACATACATTGAGTTTACAAAGGACTGCTGAATCAGATCAGCACATAAACGTCCCAATTCCAAAATGTATGTCAGAAAATATTGTGTTGGGCTGGAGAATATGCTCTTGATTCAACATGACACAAAACACTATATATTCCATCTAAACTGACAGAAATCAGATTTGATGGGGAAGACCTCCTAAAGATCCTGGCTGCAGACAGAAAAAAGGAAATAGAAAAGACCAAACAGGCCAGGTAACCTAGTTTGCTGATCCTGCCCAGGGAATATCTCTGAGACTGACTAAGATGTGAAAATGTCTCCAGCCAGAACTTCAACTGGGCATAGCCAATAAATCTTTGACTACAAACTCACCTGGACTTACTTACCATATTATTCTTTTAGATGGTATAGATAAAAATGTATATTTTTATAGTTTGGTTTTTACCTAATTGAACAGAGAGCAGAGTATCACCTTTAACTGAACTGTGTTCAGTATACAGACCATACATTTATTATGAATATAAAACATATATGATGCCCTTGGAAGTTATTCTTTTGCAGATCAAGAGAACCAGACACCAAAACAGAGAAGACAACTAGCCCAGGTGATCCTGCCTCACAGATGGCCTTGCTGACAACGCTTCTTCAAATATCTACTTCCAGGGCCACTTAAAAATGGCTAGCTAGATTGTCCAGCATTGCAAACTGTTCCAGTCAGGACTTCAAATAAGCCCTGAACTTGTGTTAGCATGCAGAGACTGGACAGCAAATGTTACCAGCTAGCTTTCTTAAGACTGGACAGTATCCCACCCACTGGGTGAGAAAATCCCTTCCCATTTATTAGAGCCTCAATGCTGTCCAAACAGGACAAATGGCACACTGGAAATTTGACTGCCGATCTTTGTAAGGACAAGGTAGGCAAGTCTTTAACTTGCTTCAATGAAAAATCTGTCAAATGTTCTGAGCCAGAAGGCTAAAGGTGTTGCAGCAAACAATTTTGAAGGATTCTGAGAAATGTCCAGGCAGCCAAATATCTACGTCATTTCTATACTTTTAGAGGCTACTTGCCTGCACTTGTACATATTGGGTAATATTTATTTCTTCTTAAGTAAGTCTCTGACAGGGTTGAAGAGTAGATATTATAGTCTCACAGTTAAACTGAAATTGTTTAGGATGATAGAAATTGATAGTAAAATACTTTCTCCGAGGGTTCTGAAAACATACAAATGTCAATCTTACATAATAATTTTTATAATTGTTATTATTAGATATAGTTTGTTATTGTAAGAAAAAGCCCTTCATTAGGCTAAAAGGGGGGATATGTAGGAACAAGGTTACTGTGTAATTCAAATGCTGATTTCTGTATCCCCCACATCTGGTGGCAAGCCTTGTTCTGAGAATCTCCTGTCTTACTGTGTATAAACTCTGCCCCCCAGTGTTCCCCTGATAAGTCAACAAAGAGGCTTACAGCCAGATGCTGAGCAGGGGAGAGAGCAGAGCTAGACTTCCTGCCAGGTCAGGAGAGGAGGAGTTAGAAGAGGAATTAGAAAATTCAGCCAGGGGATTCAGCCTCAGGAGAGGTTCAGGAAAGAATAGGAGAGAGAATTCAGCAGGCAAGCTACAAAGTGCTAGAATACTGGCCTGTATTCTGGGAGTGTTAGTATTTAGGTGGCCTGCTTCTGGGTTGCCTAGCAACCTATGATGTCATCATGCATCACCTGCCAGGTAGTCCCACCTGGCTTGCATGGTTCAATGGCTCCATAAAGGGACCAACCTGCCACTTTGAGTCTCTCTTGCTCTCCACTCACTCTGTCGAGCGCCCCCTCCTCCTACCTTGTCTCTCTCCTTCCCTCTCTCTTTCCACCTCCATCTCCACCCAATAGACCTCATTGGATTTCAGAATGTTTCTATGCATGGTCCTTTTATCTAAATACTAACATTTAGTTTTGAAACCCATGTGGGCTTTTCTGACAACGTTAAGACATGCTGGAATCCTCTCCTCATGCCCACTCACTACAGATCTTTCTCTCACACCCTCATCTCCTGTTTTTTTTTTTTGTTTTTTTTTTTTTTTTTTTTTTTTTTTTTTTCTTGATGGCTTCACCTGTGTGCCTACTGCTGCTGCTACAGCCACATGCAACTGTCTCTCTTCTGGCGGCTGCTGGGAAACTTTTCTCACCAACCCCCTCATCTGCTCTGGTCTTTTAGCTTGCTAGCTTGTGCTGGACTTCACTATTAGGTAATCCAGGCCTCAGGACTCCACCACATAGTATGGACGGTTTTTAAACTGCCCTCCAATGGCTTTAAATATTGCTGCTGCCTCAGGACTCAAGAATTATGGTTTTAAATTTCCAGCCTCATTTGTGGCTGCCCTCGACTCATGGCTAGCCACCATGTTGATTCTGGGATAAAGAGGGTGGAGCCACAGCTTCACTGCCATCTTCACTAAGGGCATGGCTTCACTGCCATGTTAATCCAGGGCAATCAAGGGAAGTCACATGATTGGCAGCCATCTTGGTTATAACAAATGTGGTTTCCCTAGCAACCAGCTGCTCTTACTACTTTGTTTCTGTCTCATTGTTTACACAGGTACAAAACTACCATCTCTTATAGGTACTAAAATGCTGTTGAACCCCTTCCTATCCCCATTTAAAGCTGCCTATCTGCCCTATCCTTTCCCACAGATGAGATTCCCTCTAGGAGAACTCAGCCTTACTGCTGATAACGACCTGGTACTAGGCAAGGAGGCTCTTGTTCTTAGCTGGGCTAAGACCCTCATCTGCAGTTCTATTTGGTTGACAAACCACTAGCCACATGGTCCAGTTCCATTTCCCCTTTCTCATGCACAGGAATGGATTCTTCATATTTTCTTCCCTTTGGGAAACATCTAGTTTCTCCACTGATATTTATCCTAGTCAAATGTTGAATATCTATTAACACTAAAAGTGATCAGAGAAAAAAGAGATTCCCTGTATTTCTTTCTCAACGACCTGTCTCTTTCTCTTTGTCTGCTATCCCACTAAATAAAAATACTCCCTGGTTGCTTTTCATACTCTCAAAAGAAATCTTAAGATTAAACTGTAAACTTTAAGGTGACCACATGGTATGAACACTTTTAATCATAATTAATTCTCTGTTTATTTTATCCCCTTTTAGATAAGGAGAGGAACAACTCTCATTTTAAATTGGAATGGATTTTTATCAAAATTCCAAGTTATATTTTACAACATGCTATGCAATATGCTTCAACCCTGGTTCAACATAATTTTTATAAGATGCTAATATTTCAATATTATAAAAGCCTATTTAAATTAAGCTAATTTAAAATGTCTGTCTAACTGCCTGTGTCACTATCTATTCCTAAATTAATGAATAAATTACGTTTTTCCTTCCATGAGCTGCCTGTGATACAGATTTACCACTAGACTTTCTCGGTAATGCATTTGGTAAAATAAATTCAAATGTAATTTTAAAGTTGCTTTATAAAAAAATATTGCTTTATACTGTTCTACTATATTGTTGTTTATTCTAAATCTCACAACTCTATGGTTAGTAAGTAAATGTTTTGGCCTAAATACCTTAAAACTATATGATATAATTCCAAGAATACTATTAATTAAGATCTGTTAATTTTAGAGTCATTTATTTATTCATGTTAAAACTTGGTCATTATGCTATATCTTCACTATCAAGGTTAAAATGTTTTTTCTTATTTTCTAAATATAAAAACATTATTGATCTACAATACAGCCTTAGATTCTTATAAGTTATAGACTATGTTTATGACTTTTAAGGCTCTACCTTGGCAGGGACAAAACCTAAAGCCCTAATATTTGACAGTTAACAAATGCAAGTTGACAGTCAGTCATCTCACACATGATCAAGTCTTCAAACATGTCCAAAATTATATTTATAGTCCTACAGATGCAAACAACATCTCATTACTATCTTAATTAAACATGTAAGGATGGTCCCTGAGTCACCATATAGGATCTGGTAAAAAGAATAAGAGAGGTGCCTTCCCGACAGGCTCATCTATGGCTTAAACTATGCTCCAGACCTTGGCTGCTGCTCTGAGACTGTTGGCATTCCCACACAGAAAACCAGAGGTCTTCAGTGCCCCATCTTGTGGGGGTATAGCCAAAAGTCAACTCTGCCAGGTGACTGCTTGAAATGCAGCCAAAGAGGTCACTGGTCCCATGGCTGCCTCAACAAGCCATGACTACCTGCTGGCAGACTGGCTTCTGGAAGTCAAAATGCTCCCATGCAGGCTTTTTCTCTATGCCCAGCCATGGAGGCTCAAACAGTACAAGAGCCACAGATGCTTTCAGCCTTCCTGCTCGTTGGCCTGGCAGAGGACAAATGGCTCCTAGATTCAGCAACCTCCAACACCATCGCCCAGCCCAGGGTAACAGGTCTGTTTTGCGGATCTGTTTTGGCCTCAAACTAGGGTCCCTTGGTCATATTGTCAATTTCTGTGTTGGGAGACTTCAGATGCCTTCTCAGTTCTCTTTATATGCAGCAGACCAGGCCTTAAGCCTCACTGGTAGAGTTGTAAGGTCTCAGTGGTCTAGTTTGCTATCAGATCCAAAAAACAGGCCATGGATGTAACTTTTTGCCATCCCTTTGGCTAACGAACAATAAATGTTCACAGCAGTCTCACATCTGTCTCATGTTATGTAACTAGATACAAAGGCCTAAGGAGAAGAAGTTTAAGTTATAAAGGTTCTACAAAAATGTTTATAAAAAAGTGTTTTAAGGTTGGTAAATCAAGTTAAAAAATGTTGGAGGGTCTAAGAAAGTGTTTTAAGGTTGATAAATGCAAACTTAAAAATTGGTTAAGCCTCTTTTCCATATGGTATAATCATAGTAAAAGTTAAGACCAAGTGAGCTTTTGTCCCTTCTACTTCATGAAAGGCTTCTGCCTTTCCACAGTTCACCTTTGAAAATGTTGATCTTGTTAACACAAAGGTGTATGTCTACCACCTTTTCTACAATGTGCATTTCAATGCATGTTACAATGGTGATGCTGCCATCTCTAAAAGTTTATCTCCTTTATAAAACTTAAAAGGGATCCTTGTAAGCTGCAGAAAAGCCACCTGAACCCACCGCTCAGATCAATTAGGCTCCAGATAAGTACTGCACCTATTGTCTATCTCAAAAGGAGGGATTCTTCCCTCTCCCTTCCCTGGTTTTGGAACTCCTCTTTCATGGCTACCCAGTTGCTATATCCACACATCAAACACCAGTTGATTGATGCTTTCCTTTCCATGTTCCGCATAAATGTTTCCCTTTGTCTGAGAGACTGATGGGTATCTTTCCATTTCCTGGGAAAAGGAGGTATCCTCCCTTTTGGCTGACCCACACACAGATGCCTTCCCTTGGTTGAATAATCTTTCTTTTTACCAATAAGGTTTTTGGCTTTCCTTTCCTCTCCTGTGTAGGGTGTTTCCTCTGAAAATCTTAGTACTAGTTGAGCCATAACTCCTGACAGTCTTCCCTGTGGCCCCTGTGTTGTAAGTGGTGATTAATATTTACTATTGGTTTATCTTTTATTAAAGCTTGCTGTTAATCCTAAACAGCTGTATAACCAAATCACCACACAGAGACCTGGTTTATTTAGGTAACCTAGAACACAATGCTGGACAATAGTTACACTCTCCTAAACCTTCAAACCCTCATAGTTTCCTAACACTTAGATTTTACCCATTATACTTGCTTTTTTTTTTTTTTTTTTTGAAATCTTAGGTCTGGTTCATTCTCTCCATGCTGTTCCAAGATCTCTCCTCCAGGTCTCTCTCATAGCTCTCCTCCAGCCTTGCTCTCCCAGCTCTCTTCCCATCTTCCTGTCCTCTGGCTCCTCCCTCTCTTTGTGCTTCCTTTCCCTGCTCAACATTGTGCCTAGTTACTTTATTTTGGATGTTTGCACAAAGTTGAGACAGGTGATGTTTAGAATAAGTATCACAATGCAATGTCTGGATTGAAACCAGAGAGTGGGGGAGAGAAATCAGCATTTGAATGAACAAGGGTAAAGTGTATTACATTTCAGAAGAACATTATACCAATGTTTCCCACTTTAAGTCCAATAAAAGGCTCCTTTTCTTTCAATACAATAATAATTTTGAAATTATGAAAACTGTTAGGTAAAATCTACATGTGCAATGTCCAGTGCATGTGTATTTAGCAACTTAGGAGAAAGTATCTGATCATTCTATTTATCTTGACAAGTTTAAAGTTCTATACCTAAATTAACTTATATCCCTATTGGTATTACTTATATGAAAGCATTTCTTAACTTCTAAACAACTTAAGCTTAATTGTGGCACTATAACTCTTTGGTCTTCAACCCTATCAGAGACTTGAGAAGGAATAAAATTAAGTATTAGATTAAATAGGAAGTGCATGTTAGCAACTTCCAAATATTAAGAATTGAGAGAAACAGTTTGCTGCCTGAACAGTCATCCATAACTCTCTGTAAGGTTGGAGCATCATCTTCAGCCTTCTGGCTCAGAATATTTGACAGACATATACGTGAAACAGGAACTATTTAGGGCTTGCTTACCCTGTCTTGGCAGAGTTCAGCAGTCGACTTGTCCTGCATTATCTTGCCCATTTTTGGCAGAATTTGTCTTTCATGAAGGAAGGGTATTTATCTGAGTGGCTTGTTTGCCACATTTGGAGCCATGGAGGTTCTTCGATGCTCATTATCTTCTTTCATGTAGGTGGGGTGCTGCCAGGAGATGACCTGTCTCATTGTCAAAGAATCTTTAAAATAATAAAGACATTTCAAAAGGCCATATTCTGTAGGTCTCTGAAGTTTTTGAAGACTACCTATCTTTATATCATCAATCTGTCTACAAAATCATATTTATCTGTTAAAACTCAGATGTAGGCTCATTGGATAAATTAGACTAGTGTCTGACATGACTATGAGTTAAATAACTAGCAATTAACTTGCATTACCTAATATCCTAACCAGTTTTTAATAGCAGTTTAAAAGTATTGGAAGTAACTTTGAATTTGTATCAATATACTAAAGCTTATACCAATGTGTCAAAAATACTTATTTTTGTATCAGTATGCAAATTCCTATACCAGAGTTAAAATTACCTTACTTGAGAATAACAAATAAAACCCTAAGCTGAATAGATTCAATAATCTACCTTTTGTCTTATTCCTATAAGTAGTCTCTGTATACTATTTTTTTTAACCCCTTTTCTCCTTATCTAAGAAAGAAAAAAGAAAAAGAGAGAAATCCTGAGTATAACCTTGTTTCACTCTGAATATGACCATTAATAATTATAAACAGCTCTCAATTACAATAAAATTTTGTAGCCATAGCAAACAACCAAAAACATACCCAACCCCTTTAAGGAAAATTGGATGTTGTTCTCATGGATTTCTTCTAGCTGACATTTTGGACATGTAGAAATCCTGCAGTGCCCAAGTAAAATTGGGAAAAAATGGTTAATTAAGCAAACAATAACATTTGTGGTCCAGTCTTTGAATGTTGAGAAATTTCAGGATTAATAAAAGTCCGCTTTGGAACAGTCTAAAATACTGGACCAATTAAGATTAGTAGCTTTCTTCAACGTTCTTTTGGGAGCAGGCTTTGATGAGATACAGCAGTTGAAGCAGTTGAGGCAGGAACAAGCAGAATGCTGGAACATGCAAGATGCTGGAACAGATGTGTCAATGTCTCAGCATGCTGAAGAATGATTCTGTTTAGGTTTGATCCAGCATCTCTGGTGTCCAGTTCTTTTGTTCGGCAAACACATAATTTCTCACAAGCATTATAGAGTTCTAAAATTATAAATGTATGAGATGTGCAGGATGAAATTAAACTGTGAGCAAATTCTATCTATGCAAATTAAAAGATTAGCATAATATATTTTGAGGACATTATAGCCAAGGATTTATTGGCCAAGTATTGTTGAAGTTCTGCCTAGAGATATTTTTTTTAATCTCTCAGTTAGTTTTAGAGTTGTTCCCATGTAAAGGGATCAGAGCAATATAAATTACCATTATTATTGAACATACAGTCATTATCCCATTGAAATCAAAACAAGGTTGGATAAGTTAAAATAGCTTTTGGGGCTCTTGCATGCCTATTTAATTAGGCCAAGTTGCTACCTATTTCCCTAGAAAAGCCTCTGATCATAGAGACAAGCTGGTTTTCTTGGTCAATAGAAAACACATGTTTTAAGTAAACTTTATATAAACTCCTTTTTAATTGAGAATATAAGCATAAAGTAAGTGGCTTGGATCTGTTTAGAAGTTTAGCCCCAGATTTTTATAGATGGTGTAGCTATGTGTCCTATCCCTTTTTTATACAGAATGGGTAGTTTTGCCTTTACAGCCAAACTTTATATAAACTCCCTCTTACCTTTAGCATTTAAGCATACCCTAGGCATCTTGTACCTGGACTTTACATCAATAATGGCTATTTTGTAGCTTGCCCCTTTTTTATACAGAGTGGACAGCCTTTATAGCCAAACTTTATATAAACTCTCAGCATTAAGCATTTAAACTCTCTTACCCTTAGCATTTTAGTATATCCTATGCATCTTGTACCTGGGTTTTTACATTGGTTTGGGCAATTCTTTTGCTTCCCATCTTTTTGATATGGGATGGACAGTTTTGTTTTTTAAACATATGAATATAATTTTTCAGTGTTTTTGACTAAAGTAGGTTGGCATGTACTTTGCCATCTTTAAGCCTCTTGTGTCTTTTTTACATAAGCATGGCCAGTATTTTTCCCCTGTGAAAATTTCTCATGTTTAAAAGGATAAGGCAGTTTCCAGAGCAGTGTGACATTATCTCTCTTTACATAAACCTAAAATATATGTGAATCCAACCTTTAGATCAGTAAGGACATAACATCTATTATTAGGAAAAAAGAATTTACATGGTAACCTTGAGGAAAATGTTGTCATTTTGAACCTTAGAGTATCTCTGCAAGTGGCTAAACAGCAGGAGTTGCCATCTTGGCTTTTATTATGTAAATTAGTTTGATCATGAACTCAGAGACTTGCCTGTTTCTTTTTATTTCATGTTGGGAAGAAAGGCATGTGCCTTCACTACCTTGTCCAAATCATTATCATTGTAACTCAAAGCCCTTAAATAAAAATCAAACAAAGAGACAAGAAAATTTAAGTTTAGGTTCAGTTTTGCCAATTTATGCTGTAACTAACAAAGCTCAGTTGGTTATTTTAGTTGATGTTTTGGTGAATTGGCAGACTTCTATCAGAAAGAGCTGACAAGTATATTGCAGCCAGAGAGCTTTGAATTTTAGCTGTTATTAATCTAATTATTAGGAAGAGGGCCCTTTTTTCTTGTCTGTAACATAGTATTGCAATCCTTGTTTTTTTTTTTTTCCCATTTTTCTCCTTGAACTTTCTTGGAGAAGGCATGGAGAAGAACCATCACCATTAAACATATTGCAACTAGATCCATGACTATGACAGCCAAAATGAAGCCAAAAGGGATTAAAACACCCTCTGCCATGGCATTTTTTTAAATTTAAGATGCAGTTTAGGCCAAACTCTGTCTAGAGGTTTTTCTGCCTCCAATTCCTCTCCTTCCCACCAGGGCTGCTGAGCTGAGCTGAGCTGAGCTGAGCCAACCACAGTATAAGGAAGCCATGCTTGTTCACCCCTCAGTTAAACTGCTGAAGCAGTCAGTTTTGTTATGGAAGTCTCAGGTCTGCCCACAGGAGGCTATTTTTTGCTCCTTGGTGGGTTTAAGAGTCTCTCTTAAAGAGACAGTAATTGACCTGGGAGTTTTTAGGTTTTAAGTTTGGGTTTTATCACTGGGAGCTTATTACCCCCACCAAGTTATGATAAAGTGTGATTTAAAGGGTGTGGATACTTAGATTAGTTGGGCGTCATTTGTTCTAAGTTGCTGTTAAAATTTACTATTAATTATCTTTTAGTAATGCTTGCTGTTAATCTTAAACAGCTGTGCAACCAAATCACCACACAGACATGGGGATTTCTTTAGTTAACCTAGAACAGAATACTGGGCAATATTTATTCCATCCTAAACCTCCATGCCCTCCTAGTTTCCTAACATTTAGATTTCCGACATTATACTTGCTTTTTAGTGATAACTTAGGTCCAGTCCAGCTCCACATAGTTCCAAGATCTCTCCCCCAGCTCTCTCCTCCCTTAGCTCTCCTCTCACCCTTTCTCCTCCCACTCATTTCCTGTCCTCTAGCTCCTCCCCTCTTTCCTGTCCTCTGGCTCCTCCCATTGCTCAACATTGTGTCTAGTTGCTTTATTTTGGCCTGTTTACACAAAGTTGAGTCAGGATGCTTAGAATAAGTATCACAATGCAATATCTGATTGAAGCCAGAGAGGGGGGAAAATCAACATTGGAATGAACAAGGGTAAGGTGTATACATTTCAAAAAAACATTAAAACAAATGAGAACACACTAGTACTCCATGTGACTCGGTCTGTGTCCAGCGCTAGGATGATGTTTGTGTTAAGGGTATGTAAGTGACCCTAGTCCGTGTGTATATACCACTAAGATGAATGGGGAGGGTTGGTCTATGGGGGATGGGATTCAGCATCATCTTTTGAGAAGTCTGAGTGTTCATTTCTTCAGGAAGCTGGGATCTACATGGGTCAAGATCAGCAACAGTGTGTGATCCCCTCAGAAGACTGTAATGATGTGTTTGGTGGTGCCGACCAGAAGGGGTGCCAAGGAGCAGGTTGAGCTGATGTCTGTGGATTCAGTTGGTAATTTTCACACTGAAGAGGCAAGGCACTAGTTTCTGGAGAAGGAAAGAGTACAAGGCTCTGTCTTGGTGTCCTTGGAGAGAGTGAGGGTACAGGGCAGGCACAGAAGACAGGAGGCCAAGTGAGGGTTTTAGGGGGTAAAAAACAAGAGATTTTGTGCCAGACTTTTTGTCTCTGCCACTTAGTCTCATTTGGGCCGGACCATCCTGGATCCATGATCTAGGTGCTTCCACTGTTTGCCTGCTCTGGGTGACCAGTGAACTGTGGCTTCGATGTTGGGAACTCATCCCCAGGAACCCCAATACTGCTTTCAGGGGACCAGGAGGGATCCAATGTCTGGGTGCTAGAGAGGAAAGTGCCTGGACCTGGTGATCTCCATTCACTGGCATATCTGTCAAGTGCTGGGGGCACTTGACAGATATGTTTCCTGACTATCAGACCTGGGAAACAGCTCTGGGGGTACCAGATCTATTGACCCCAAATGTCCCAAGAATCCTGAAGATGCTTGAAGGGGATTAAGAGAGATTAGATGTCCGGCTGCAAGAACAGAGGTTCCCTAGACCTGGGGGTCTTCACTCACTGGCATCAGCATAAAGTGTAGAGCCCCCATGGTTCATGACTCTCAGACCTGGCAGACAGTCATGGGGGGCCTGGGTGCAATCGAGCTTAACTCTCCCAGGAATACTGAAGCTCCCTTGAGGGGAGCATGGACCATCTGATGTCTGGTTGGGGGTTCCTGGACCTGGGGATCCTCACTGGCTGGGATGGGCAGAAAGTGCAGGAGCTCCACACTTTGACTCTCAAACATGAGAGATGACCATGGCAGGGCTGGGTCCAATAGGCCTCAACTCACAGGATGTCCCCTCTAACCAGGGAAAATTCAAGGTTGATGCTCTGGATCCAGCATCCTATCCCTTCACCGGTTTCAGAGTCTCAGATCCTCTGCCCCTCTAATACATGGCACACTGGTCACCACCATCTTGGAAACCTCCCACACTTTGAATAATTCCAACAGGAAATGAAGACTGCAAGTCTAGTTCCTGAAGCAGACAGAGATTTCCCCAGCAAATCCATCTTCTAGATCATCATGTGTGATATAAAAGATACATTTGCAAGATTCATCACTCCCAAAAGTCTCTGACATACAAAGTGGAGAGATCACAAATACAGAAAACATAAAGGAAATGACACCAAATAGGACTGTGTTTGCAATTCTTAGATGAACAGCTATGTTGAACTAGTCCAACCTTAGAATAAGGCTGCTTTTGCCTCTAGGCAGGTTGGCTCAATAAAGGAAAAGGAGTTCATTGCAGCTACCCAAGACTGCTATCTTTCTCAGAACTGTGACATCAATATAAAGAATTCTGTTTGTAATTTTTTTTTTAATTTTTATTTCATGTGCATTGATGTTTTGTGAAATTGATGGACCATGGAGTTCTAGACAGCTGTAAGATGCCATGTGGTTGTTGGGATAAAACCCAGGTCATCTGGAATACCAGCCACTGCTTCAAACCACTGAGCACTCCAACCCTGAGAAAGCCACTTTTTTAAGCTTTATATGTCTTTCAGATATATGCATGTTTTGTGTTCATGTGTCTTTGTACCCTACTTGAAATGGCCAAAGTGGGCAACAGAACCCATGGGAACACATTTACAGGGTACTTGCTGGCTAGCAAGTGATATCTGAAATGGAACTTGTCCTCTGTAACAACACCCAGTGCTGTTAACTTCCATGCTATCTCCAACCACCATTTATTTAAAACTTTCTACAGATGTTAATTAAAATATATTACACCATTTCCCTTTTCCTTCTGCTTTCTCCATGTCTTTCTGAATTCCTTCCTTCTAATGTCTTAAAAAAGAATGTGTGAATAAGTATGGACCTACTAAGTCTATTCCTCTAAGTCTATTCCTATTGGTTTTGAGGATAAGGTATAAGGATTCTGTGCTGATCCCTTTGTGTAGGATATAAAATTAAGGAGTGTATCCCTGCCTGAGGCTTATCCCACAACTTGGAGGGAGTTCTAGTATTCAATGCCCACAGGAGTCTAACCCTGAAGTGACCTAAGCTGTCTTGAACAGGAAACATTAGAAAGCACAGGGTGACAAATTCCTTAGATAACCCATGGTGCTGGAATGGCCCTGATGTTCTGGAGCTGTGGGGAGGTCTATGGACATTGGTCTCAGCTAATCAGTCTCTCTTTGTTCTGTGGACCTCCTGTTATACCATTGACCTGGGATATTTCCTTGGATTACTTTGTCATCTTTAACTTCCTGCATTATCTTTCAGGACACCATGATTACAGGCCTGTGTTACCATGTCTGGCTTGGATGGTTTTAACATCAGTGATTTACTAGAATATTGGGATGAGTGTAATGAGTTGTTACACTTAACTATATTGAGAATCTCCTTATGTCTATGAGGCTACTTTTCACTATCTGTTGAATTAAGAACAGAACTCCAATCTACTTTGATGTGTCATAAAATCTCAATGTTAAAGAAAAAAACAATAATTTTCTTTATACTTAAAGGAGAGGATTTTAAGCCAAACAACTGCAACTGATCAATGTTTTTTTCTATTACTGGACTAAGGAACAGAGTCTGTGTCCTGCCTACCATGACCATTTGGATTCAGCAATTTACTCTCAATAAGCCCACAAAAAAACTGAATTATTGAGGTAGACCATGCCCAACTATACTGCAGGTACTAGGGAGGCAAGGTAAGCAGATCTAGTATGTACACTAAATTCAAGGTCAGGCTGAAATTTATAGTGAGACTATTATTTCAAACAAAAAAGAGAGAAAACAATGTTTGCAAATGAAAATACATTTAATTAAGCTATTTATTTATTACAATTTATTCCCTTTGTATCATGGCTGTATCCCCTTACAACCCCGACCATTCCCACCCAGCCTCCCAATCTCCCCCATGCACCTTCCCTAGTCCACATATAGGGGGCGAGGGAAAAAACAAAAACAATCGTTAAAACACAAATTATTAATAAAAACTGGAAACATATTCACATATTTATTCAGTGTGACAAATTTTAACCAGTGATGAATATATAATGTTATGCCATTTCTTTCTTCCCACAGGTAATATTTGCTAATTGAAGACATGGTAAAGTATTTAATTGCAAGCTTATGCAAACAGATCTCAGAGGGTTCCCAGTTCCCAAGTTTAAGGCCATGGAAGCTACCATGGAGTAATTCTAAATGTGGGCAAAGAAAGAGAGAAGAGAGAGAGAGAGAGAGAGAGAGAGAGAGAGAGAGAGAGAGAAAAAACAAACAGAGAAAGAGAAGAAAAGCATATAGAAGAAAATAAAATATCTGGTTACCTCTGGGAGAGGGCAGGTCCATTCTACTGTTCTGAAAATTTAAGGACAGAGGTGGGGAACGCCAATCATACCCTTTAAATGGTAGGGACTGAGGGATGCTGGGAGAACCTGGAAGCCAGAAAACCTTCTGTCAAAAAGCCACCTCAGCAGCTTGTCTTAGGTGTGAAGTACAACATATGGTAAAACATTCATCCTTTAGGTTTAGTAGGTTTAGAGAGCAGAGATACCCAACTACGTAATCTCTCCAAGCCATACATTAAAAACTTCCTGCCTATAAGTTGCTCCCTCATTCTCAGCACATTTCTCTCCTGCAAGGTATTCAAAGAGTGACATAATGCTATTGAGTAGAAAATATCTCATCTAGGGGAATAGGTCTTTTCATCAATGACATTCCAGACCAGATTATAATTTCATGGAGTCCATTGATTTATTAGATGTTCACCTAAGGGAGATATAGGAATTTTTATTCAGAATATCCCAATTCCTGCCAGGGAGAGAGATTGCAGGGATGACAGTGGGGAGAGAGAGATTTAAAATCAATTTGAGACCACCAAGTGGTGGCCTGCATGGTATTCTGACTGACATGTACACGTATCTGAGAAGACAAGGAAAGAGTGATAGAACTGGAGAGTTGACCCACCATAGATGAGTAGATACAGAGAATACAGTAGGAGGCAGCTTGTCCTCAGATACAGCCCAAGAATAAATTGCTCTCTGGGACTTTTATTCTTTCTTTAACATACAAATCTACTTCCCTTTCTTTAACACCCAAATCTCCTTCTCTATGTTCCTCAGGTCTCTGTAAATGCCTGATTTCTCAAGCCTTCTATTGACATCTGTTTGAACCTCAGGCTCCTCTGAAAACAACCTCCACAGCATCTGAAGTCTTCACCAGTCACAGCTTCTAACTGAATGTTTGCATGCATCAGGGGAACAGGATACAATCCATTTCAGAAAAGTTGGTCTTCGTGCCTTCAAGTTCATTTTCTGTCTTTGCACTAGGCATAATCTCAAGAAAGGATATAGCTGACATACGTTTTGGTGAGCTCCCATGGATGCCTATTTACCACCTGTGAGATAAACTCAGTCTGGTGGCTTTGGTCAAATGGTCAGCCACTTTTAAAACATTTGTATTGTCAGTTTCTGTCCTGGCCATTTTTTGGATACTTCCATATTTTTGTGAAGATATTGGCTCAATAACTTCTTTAAGCATAAAGCTTAAGTTACTTTCTTATGCTCTCAATCGTCTATTTCTTATGGGTCATCAGGGCTGAGTTAAAGATGAACTTAGGATCAACCTTTCACACCTAAACGCTATTCATCACACTTTCATGGGGCTAAACACATGGCTCAGCGCCTAGGAGAACTGGCTGCACATTTTCATTTTCAAACAAATTTTATCATCCAAATTGCCATGAATTCATCAATTATTACATAACAATATGTTTATAATGTGAAAAAGGACAATGTTTTATCCATATAATATCTCAACTAATCTTATTGGAGCACCAGGGAAACAGAGCTGTAGGAAAGGATTTTGGTGTCCAAAGCTGGAAATCAGACCTCAAATCCTCATATTAAGATGGCCAAATGATATGCAACAAAGTTGTCTCCCACTCTTTACATATCTGACATGGATTAAAACCACATAATCCTGTCATATGCACACATCAGAAGTGTTTTTTTTTAAGTAAATGCCCTTGCTGTTACATCATCTAGAATCTTTATAGTATATATATCCTATAGAATGCAGTACTTCAAGATGAAATGACAAATGGATGAGTAGGAGGAACATACAGAATCACAGAACGTCCAATCATATATACATGTTCATATCACATCAAGCTATGCAGTGAGTTGCAACTGATTATTGATTAGACCACTTCATTACATCTCTATGAAACATGAAAACACAAAGCCTTGAATTACCATGTTAAACACATTCATAGGGCGTCACTTCAGTAAGATTCATTCATAAACATGAAGCCTATAGAAATGTAGAAAGGTTTCGATATCCTAAAAACATTCACAAGGTTTTCTCTCCAGTATACTTTCTTTCAACGCTTTGAAAAAATGTGACACGCAAAGGGTTTACTGGTTATATTCATAGGGTTTCAGTCCAGTATGAAAACTTTCAGCCTTTACGAGATCACAGCAATGTGCAAAGGCCTTACAACGTTGAGTATATTCATTGGGTTTCACTCCAGTATGAAATCTGTCATGCCTTTGGAGATCACTGCAATGTGTGAAGGCTTTACCAACTTGATTACATTCACAGGGTTTCTCTCCAGTATGTGTTCTTTTATTATTTTGGAGATTTCCATTTCGTGAAAAGGCTTTCCCCCACAGATTACATTTTTATGGCTTCCCTCCAGTATGTGTTCTTTTATGCACTTTGAGACAACTGGGTTGTGAAAAGCATTTAACACACTGATTACATTCATAAGATTTCTTTGCAGTTTGAATTCTTTCATGCCTCTGAAGACCACTACAACATGCAAAGGCTTTACCATATTGATTACATTCGTAGAGTATCTCTCCATTGTGTGTTCCTTTATGCCTTTGAAGACTACTTGGTTTTGAAAAGACTTTACCACATTGATTATATTACTAGGGTTTATCTCCAGTATGTGTCTTTTTGTGCACATGGAGTTTGCTGGATTGGGAAAAGGCTTTACCACAGTGATTACATTTGTAGGGTTTCTCTCCAGTATGTGTCCTTTTATGACTGTGGAGATTACTGACTTGTGAAAAGGCTTTCCCACACTGATTACATTTGTATGGTTTCTCTCCAGTATGTGTCCTTTTGTGAACTTGGAGAGTACTGGATTTTGAAAAGGCTTTACCACAGTCATTACATTTGTAGGGTTTCTCTCCAGTATGTGTCCTTTTGTGAACTTGGAGAGTACTGGATTTTGAAAAGGCTTTATCACACTGATTACATTCATAGGGTTTCTCTCCAGTATGTGTTCTTTGATGCACTTGGAGTGAACTGAGGAGTGAAAAGCCTTTACGACATTGACCACATTCATAAGGTTTCTCTCCAGTATGTGTTCTTTTATGAATGTTGAGACTACTCAGTTGTGAAAAGGCTTTCCCACACTGATTACATTCATAGGGCTTCTCTCCAGTATGTGTTCTTAAATGCTTTTGAAGACTTCCGTGTTGTGAAAAGGCTTTCCCACACTGAACACATTCATAGGGTTTCTCTCCAGTATGTGTTCTTTTATGCACTTGGAGTGTACTGAGGTATGAAAAGCCTTTACCACACTGATTACATTCATAGGGCTTCTCTCCAGTATGTGTTCTTTTATGAAGGTTGAGACTACTCAGTTGTGAAAAGGCTTTCCCACACTGATTACATTCATAGGGCTTCTCTCCAGTATGTGTTCTTTTATGACTGGAGATTACTGACTTCCAGTATGTGTTCTTTTTCCCACACTGATTACATTCTTTACCACACTGATTACATTTGTTTCTCTCAGTATGTGTTCTTCTGGGCATTAGGATATTCTTTTCCGGGCTGGGAAAATTAGGATACCCGGGCTGGAAAACTGCTTTACCATTCTTACATTCATAGTGCTTCTCATAAATATGTCTTCTTTCATTCCTGCAAAGATAATTGGGTATCTGTAAGATTTACAATAGTCATTACACTGATGAATCTTTTTCTTGGTGTAAATAAGTTTGCAATTTCGTCTAATTGTAAAATGAAGTTGCCTCTTAACCTTTTATCACTCTGTTTACATTCATAGTTACCCCCTTGACTGTGGGTGTTTTGTATCTTCCAAGATACCTTTGGTGGTAAGAAACTTTAATACATAGACAACTTACAGCATCATTTTTAGATAAGTGGGTTTTCACATATTTAAAAAGACCTAGAAGGGGTCAGCTTTACCACAGTGACTGAATTCATAAACTTTCCTGTATTGGACTCATACTACATTTGTAAATGAACCATAATAGAAAAAAAAGTTTCCACAGGGCCAGAAATTATAGGGATTTTCTGTACTGAGTTTTTTTTTTTTTTTTTTTTTTTTTTTCTATATTCCCAATGAGTTTGGAAAACTAATGAAGAATATTAGTGTAATGTATTAATAGTCCCCTGCTTTGCTTAGACTTTCTGAGTGTGATAAAAGTTTATGATTCATTTTTTTATTAATAATGAATGAATGAACACATGAACAAATATAAACTTATAGTGTTGTCACCATCATGTTTTCTGTTGTATACATGTATAGGATAGTTTCGAATGCTATAGGATAGTTTAGAAGCACAGGATGATGTGCTTCTGGAAAATGCCCACTCAGGAAAAGCAGGCTTTGCTGGATCCTTCCAAAAAGTATCTCAACAAAGACGTAATGATGGAGATCTACAAGAACATCATGGCTATGGAGGACACAATGAATATTCTTTAACAATTAAGTAGTAATTTCATTATGAATAATTATTAATAAATTCAATGTAAACTTGCACCACATTCAAAACGCCTACTCAAAGTAAGGACTAGGACATGCCTTCTAATTGTTCTGGGAGAGAGAGGTATGTTCTTCTTTCCATATCCTTACCCTCACATGACTTGTATGAATTATGACAAAGGATATAACTACTAAAAGAGGAATAACAAATGAAAGATTCCCAAATTCACATAGTTGGACACTTTGTTCTTCAAAGACATGTGCTATAACAATTCTGGTTTCCTCCTCAACAATATTCTTGATTCTCATACCTTCCGTCTAACGTAGCTTAGCAAACTTTACTTCAAGGATATGAGTAAAATCACCTTTGCTATGGAATATTTTCTCACAAGGAGGTGTTGTACATGAAATTATCACCTATTCAATGAGTATGCCTTTTGCAGTATGAGCAGTAGGATACTCAACAGATAGGAATTTCTACAGAGTATGTAAAATGTGGATGTAAGTAATAATTTATCATTTATATAGAGGAATTTTAATTTAGAACATGGATGCTGTGGTAAAAAGATCCTACCCAAAGTCCTTCGATGTCTATGTGATCTGGCTGTAATAGAAATACACCTTTAATCCAGGAGAGAGAAGCCAGCAGATCTGACTTCAATGCCAGCCTGGTATACACCAATGTCTCATAAAGAAAAGCTTAGGTTCAGGCATGTTGGTACATGCCTGTAATCTCAAACAAAGGGTGTAAAATAGTTGGTAGAATGAAGCCCCCATGTTTCAAAGGGATGTCTAATTCAGTGGCACAAAATGGGACAAAATCTGAAAAATAGTTGACAGATTAGGATATGTGCATCTCTCATGAGAAGAGAGAGGAAAGGAAGCTCCTTAAGGTGCACTCCATGGAGAGAGGAGGTAGTTTTAATGTATAGAAAGTAATAGAAAGACAGTAGTAGAAAGACAGGTTTTAGTGAGAGAACTAAGGTAAAGATCAAGAGAGCCAGAAAATAAGGAAGAGGCTGATGAATAGCAAAAAATTGCAGGAGTTATTTGAGGACAAACAACATAATTCAGAGGGCAGGAGAAAAGCCAGATTTAATAAGTTAGCTAGGAGAGGAGTTGGGCCAGAATAGCTGAATTGACTCAGCTATGAATGAGTTCAGAAAGAACAAGATAGGGTGTGCATATGAAGCAGTAATTCTCACAGACTGAAAATCTTCTAGGCCTCAGATAAATTGTATAGAACTTAGAAGGTGACCTGCCCAGGCCTAGAATTGAAGACAGAGGGGCAGTAATCCATGGAGAGAGCAATTATGAGAGGTGAATAAAACTGTTTTTACAGTAGTGTCTATTTAGCAAGGGTTTCACACTCTTCTTTAATATTGCAATGCCGTGCATATATAAATAATGTACCTGACAGTGAGGAACATGGGTTTGGGAGAATTTAATGTTCCTTAATACTCTTAAAGTAGTATTTGTTTTCACACTGTTAAAAAAAAAAAAAAAAAAAAAAAAAAAAAAACTTCTGGGACACATTAATTTTTTTTTTCACAGGGGCTGGCAAGTTGGCTCAGAGGTTAAGAGCACTGGCTGGTCTTCCACAGGTCCTGAGTTCAATTCCCAGCAACCTCAAGGTGGCTCACAACCATCTATAATGAGATCCTGTGCCCTCTTCTGGTATTCAGGCACAATAATATATAAATAGTGAATAAATAAATCATTAAAAAAATTTTCATGGGCATATTATATCCACTTCCATGAAATGATTACCTTCCATATCTTCTAGAATGTTGACAATGTTCTTCGATATTATGCTCTTCCCAATTGTAGCCTAAAATATGTACCAGAAAGGGTAATATATATTATTGAAAAATAGGTAAATTTTCTGTTACTATGTTCAGTGAATCTTAGAAACATGCCTGATTTTTCACCTCAATCATCCCTATTCTAATTGAAATTATATAAGAGCATCAATAAAACAAACAACAACAACAAGATGTCCCCATTACCTTAATAGAGAAAGAAAATTCACTGTCTTACCTATAGCTGTAAGGTGCTTATAGGTCTCCAGCATCACATCTTTGTAGAGACTCTTCTGGGAAGGATCCAGCAGAGCCCACTCTTCCTGAGTGAAGTTCACATCCACATCATCATAGGTTACTGAATTCTAAATTAAACCATACATGAGTATAACAGAAAGCACAATGGCGACAACAGTATAAATGCATGTTTCATTGGTAATATATTCATATAATTCTGGTACTTCCCTGATATGTCCTGTCACAAAGGTTTTGATGAACTCACCAAGTCATTTTAGAAGGAAACTAATTGAGGAGTTTCACCTCATTTCTGTACCCTATGAATTGAATATAGCCTTATAAGAGAAATGCCAATTAACAGACATAAAGAAAGCAAAACAAGGAAGTTGATGAACACTACACACCACAGATCACAGAAACTGTATGCACAATTACTAACTAAAAAATTATGGGCAAACAGGAAGTATTGGCTCATGATTTTAATTCCAGCACTCAGGAAGCAAAGGTATGTGTATCTCATTGAGTCAGAGGCCAGCAGTCTCTGAAACAAGTTTCCTGACATCCAGAAGTACATTTAAGACCTGTATTCACAGCAAAAAAATCAATCAAATAAGAAAGATACAAAGAACTCAATAGTTTTTACTTAAGATCCTACAAAGAATTATATATTCACTACAGTTCTGTATCTACTAGGAACCAGAAGTGGCCCAGTTTAAACTATATTAATGACAGCTTACTAAAAGGGAATTCATCCTCAAATATGTACAAATGGACAGATGAAAACATTAGACCTGGAATAGTTGGTTGTAAATGATCAACATAAGGCAGTTTAGGGGGCTCAGCAATGAAAAACTCTTGTTGGTGTTGCAAATAACTGGGCTCAATTACCAGTGTTTACAAGGAGGCTCACAACTATCCATAACTCCAAATTCAGGAGATCTGAGGTCATCCGCTGACTATTGTGAGAACCAGTACACAAGAGGTGCATAGTCACACATACAGGCAAAATACTACTAATATTCACTTATTTAAAGTAATCAACACAAACACAAGAGGCAGGAAAAAAGTCACACACCTGTAATCCAATGACTCAGAAGTCTCAGGCAGTAACAATGTCATGAATACATGACATTCTGAGAAATAGAATATACTCTCTGCCGAATACCAAAATTCAAGTGTGGATGTGGATGAAGACTAGTACAAAAGCATATGCTTGACATGTGCATAAACCTACCTATCAGGCCCATCAGCCTATATTTCAAAAGAAAAATGCCATGCATACTAGGCCTCCTTTAATGCTAGCCCTCTAGAGCCACAAGGAGATGCACCTCTAAGTTTGAGGCCTACCTGGATTGCATACCTATATTCTGCACAGCCAAAGCTACACAAAGAAACTCAGTCTTCAAAAACACCAGAAATAAAAATGTAAAAACCTCAGGATACCAAAATAGATTAGCACTGAATATGAATTGCTTTGACTTTTTCTTATGTGCCTTAGAGTTACAGTCGATGAGGGTGAAGTCATGAGATCATGAGAAGGAATCAGAAAGAGCAGTTTCAATCCCAACAGAGTAGACAATAACAACAGGAAATCAGTTGAGACTATAGAAACTCAAAGTCAATCCCCAATAAGGAATGTAGACAGGTTCCTCCACAAAATCCTTCATAGCTTCTTCCCCCAAAGAAACACACAAAAAAGAACGCCAACACAGGCTCTAAGATCAACAATGAATAAATAGGATTTAATGAAACTGAAAAGCTTCTGTAAAGGAAAGGACACTGTCACCAGAACAAAATGACAGCCTGCAGAATGGGAAAGAATCTTCACCTACCATACATGTGACAGAGGGCTGATATCCAGAAATATATTAAAGAACTCAAGAAAGTAAACACTGACAAACCAATTAATCAAATTAAAAAAATGGGGTGCACTGCTAAACAGAGAATTCTCGAGAGAATAATATGGAAAAGCAGACAAACACTTAAGGCATGCTCAGCGTCTTTAGTCATGTGCAGAGACTGATGAATCAAGCAAGCATGTCAATCCAAAAAAACTCACAGGAAGACACATGCTGGAGATGTTCTAGAGAAAGGGGAACCTTCCTCCATTGATGGTGGGAAGGTAACCTCGTATAACCACTTTGGTAATCAATCTGGTGCTTTCTCAGAAAATTGGGAATAGTGTTACCTCAAGAACCAGCTAGACCATTCCTGAACATGTATATGAAAGATACTCAATCATTCACCAAGGACATTTGCTCAACTGTGTTCACAGCATTTTTATTCATAATAGCCAGAATCTAGAAACAACCTATTTGTCAGTCTACCAAGGAATGGATGAAGAAATTGTGGTACGTTTGCACAATGAAATACTACTCAGCCTCTAAAAACAAGGAAATTATGAAACTGGCAGGCAAATGAATGGCACTAGAAGAGATCATCCTGAGTGAGGGACCCCAGAAGCGAAAAGACACACATGGTATATACTCACTTATAAGTGGACATTAAACATATTATGTAGATAAACATACTAAAATCCATAGTTCTAAAGAAGGGAAACTGCAAGGAGGACCCTAGGACAGAGGCTTAATCCTCATTCAGAAGGACAAACAGAACAGGATACACATCAGAAGTGGGAGAAGACAGGGAACAGTACAGGACGTTTCCACAGAAGGCCTCTGAAGGACTCTATCCAGCAAGATATCACAGGAGAAGCTAAGACTCACAGCCAAATTTGGGCAGAGTGCAGAGAATCTTATAGAAGGGGGAGATAGAAAGACCTGGAGGAAACAGTAGCTCTATCAGGAGACCAATAGAGATAAAAAAAATAATCTGGGACTATTGGGCCTGTGGAGACTGATGAATCAAGCAAGCCTTATACCTGTGGAGGACCTAGAACTCCTATTCTGATGTAGCCCATGGCAGATCACTCTCCTCATAGGATTCCTAGTAAGCAGGGACTGTCTCTCACATGTATTCAGTGGCTGAATGTTTGATCACCTCCCCATGATTTGGGGTGGGAATCCTTGCCAGGCCACAGAGGAAGACAATGCAGTCAGTCCTGATGATACCTGATAGGCTAGGGTCAGATGGAAGGGGAGGAGGACCTCCCCAGTCATTGAACTGGTGGAGAGGCATAGGGAAAAATGTGAAGGGGGAAGAAGAATGCAACTTGGAGTAGACAAAGGAGGCTACAGCTGGGATACAAAGTAAATCAATTGTAATAAATGTTAAGTAAAATTGAGGGAAAAAAACACCTCCATGTAAAGCCAGAGGAAATCTGTTAGAGGAGAAAGTGGGTAACAATCTTGAACTCACTGGCATAAGAGAAAACTTCCTAAACAGAACACCAACAGAAAAAGCTTTAAGATCTACAATTAATAAATGGACATCATGAATCTGAAAAGCTTTTGTAAAGCAATGGACACTATCAATAGGAGGTGATTGCCATCTACAGATTGAGAAAAGCTCTTTACCAATCCTACATATGACACAGAGTTAATATCCAGAATTATATTAAAGAACTCCTGAAAATAAACAGCAACAAAATAATCCAATTTAAAAATGAGACACAGGGTAAGAGAATTCTCAACAGAGGAATCTTGAATGGTGCATAAGCAGTTAAAGAAATTCTCAACATCCTTAGTCATCGGGGAAATGCAAATCAAAATGACTTGAGTTTCCATCTTATACCAGTCAGAATGGCCAAGATCGAAAACTCAAGTGAAAACACATGCTGTCAAAAATATGCAGACAGGCGGACACTCCTGCATTGCTGGCTGGGGTGTAAACTTGTATAACCACTTAGGAAATCAATCTGGCACTTTCTCAGTAAACTGGGAATATCCATACCATGAGTTTTTTAATAATTATTCACAAAAATCCCTATGTAATGTTATCATCATTACTACATTAATTATATAATACATAAAACATAAACTGATGCATAAAAATATTAAATCTTTAAACACATTCTCCAAAGCAAAAGTGAAATGGTTACTATCTAAGACATGGTATTTAATCAGAAGAAAAAAGTGAGATGAGTCATTTGTCTGAGACTATTACATTTTTCTAAAAGTATAATTTATTGTCATTTAAATTGAAGCAATATGAGTCAGTCTGTTTCCTAAGCTCACTTTTCCTTTTTCATGCCCTATGATACATTGGCAGGAAGCTTTCATACCTTTCAAATAAAATGGATTTCTGCATTTAGACAGTACACTAAAATAGCACATTTGCTTCTCATAACAACTCTTGCTACAAAAATCTCAGTTTTTAAATTTTCTTCTGCATAGACAAATTAAAATGTTAAAAAATCTTTTAGTAGTTAATTGCCTCAATTAGCTTTTGTGCTTTCTGCTCTTCATTTTCTATTACTACCTGCAGTGTAGACAAGAGAGCAGAAGCTCTCACATCCACATGACAAAAAAGAGCCCAAGAAACATAAAAATCAGGCAGGAAAAAAGGAGTTGAACACACTTATTTATTTATTCATTTTGCTAAATAAGTGAGTACTGAACAGCATTTTTACCCTTTCATACAACTGTAAACAACACCACTAATATGGCGTATTTTCAAAATAAGAGTTCGGTATATTCAATTTGCAGCATAAATCAATACATTCCAAATCAAGTTCCTAACAACTTAGAACAAGAAAGCTGATTTCAAAACTATGTGATATGTGAAATAGTATACAGGTAGGGACACTATGACTCTGTACTTGCCATGAAGCTTAAACTAACAAGAAAGTGCATATTTGTGAAGAAATAAACAGATATAGAAAAAAAGACCAAAAAATATACTTAATTTTTATCAAAATTCCTAAGGAAAATAAATCAGGAAAAATGTGAAGTTGACCAATGATACCTATGATGGTATGTGTATAAAAATGAAACAAACACAGAGGTCACCACACCTACAAAATAAACCCAAATAGACAGTTTGTAGACAGTTTGTAGACAGAAGTTTGTAGACAGAAGCACCATGTTTGAAAGCAATGTTTAATTGAGTGGCAGAAAGAGTGTCCAATCAGGGAAAAAGACTTAACAGAATAGGTTAAGCCCAACTTTCAGTAGAGGAAAGAGGAAAGGGAAGCTATTTCAGGGACAATGCATAGAGACAGAAAGTCGTTTTACAGAGATGTTTACACAGAGAGGTTCACTGAGAGAACAAGCTAGTCAACAGTGAAGACAGAAAGAGCCAGAGAATGAGAAGGAGCCAGAAGATTAGAGCAGATTGCTGGAGTTAGTTTGAGGCCAAGAAAAACAACTCAGAGACAGAGAGAGAAACCAGATTGAATCACTCAGGCAGAACTCAGAACGAACTAGAGAGTGCGAGCTTATTAAGCAGTAAGGCTCAGGGGCTGAAAACATTCCAGGCCTAGATTACATTATTTGGAAGCTAGATTCATCCAGGACTAGATCTAGGTAAGCAGGAGATGGTACTAAGCCTCAAAGACAACTAAAACAGGAGAATAAAAGTCCCTTTTACAGGCCAGTGCTGCAGTCTCCACCTCTCTGGGGAATCCCCAGTCACAGAGACTGACAGGGCAAGGGCCTCTGCCCAGGTCGCCACATGCAGTCTGGCTCACACTCCATCCCACTGCTAACATGTGGGACTCAGGTAGCTCAGCATTCCTAACGCCAGGACAAAGGACCTCACAAGAAGCTGATGGCTGCGGGTTCTCACCAAGCCCGGGAGAGACCAACCACACCAGCTCCTGCTCTTCAGCCTCCAGCTCCACCACCACCTTGGGGTGGCAGTCAAACACTCACCATGTCGCCGCTTTGGAACGCGCCTGAAATCCTCTCACAGGACTCAGACTCACAGCTGAGCTCAGACTACAGCACGCCAAACATTCCACACACCTCAGCTACCGATCTGAACCTACAACATGGCGTCCGGAAGAACCCGCCTCTTCCTCTGAGTTCAGGCCTCGTCTGGAAGTCCTGATTGGCCAGTGAGTCTTGAGCGACATGAGCACTTCCCCTAGGATCACCGTGTACTGAAGAGACAAAGCATTGTGCTTCCTGGCCCAGGAGGGATGAATGCCTGTTCGCTAATTACAAAAGCAATGAGGGCCTGGATTAGGGAGGAACCTGACCCTGAAGACGCCTATGCTCCAGGCAGGGATCTTGGATCCATGACTTGGGCACACAAGAAAGAGGGAGAAACTTTTCTTGATCTGCAGAGATTTGTGTTTCAGCAGACTGATAGCCTTCTGCCTGTGGACAGATTGTTCACTCCACTGCAAAGTTGAATAACTGGCTATTCAAGCTATTCATCTTGATTCCAGGAGGAGGAAGAGCTTACAGAGAGCTGAAAGATGGAAGGGTAGGTTATTAGACAACAGGAACAAATCTACTGAAAAATCTCTGCCGATTTGGGAAAGGTGTGACCCTGATTATCCACATATGAACCCAAAGGTCGAATCATGGATCCAAAGTCCCTGCCCGGAGCATAGGATTCTCCTGAGCTTCCTCCCTAATCTAAGCCCTCACTACTCTTTGTAATTAGCCAACATGCATTCATCCCTCCTGGGCCAGGAAGCACTATGCTTTGTCTCTTCAGTATACTGTGACCCTAGGGTAGGTGCTCATGTCGCTCAAGACTCACTGACCAATCAGGAATTCTGGACAGATCCTGTACTCAGAGGAAGAGGAGGGTTCTTTCAGGTGCCAGGTTTTAGATTTGGTTTGGAAGTTGAGCTGTCTGGAATGTTCGGTGTGCTGTAGTCTGAGCTCAGCTGCTGGTTCCTGTGAGGGGATTTCAGGCGACTTCCAAAGAGGCGACATGGTGAGTGTGTGGCCGCCGGCGCCAACGTGGTGGTAGAGTAGGAGGCTGAGCAGCAGGAGCTGATGTGGTTGGTCCTTCCTGGGCTGGATGGAAACCGGCAGCCGGCAGCTGCTTGAGAGGTCCTTTGTCCTGGCCTTAGGAATGCTGAGCTCTCTGAGTCCCACGTGTTAGAAGTGGGATGGACTATAAGCAGACTGCATGTGGGGACCTGGGCACTGTTAAGACTCAAATCCTGGGACAAATGGCTGAGATACCTATTTAACAGTTCAGAGCAGAATTAGCCACCAGGTTTGCCCAGCATCCCTGAGTCCCTACATGTTTACAAGCTATGGCAGGCATATACTGCCCTCTAGCCCAGGACTTGACCCTTAACCCAGCTGCCCTTCTTTCTGTTATCTATCCAATTTGGTTACCTGATCTGTTTCATCTATTATTTACTGTCATAGTCTCATGGTTTGGCGTGCCCCTCTCCTCTCCTCCCATGGCTTAGGGTTCTGTTCACCTTGGGCTCTCCCAGATGTTCCGGCCTGTGGGTGTGCCTTTTTATCTGTAATAAATTTTCTCCCTTCCATACCTAGGAAGAATCATGTCATTTAATTTT
>JAEOAE010000686.1:0-29773 GCA_036365155.1 Meriones psammophilus
TACAAATGTATGGCATATTTTAGAATTCAGTGTCCTTCAGTGATGTGCATGTGAAATTCAGCCAAGAAGAGTGGGCCTTGCTGGAACCTTCCCAGAAGCAACTCTACAAAGATGTGATGCTAGAGACTTGTGAAAACCTCACTGCTATAGGTAAGACTGCAATTTTTCTTTCACTTTTAAAATAAAGAGACAACTCTTACTTTGTTATTGATCCTCTTCTGTAATTCCAATTGAGAATGAGGAGGAATGAGGTGAATAAATCAGGCATGGTTCTAAGGGTCATAGAAGATAGTGATTTAAGTTTTGCCTTAATAATAACATGATATTTCCAATAATATATATTTTCTCGTACTATATTTTAGGCTACAATTGGGATGACCATGATATTGAAGAACATTTTCAAAGTTCTACAAGTAATAAAAGGTAACTTCATGTGCATAATGATACAGATATGAATCTTAAGAAATTTTAATGTGTCCTGGAAGTATGTTTGTCTGTTTCTTTGTTGGCTACTTTCTATTTTCTGGTTTTGAAATAGTTTTTTTTTTTTTTTCTGTGTAGCTGTGGCTTGACTTAGACTTGCTTGTTATACCAGCCTGACCTTAACATCACACAGATCTGCCTGCTTCTGCATCCACAAGCACTGGGATTAACGACATGTACCAGCACCCCTAGCTGTGTCCTGAAAGTTTTAAAAAAAGTAACAGTGCAAAAACAGCACTGCTTTAAGTGTGCTGATGATCATTAAAATCTCACACTTCCATGAACTTAAATGTCAGGTATCTGATTTGTGTTTACGAGGCACTCCCCTAAGATAGAAGTAAATAAAATAATATTGTAACAAAAAATAACAGTTGAATCATATGGATATTGCAGCTACTGACTTGAACTGCCAATCTGTTTAGTCTCTTTTTATATACTCAGATATTGTAAGAGGTATACACATTGAATAGGTGATCAGTATGTGTCCAAAACCTTCTAATGAGAAAATATTTCATAGTACAACCAGTGTTACTCATATTCATGCAGTAACACTGTAAAGTTTAGTGAAATGAGCAGCTTATGAGAATCAAGAATATTGTTGTGGAGAAACATTAATCCCTATATGACATATATATGATGAACAAAAAATGTGTTAATTCAATGTGGGAATCTTTTATTAATCTTTTAATTTAAATAGGTGTATCATATGCCACAATGTTTCTAAGAAACATGAGCATAGGGATATTGAAAGAAGCAGTGTACCTATCTTTCTCCAAGAACAATTGATTTTGTAGTAGTCCCCACCTTGAGAAGATTTTTGTGAATGTGATAAATGGTTACTGTTAATTGGTTTTGCAACTTCACTGAGAATTCATCAGCAAACTCATACTGCTGAAAATACCTATGAATAATAGGAATTTGGAACTTCTTCTGCTTGTTCTGCTCACTTCTTAAATGAAGTGTCATTCATACAGTACAAAAATTTGCGAATGGGATTGCTGTGTTACAACTCTGAATTCTTACAATACTCTTCATATATTTGAGAAAATCTCTTATAGAAAAAATTATGGAATCACATAACAAATTCTCTTACCATCATAGGAATCTTCAAAAATACCCATAATCAAGGGAATAACATGAATGTAAATAAAGTGATAGAACTTTAAAATTTGATTCTTCTTTACCATTAGACCAAATTATGAAATTAATTCATATAGATAAATATATTTATTAGTGTAATGAAATGACTGTGGTAAATCTTTCACATGTGCCAATTATCTTTGCAGGCATGAAAGTAGTCATACTGAGAGAAACCCTTTAAATGCACTTTATGTGGTAAAGCCTTCCCTATACCACTGTTCTCATGTGGCATAAAAAGAATACACAGAGGAGAGAAGTCTTACAAATGTAATCAATGTGGTAAAGCCTTTGCAAAAAACAGTCATCTCACGCGGCATAAAAGAACACATACTGGAGAGAAACTTTATGAATGTAACCAGTGTGCTAAAGCCTTTGCAGAAAACAGTGATCTCATACGGCATAAAAGAACACACACTGGAGAGAAACCTTATGAATGTAATGAGTGTGGTAAAGCCTTTGCACAAATCGGTACTCTCTTAACCCATAAAAGAACACACACCGGAGAGAAACCTTATGAATGTAACCAGTGTGGTAAAACCTTTGCACAAAACAGTACTCTCATAAGACATAAAAGAACACACACTGGAGAGAAACCTTATGAATGTAACCAGTGTAGTAAAGCCTTTGTAAAAAACAGTATACTCTTAAGCCACAAAAGAACACACAGTGGAGAGAAACCTTATGAATGTAACCAGTGTGGTAAAGCCTTTGGCCAAAACAGTAATCTCATAAGACATGAAAGAACACATACTGGAAAGAAACCTTATGAATATACCCAATATGATAAAGCTTTTGCACAGGAGAGTAGTCACCAAAAACATGAAAAAACACACCGTGGAGAGAAGACTGGTGAGTGTAATTAGTGTGACAATGCCTTTGCATGTAACAGTCATCTCCTAAGACAACACATTGTGGAGGGAAACCATATGAATATAACTATGTGGTAAAGCCTTTGCACATAACTTCTCCTAATACATAAAAGAACACCTACTGGAAAGAAGCTATCTGACTGCAATCAATGTGAATAAACTTTTGCACTTCAGAATCATCTTCAAACTCATGAAAGAAATCCTAATGGACAAAAAGCCTACGAGTGCTTTTAACATGGTGAAAACATTCCACATTTGTATAATTTTCATCATCATGAAAGGATTCATACTGGAGAGAAATTATGAATGTGATAAAATGGTGAGGCCTTGCACAAATCTAGAGTCATCATCATCATCAAAATTTCCTTACTGGAGATGAATTCTGTGACTATAAGCAATGTGGAAAGACCTTTGTGTTCTTTGGTCCACTGAGATCCAAGAGAACTGAAAAACTAGCTCAATGGAAATGTCCTCCCTTTTCTGGAGGGGAAAGGGAATAGGGGCAATAGGAATGGAGGGTAGTGCTGGGGGAGAGAAGGGAGGGGGACTATGATTGGAATGTAAAGTAAATAAACTTATTTTTTAAAAGAATACAATGAATGGTAAATATCAATTATATGCAAAAGTATTATATAATGTGTTTAGGGAAGACTTATTGATAATCCTGATTCTCAACATCTACTGTTTCAATTGCCTCACTTTACACAAGAAACTTTCAGTCCAGTGGATGAATATGTAGGGAATGGTGAACTAACACAAGCCAAGAAGTTCTCTGAGAGTAACACAACAGTGGCAGCCTGTAGAAGTTTTCTTTGTGTACATATACCTATTGTATTGTTCCAGGGATTCTATTGAAAACCATCACAACCCAGACATAATTTTGAAATGTGAGGGAGGAGGCTTTTTCTTCCATGTATGACCCTGCTGCTGGCCTAGTTGTATAACCATGGCAAGGGTGAGTTTTCTCTGCCTGACTTCATCTGGAGAGTGACTTTAGACATAGATGCCAGCAACCAAATTTGATACATGGCCTTTGACACAGATCCCTGATAACTCCTCTCCCTTCACATATAGGATAATTAGGTTCCATGTTCTTGTTCACATGATAGGAATGTGCTGTTTAATGCAAAAGAAGCATCCTGGAAGTGCCCTGTTTTAAACAATTATCTACACCTATCCTTAGAGCATCCCAGTCACTCCCCAAGGGGTACATACCCTCTGTTTTCTAGAATTAAAGTTGAACTTACTTTCTGAGGTGTTTCCCTGAGTGTTCTGATCACTGTTATGCTTGGGTGTCTTCCAAGCTTTATACCTCATCTTCTGGGCCTCCTTCCTTCGTGGGCTGGTGGGAAACAGCCTCCAGGCAGCAAGAGAACCACGTTCTCTGAAATGCTTGTGAAAAAAATGTTTCACACTTCATAGCATTTCAAATTTCACATGTTTCTTGATGTGAGATGGTAAATCAAACAGTGTCTTGGGGGTGCGACTCTCTAAAATGAGTTATACCTATTGTTTATTTCACAGTAAGCTTTCAGGCAAGCTTCATAGTATGAAATCTTCTGAGGTGAGCACAGTGGCCTATGCAGAAGTAATAAGAGCAGAAATTTTATTTTCCTGATTTTAATAGCTGAGTAGTGTTCAGATAATGTGTGGATGGATGGGAGAGGAGGGGAACTCCTCTTCTGAATGGACTAGGGGAAGAGGATAGGGGGAAGATGGAGGGAGGGTGGGACCAGTGGGAGTTGAGGGAGTGACCTTTAATAGGGATATATAATGAATAAGTTTTGAAAAAATAAAATGAATTAGGAGAACAAAACTTGACAGCAAAAATTTGAGTCCAGTCTAGGTACCCACCCTCCCTCAAAGAATAGAAAAAAAATATAAAGAAAGATATATCTGTGTCTTTGTCACCTTTCTTCCTTTTCAGCTCATTTTTTTTTAAATCATTACCTAATGGAGACCATACTGCTCTCTCTGAAGTTTATATTTCCATAGATGTAGGTTTCATACCTGGAACAAATGGTAGAGGTTCATATTTAAGATATCAAAACACACATAGCTGCTAATTTTCTCTTAGCAATCCCTCAGTCCTTCCATGTTATATGGTCCTCCAGGCTGGCATAGCACACCCAATACCCTGAATTCTTCCCAAGGCCTGAGCTAACCACATTCCCCCCTTCTTCATATAAAGGCAAACTATTTTGGCTACCTGGTCCTGTTGAAAGCCATGCAAGAGCAACAGCAAAACATCTGTAGCACTCATATAATTTGGCTCCCCTGTTAGCATAGTCATGATGAGTTTGTCTTGGAGAAGCATAACCCCAAGCACTGCTTATACTGAGGACTTTGTGCTGTTGTGGAACATAGCTCTGTTTGATGCCATTATGATGCCCATATTCCTTATAACATGAGTTGTATGAAAACTCTAAGGATGCTTCTAGCCCCCTCACTGGGCAATATCACTGGCATTTATTATAACAAAGCTTGATATCTTTTTGCAGATCAAGCTGGAGCAAATTAATGAATTAACCACTGCTCTTGAAAGGGACCATAGTTGTAGGTTTTAGCAATGACCATTATAATTAGAAAGAATTTGAAAAAGATTGTTTGACAAGGTTGGGAAGATGTTTTTGCTTATGACTCTGATGTAAAAAATCTTAGAGAACAATAGAAAAGCCAGGGATGCTTTAAGATTGATGAGCAGAAACAATAGCCCAAGGCAGCGTTGGCTATCTGAGCACCCTCAAGCTGGGTATGAAACTGAGACAGCAGGTGATTCCCCTATACTTGTTTTTCCCACTCAACTTATTGATATGATTTAATAAAACTATTAATGAGTAGATGCACACCCCTTTAAGATTTAAAGTACAGGTGTCAGTACCATGTCATTTTTTTATTACTGTTACTCTATACTACTTGAGATGTGGGATGAAGATACCTACAGAAAATCTTTTATTGTACTGGCATGTTTTTATCAATTCTGCATTTTTTTTTTTTTTCCATATGAAACTGAGAATTTTTCTTTCAAGGTCTGTAAAGAGTTGTGTTGGTATTTTGATTGGAATTGCATTGAGTCTGTAGATTTCTTTTGGTAGAGTGGCCATTTTTACTATGTTAATCCTACCAATCCTAGAGCATGGGAGATCTTTCCATCTTCTGATATCTTCCTGAATTTTTTTCATACAAGTCTTTGATTTGCTTGATTAGAGTCACACCAAGGTACTTTATGTTATCTGTGGCAATTGTGAAGGGTGTTTTTTCCTAATTTCTTTCTGAGCCTCTTTCTCTTTTGTCTACAGGAGGGCTTCAGATTTTTTTCAAATTTAATTTTGTATCTAGCCACTTTGCTGAAGGTGTTTATCAGCTGTAGGAGTTCCCGTTTGAATATTTAGGGTCATTCATGTGTATTATCACATCATCTACAACACAAGCTGGACTGGATGTGGAGAAAGGGAACACTCCTACATTGCTGATGGGAATGTAAACTTGTACAGCCACTTTGGAAATCTGGTGCTTTCTCAGAAATTTATGAATAGTATTACTTCAACATTTAGTTATACCACCCCTGGGCATATATTCAGTATATTATCAACCATACAAGGACATTTGCTCAACTATACTCATAATAGCATTTTTTTAATAATAGCGAGAATCTGAAAACAACCTAGATGTACCACAGCTTAGGAATGGATACAGAATTTGTAGTACATTTACACAATGCAATTCTACTCAGCAGTTAAAAACAAGGAAATCAGCAGGCGAATGGATGCAACTAGAAAAGATCATCCTGACTGAGGTATCCAGAAGCAGAAAGACACTCATGGTATATACTCACTTATTAGTGGATATTAGTTGTATAATACACGATTAAAAATACTAAAATCTGTAGTTCTAATTGAGCTAAACAACAGGGAGGATCCTAGGGAAGATGTTTAATCCGCATTCAGAAGGGCAAATGGGATAGACATTGGTAATGGGAGAAGACAGAGAACAGGGCAGGAACCTACCAGAGAGGGCCTCTGAAATAATATACATAGCAAGGTATTGAAACAGATGGTTAGACTCATAGCCAAACGTTGAGCATAGAGCATGGACTCAAAAGAAAGATTCAGGAGATAGAAAGACCAGGATGGGAAAGGCACACCACAAGAAGGCCAACTGAACCAAAAATATGGGCCCAGGGGGTCCTGTTCCAAACAAGGACCATGCATAAAGAACACCTCGACCCCCTGCTCAGATGTAGCCCATAAGTATCTGTCTCCTTGTGAGTTCCCTATTAAGGGTAACAGGGGATGTCTTTGACATGAACTCAGTGGATGGCTCAGGAGTAGGATCAACTACTCCTGGGAGGTGCAGCCTTTCCAGACCACAGAGGAAAAAGGTGTAGCCATTCCTGTTGAGACCTGATAAGGTAGGCAAGAATATGATAGGGGAGGAAGACTTCCCCTATCAGTGGACTTGGGGAGGGTCATGTGTGAAGAAGGAGGAGGGAAAGTGGGATTAGGAGGGGAGGAGGGAGGAGTTTATGGGGGGATATAAAGTGAATAAAGTGAAATTAATAAAAGTTTAAAAATGAACAAAAAAACTTCAGCAAATTAAAATGAGAACTATATTAAACTTTTAAAAATGCATGCGAGAATTATAGGACATCAAAATCCAAATGTGCCAGTGAGTGAATTTTTTGGCCATCTAACTTTTGGAATGTACTCTTAAATGTACAATTAAGAGAAGTCCCTTGGATAAAATGAGTGTCCCTTGGAGATAACTACACTTTCATTTGCAAGTGCTTAACAATTAGAGATAAAGTTTGGGACAAACCCAGGTGTGAACTTCTCATTTCAGCTTTATAACCACATCTGGTGCAGAATATTAAAAGTCCTAGTGCATGCTGCCTCAATATCTCACAATTTATATATGCTTCAGTCATCTTAATTTATAGTGCTTTCTTCCGTATCCTCTATCCTTTCTCTCTGTTAGTCTTCTGGCTGAATTACAAATGTCTGTGGAGGGCATGAATTTGATGGAAATTTTCCATTTCTACTTGAGTCTTCTGAGGTCTCTCACTGAATATCTATTTTCTCTACGGGTCTCTGAATTTGTTTCCATCAGCTGCAGGAGGAAGCTTCTTTGATGATGGAAGAACAAGACCCTGGTCTATGAGTATAGCAGAATGGTGTCAATGGTCATTTTATTTCTTTTAGTAGAACGTAGTATTTTTTCTCTAGAACCCTGGGCTATGTAATTTCTTTTTCTTGTTCAATAAACCAGTGTCAGGTGTGGATTCCATCATGAGAAATGGGCCTTGAGTCAAACTATAGATTGGTTATTTACTCCTCCAACTGTTGCATTAATATGTCTTACAGGACACTGTTATAGTTCAAAGGTTTGGTAGCTGGGTTAGTGTTTATATTTCTCCTTTTGTAGTGTGCAGAGTATTCCCTGTATCAAAGTTGCTAATACATAAGTGTGAAGGTCCTATATAGGCACGATTTATGCATGTTCAATGATTTGTGTGTTACCTCAAGCAATAGGGCATTGCAGTCATTTTGTGGAGAGCAACCTATAGTCTTGACAAAAGCCTGTTTTGTTTTGGCATTACAATCACACCACTTTGGCCAATACCTCAGTTAAATATAAACCATTACCAGTACTGGATGCTTAATTTAGTGACAAGAGATTTCCAGTTGGGACTTTCTTCTTGGGTGGTGATTTCATTTATGTTGGCTTCTTATATGTATATATTTTAGAAAGCTTCTATTGCATTAGGTTTCCACTGTACCAAACAAATGACCCTTAATTTTACCTGTCTTTTCACATGTTACCTTTTCATTGCCTACTTCCTTTCCCAATCCCCTTCAATTCTATCTTTTTAGCCCACCTTCAATTTGTACTAAGTATTTTATTTCCCTTTCCTATGGAGAAATCTCTGCCTCCCCTAACCTCCAGTTCTTAATCTGTATGTATCCCCTGTGGTATTATGTTCAGTTGCTTGACTATCATACACCTTGCAACTAATATATATGTAAAAGCAAATACATACCTTATTTGTCTTTGAGGGTCTAGGTTCTCTCACTCTCAGTTACCTGCAAAGGTGCATTTACCTTCACGTTTCATGATTTGACTTTTTAAATGTCTGAGTCATAGTTGATTATGTAAATTCACTAGTACTATAACAAAAATAGAAATACACACTGGAAAAAGAGATAAAATCTTCACAAATGATGCTGACCAAACTAGATGTCTATCTGTAGAAACATAAAAATAAGTTCTTATTTTTCACACAAAGTCACCTCCAAATGGATTAAAACCTCACCAAAGTTCATATACAGTTAAAGCCTTGAAGTCAGCACAGCTATTTGACAAAGATCAAGCACAGCTGAGCTGCATGTTACAATAGACTTCATGCTATCTTTCAGGCTTGGTCTTGATCTCTACTCGCTACATGCTTAGAGGGCTTTCAGTACATGTAAGACCTGGGGACACTGGAGCAATGGGAAATACTTCAATGAATCATTTATGCCTTCACTCTGTGGTACTGCTTCTAAGCTTCCCCAGAAAAATTCTGAGCATACTGCCTCTCTCAGAAATATCAATTATCTGGTCCTACATGAATGTCTTCCTTGTGGAAATTGTAACTCACATAAAAATGGCAGAGAGTTCTTTATGAGATTTCAGCTCCAAGATAGTCTTGCAAAATCTACCCCCGTGCTTCCTCAAGAAGAAAATAATCAGAACAACATACTCTTACAAAGGCAAACAAAGTCTGTAATGCTAGGAGAGTTGATAACATTTGAGATTAAATACCTCATACTCCTCTATCCTCAGGGTATTACTTGGCATATAAGATTAGTAGTTACATATGATATGCCCCCCAATGACTAGATGGAGCTGTAAATGAATGGCTGGAGACATCTTCACCTTAAACTAGGATCTATAATGATGGACAAAGAATGTTTTGTAAAAATGATGTGAAAAGTGAGGTATTATGACCTCCTTTTCCTAGAAACATCAGCTTTCACAGTATCACTGTAGTGTTGTATGACCAAAATAATGAAAGAATATGTAGATTTAGCACATTAGTAAATTCTACAAAGATATGAGGTATAGACAATGCATTATGCCAGGAATTTAATAATAACTGTTGCTGCTTTGGTGTAAATGGTTTTTCTTGAGGCTGTCCATTAAAATATGATAGTATATTTCTTGGGACAAAGCAATATGCCCAAGCTGGTTTAAAGATTTTCTATCTATTGCCATTGAATCTGAGGATGTTTCCAACCTGAGAATGGGCTTTCAGGCTGTGGCAAATATGCCTCCAGATTCTCAAAAATGTCAGGTTATGGGATTGATGAAGAAAAATGATAGTAAAAGATAAGGTTTATCAGTGATGAATAAATTTATGACCAAGAGACAGTTAAAACTCCTGTTTGGGGACAAGAAGGATATCATCTATGTTTTAAAACAATGTGACTCTATCTTTTATTATTAAACTCTGTCTAAATAAAGAAGTACTCTGACTGCCAGTCAGTCAAGACTTTCAGTTTCTTTGGACAACCATGTCTGACTCATTTCTGCCCCACCTTATCCTTCCCTCTTCTCTGGATACTATCAACTGCTGGGGCTGGTCCCCAGTCTTTTGCCACAGTCTTTCTTTTCTTTCACAGTAGGGTGAATACTCACAACTGAAGATCTAGAGCTACATGCTTCAGAGTAGATAGGACATGTGATATCTGTTTTCTGGATCTGAGTTACCTAAATCAATATCGTCATTTATATTTCTATCTACTTATGTACATACTATTTCACTTATCTATATCAGGTGAAGGATATTTAGGTGTTCTCATATTGTACCTATTGTGAACAGAATAGCAATGAGCATGGTTGAGAAAATATTTTTGAAGGATATGTTGAGTCCATTGTGCATATGTCAAGGAAAGTTATAAGTGGTTCATATGGTAGATTTATTTTCATCATTTTGAGAATTCTGCACACTGATTTCCACTGTGGATGTACAATTTTGCAAGCTCCCTTTACCAGAGAACCAAGTTTTTGCCTGTCCAACAGAAGATGTCAACTGTCAACCTAATTCCTGTTTCCTCCAGAAAAATAAAATACTAAGGAAAATTATATAGTACCTGTATTTATCAGAATTACTATTATGTAATTAAAATTTGAATACTTATATGTCCATAAATTAAAAAGTAACATGTATAACTTACTAAAATGTGTTTTCAGAAGTAGTTTCTATTCTGAAATAGAGTGTATCTATATAACAATGCTTAAATGAAGGGCTCTTTTAATTATGGTTAGATATACACTTTATATAAACTTACTAAAAGTAGGGATAAATAATTTCATTTGGAGACACTAAGGTATTTTATTGTAGTCTGGTTATTGGACTTAATGATGGGTGAATCATGGTGCTTGAGAAAGATCCCCAAAACTGTAGCTGTGCTGACAGATAAGCACAAAGCCATGCAGGCCAGGGCCAAGCCCAGAGTTTCCTCAAAGGACAGGAAGGTCACTGCCATGGGCAGGCAGTGAGTCCTCTCAAGGTTTGGGTACTCTTGAATTCAGCAAGGGATACATTCCTGCTGATCTGTGGGGAGAAAGTAAATCAACATCTCAACTCCTACAAGTCACTCCATGTTCAGTGCATGAAGAAAGATTTCCAATGATATTGTGTGCATCCTATCACATTCTCTTTTACTATAGTACCAAGAAGGACACTAAACATACATTATTTGTCATTTGAGGTATTGGTTGCCTAAGTTTTTTTTTTTTTTTCTAGCTAGATCTATGATTAAAGATGGTGAGTATTTTTTGTGTGTTTCTCAGTAAATTGTGTCTTATTTATGCTTCATTCTGTCACCCATGTTTATCATTAATTTTTACAATTTATTCACTTTTATCCCAATTGTAGCCCCCTCCCTCATCTACTCTATGTCCCGCTATCCCTCCCCCCTCTTCCCCTATCCTTCTCGTGTGTCCTCTGATAGGGAAAGTCCTATCAGACCTTAGCCTATCAGTTTCCATTAAGACTCCCTGTATCCTATTCATCTTTAGGCTGTCTAGGTGGCCCCACCAGGGAGAATTGATCAAGAAGCAGGCAGCCAAGTTCAGAGACTGTCTCTTCTCCCCTTACTAGGAAGCCCATATGGAGACTGAGCTGTCTATGGGCTACATCTGAGCAGGGGTTCTAAGTCCTCTCATGCTCTTTGGTTGATGCATCAGTCTCTGCAGGGCCCCAGGACCCAGATTTTTTTGCTTTGTTGATCTCCTTGTGTGACTCCTGACCCCTTTAGGTCCTTTCATCTCCCACTTATTCAATAAGACTTTTTGTGCTCTATACAAAATTTTGCTATGGGTCTCTCTATGCTTCAACCTGTTAAGTGGAGTCACTTCTACCTGTTAAGTGGAGTCACTTAGTGTACATCCGTGGAAGGCTCCTATCCTGTTCTCTCTCTTCTATGTGTTCTGGCATCTATCCTGTTTTCTTTTCTGAATGAGAATTAAGCATCTTCCCTATGTTTCTCCTTGTACTTTAGCTTTCAAAAGTCTGTAGATTTTAGTATGTACAATCTATATTGTATGGGTAATGTCCACTTATAAGTCTATATATACCATACATGTATTTCTGCTTCTGGGATACATCACTCAGGGTGATCTTTTTTAGTTCCATCCATTTGCCTGCAAATTTCATGATTTTCTTGTTTTTAATACCTGAGTAGTATTTCCTTGTGTAAATGTACCACAATTTCTGTATCCATTCCCCCACTGAGAGACATCTAGTTTGATTCCAGATTCTGGCTATTATGAATAAAGCTGTTATTGTCATATTTGAGCACATGCCCTTGTTGTATGGTTGAGCATCTTTCTGATATATGCCTAGGAGTTGTTTAGCTGAGTCTTGGGGTACCAGTATTCCCAGTTTTTTGAGAAAGCACCAGACTGATTTCCGAAGCAGCTGTACAAGTTTAGATTTTCACCAGCAATGGAGGAGGGTTCTCCTACTTGCACATCTTCTCCAGCATGTGTTGTCCCTTGAGTTTTTGATCTTAGCCATTCTGATGGGTGTGAGGTGGAATCTCAGAGTCTTTTTGATTTTCATTTCTCAGATTTTTAAGGACATTGAGCATTTTTAAGTGTTTCTACACCATTCAATATTCCTCTTTTGAGAATTTCTCTTTAGCTCTGTACCCAATTTTTAATTGGATTATTTGATTTGTTAGGTTCTTTATATATTCTGGTATTAGCCTTCTGTCAGATGCAGAATTGGTGAAGATCCTTTCCCAGTCTGTAAGCCATCATTTTGTTCTGCTGACAGTGTCCTTTGCTTTAGAGAAGCTTTTAAGTTTTATGAGATCCCATTTTTTGTTTGTTGATCTTAGAGCCTGAGCTGCTGCTGTTCTGTTCAGGAAGTTGTCTCCTGTGCCAATGTGTTCAAGCCTCTTCCTCACTTTTTTAAAATAACAGACTAAGAGTGTTAGTTTTATGTTGAGATATTTTATCCACAAGGACTTTACTTTTGTGCAGGGTGATAGGTATAGATCTATTTGTATATTTCTGTATGTGGACATCCAGTTAGACAAACACCACTGGTTGAAAATGTTCTTTTTTCCATTGAATGGTTTTGGCTTCTTTGTCAAAAATCAGGTGTTGTAGTTGTGGGGGTTCATTTCTGGGTCTTTGATTGAATTCCACTGATCCACCAGTATGTTTCTATGCCAATATCACACCATTTTTACTGTTTCTCTGTAGTACAGCTTGAGATCCAGGATGGAGATACCTCCAGAAAGTTTTTTTGTTTTGTTTTTTGTTTGTTTGTTTGTTTGTTTGTTTGTTTTTAACAGAGAAGATCCGGGTATATTTTATTTAACTCGATATTACCAAAATATAATTCAATGTATAGTCAATCTATAAAGACATTATTCAGAAGATATTTTAAATTATGTATTTGACACTGTGTTTATTTGGATGCCAAATTTGGATTTAAAATATTTCTCTTTGTGTTGAGATTTCACAACAGCCATATCTGAAAAAGTAGATCCACCCGCCCAAGCCTTTACAGCTACACTGAACAGTTTTCCTCAGTAACTGGACTGAAATATGTACTTAAATGAAAATTTGGTTCTTCTGCGGTGCCAGTGACATTTTGATGTAGAGGGCCATTATGAACCACAGCTGCACTTCAGAGCAGTTCTTACAGGAATGGCATTGAGGGCGGCCTGACCACTGGATTATTTTAACTATTCTGGCTTTTTTGTGTTTTTATGTGATGTTGAGAATTGTTCTTTCAAGGTCTGTAAAGAATTGTGTTGGTATTTTGATGGGAATTTCATTGAATCTCTACATTTCTTTTGGTAGAGTGGTCATTTTGCAGTTATTCCTACTGATCCATGAGTATGGGAGATCGTTCCATCTTATGATATGTTCTTCAATTTCTTTCTTCAAAGACTTGAAGTCTTTTATACAGATTTTTCACTTGCTTGGTTAGTCACACCAGTGCACTTTATGTTATTTGTGGCTATTGCAAGGTTGTTTTTTTTTTTTTTTTTTTTTCCTTAATTTCTTTCTCAGCCCTCTTTTCTTTTGTATACAAGAGGGCTTCAGATATTTTTTAGTAACTTTGTATCCAGCCACTTTGCTGAAGGTGTTTATCAGCTGTAGTAGTTCTCTGGTAGAATTTTTAGCATCACTCAAGTATACTATCATATCATCTGTGAATAGTGATACTTTGACTTCTTCCTTTCTGCTTTGTATCCCCTTGATTTCCTTTAGTTGTTTTACTGCTCTAGCTGGAATTTCCAGTACTATATTGAAGAGAAAGGAGAGAGTGACCAAATTTGACTTGTGTCTGATTTCAGTGGGATTGATTTAAATTGCTTTCCATTTAGTTTGATGTTTGCTATAGGCTTGTTGTATATTATCTTTACTGTTTAGGCATGTGCCTTTTATGTCTGATATCTCCAAGACTTTAACATTAATTGGGCTTGGAATTTATTAAATACTTTTCAGCATCTATTGAGATGATCGTGTGTTTTTTCTTTTTCAGTTTGTTTATGTGGTGGATTACACTGATGGTTTTCTATATATTGTATCTCCCCTGCATGCCTAGGATGAAGCCACTTGGTCATGGTAGATGAGATCTTTGATGTTTCCTTAGATTCATTTTGTGAGTATTTTATTGACTATTTTTGTTTCAATATTCATAAGAGGGAATGTTCTGAAATTATCTTTCTTAGTGTATCCCTGCCTTGTAGTTAGCTTTTGTGAGGTTTATGTATCAAGGCGAATATGGCCTCATAGAATGAGTTTGGTAATGTTACATCTTTTTTTTTTTTTTTTTGTTTTGTGAAATAGTTTGAAGAGTATTGGCATTACCTCTTATTTGAAGGTCTGGTAGAATCTGCACTGAAACCATCAGGCTCTGGGCTTTGTTTGGCAGGGAGAATTTTGATGAATGCTTCTATTTCATTAGGGCATATAGATCTATTAATTAGTTTCCTGATCCAGATTCAACTTTCATAATTGGAACCTATTAAGAAAATATTCCATTTCATTTAGATTTTCAAATTTTGTGGCATATAGACTTTTAAGGTAAAATGTAATGATTCTTTGAATTTCCTCTATGTCTGTAATTATACCCCCTTTTATTTTCTGATTTTGCTGATTTGTATAGTGTCTCCCATGTGTTTTAGTTAGTTAGGCTAAAGGTTTGTCTATCTTTGTCATTTTCTCCAAGAAGTAGCTCTTGCTTTTGTTTATTCTTTGAGTTGTTTTCTTTGTTTCTAATTTATTGATTTCTGCTAAAGTTTGATTATTTCTAGCCATGTACTCCTCTTGTGTATGTCTGCTTCCTTTTGACTAAGTCTTTCACATGTGTTGTTATGTTGATTTGAGATGCCTCAGATTTCTTTATGAAGGCACTTAGTTCTATGAACTTTCCTCTTAGAATTACTTTCATTATGTCTCATTAGTTTGGGGAAGTTGTGCCTTCATTTTTGTTAAATTCTAGAAAGTCTAATTAGTTTATTTCTTCCATAATCCAGCTGTCATTGAGTAGAGTTCAGTTTCCATGCATATGCAGGGTGTTTACTATTTTTTGTTACTATTGAGGTCTAGCTTTATACCATGTTGTTCTAATATGATACAAGGGATTATATAGGTATAATGTTCTTTTTTGGAATGTATACAATTTACCTTTGTTCATTGAAATGTTCTCCTCCACTATCTGGTTTCAATCCAGGTATTGCATTGTAATGCTTTTTCTAACCATCACCTGTCTCAAGTTTGCATAAACATGCCACCATTTGTTCTCTATATTGTCAATTAAAACAACCAGCCCCAATACTGAGCAATGGAGAGGACAGGGTGAGACATCCTGGTCCAGAGTGGGAGGAAGAGGTAGGAGGCAGGAAAGGAAAGGAGGAGAATCTGCAAGAGAGCTCTTGGCACCACATGTAGAAATGAACTGGAACTAAGTTATCACAAAAAGCAAGTATGATGGGTGAATCTAAATGGTAGGAAACTCCGTGGGCTTGGAGGTTTAGGATGGAGTAACTGTTGGCCAGCATTGTGCTCTAGGTTAATTAATTAAATCCTAGTCTCTGTGTGGTGATTTGGTTATACAGCTGTTTGGGAGTAACCACTGCTTAACTAAAAGACTTATCAATAGTAAATATTAATAATCTACAACAAATGGCACCCAACTAATCTAAGTATCCACACCCTTTAAATCCTACTTTGTTGGGGGAGAGGAATAAGCTCTCAGCGATACAACCCAAACTTTAAACCTAAAAATTCCCAGATAAATTACTGGCTCTTTAAAAGAGACTCTTAAACATGTCTCTGAGCAAAAGACAGCATACTGTGGGCAGACCTGAGACTGAACAAAACTGGTTATCACTACAGTCTAACAGGATGAGAGAAACATTAAAACAGACTTCTTTGAGCTTGGCTGATAATCTCTTCTATGGTTTTAAGACAGAAATAAAGGAAAGTTTAGAAATTATGACTATGGTTACATTCATATTCCTTAATTTAACTTTAATAATTGATTTAGCCTTTTATGTGTTCTCAAAGGCAAAGGCTTCAGAAAAGATACTGGAACAATACAAAGAACAAGTAGAACAATATGAAGAAAAAAATGAAGGTTGGAAACAGGACATAAAACAAGAGATGCAAAAACTTACAGAACATAATCAACAACAGGAAAATAGGGCAGAGGTTTTAGAAAAGATATTGGAAAACACAAAGAATAACTAGAACGTCATAAAGAAAAAATTAAAAGTTAGAAGGGAGGCATAAGACAAGACATTCAAGAGATCATTGAACCAAACAAACAACAGAGAGATAGGTGTGAAATATGGGTACAGACCTTAAAAGAAGAGTTTAGAATACTAAGTAAAGAAAATACACAGGCAGACACAAAAGATAATAATAAAGAAAGCCAAACAAAGGTGGTTAGAAAACAAATGTTAGTTTATCCAGTCAATGTACAACAGAGACCAGCAGAAGATGATCACCCACAGGATTACCATAAGGCTGAATGGCACCCTGTGGAAGTGCTAGACCTGAGAAAAGTTAAAGTGTCACCAATTTTGGAATGCATTCACCATTTGTAAAAACAAATACTGACTTCGTGGTCAATCAGTAGAGTAATCCCAAAGGACTGGGAGGATATCGCAAAGGCAATAAAAGAACCTGAGCCATATTTACAATGGCTATCATGGTGAAGAGAAGAGGCTAGAGAGATAGCATACAATAATAGAGCCATGGTTGTTGGTGTTTCTAAGGAACAATGCTTGGTGATGGCCAATAAGCTGACACAGAGATACAAGCTGTATATAATGAAGAAACCTTAGCATTATGTCATCTAGCAACCTTAAATACCTGGGACAAAGTTGAGGAATCAGGATAAAGGATTGAGCCATTCTCTCAGGTCATACAAGCTCCATGTGAAACATTCAGTAATGTTTTGCAAAGATTGACCTCAGCTGGGGATACAAGTATATCAGTTCCACTAGCTAGAAAAGCACTAATAGAATGTTTAGCTTTTGAAAATGCAAAATTTTGAATGCAAAGAAGTAATACAGCCATTAAAATCAAGGTGTGCACAAATACATGAATGGGTTATATATATGATTGACATCAGACCTCATTCACCCAATTTGGCCTTGCTAGGAGAATCTACCCCTAAAGACATTGGGAAATGTCTTAATTTTGATGGACAAGGTTGCTGCAAACGGAATTACGAGAAAAAACAAAATAATTCAAAAAGGGAGCCTATACTCTAACCAAGTACCATGCATGGAGATAACCTAGAACCCCTGCACAGATGTAGCCCATGGTAGTTTAGTGTCCAAGTGCGTCACATAATAATGGGAAGAGGGACTACCTCTGACATAATCTGATTGGCCTGCTCTTTGATCACTTCCCCATGAGGGAGGAGCAGCCCTACCAGGCCACAGAAGATGACAATATAGCCACTCCTGATGAGAACTGATAGACTAAGATCAGAAAGAAGGAGAGGAGGACCTCCCCTATCAGTGGACTTGGGGAGGAGCATGTGTGCAGAAAGGGGAGGGAGGGAGGGATCGGGAGGGGAGGAGGGACAGGCTTATGGGGGAATACAGAATGAAGAAAGTGTAATTAAGAAAAGTTAAATTTAAAAAAAAGAAATACCAGAAAAAATAAATAAAGGATTGCTTTTTCACAATTCCTTTGCACGAGCATGATAGGGAAAGGTTTGCTTTCTCAGCACCCACTTTGAGTAGAAGCTGTCCAATAAAGAGATATCACTCGAGGGTCTTACCACAGGAGATGTTGAACAGTCCTATTTGTGCCAATATTTTGTACAACAACCATTGGAGGTAATTCGTAAGCAGTTTCCTCAATCCATAATTTACCACTATATGGATGCTATCTTATTAGCTGATTAAGATAGAAAAAAAAACATTAGAAAATATTTTTGATGAAATAAATCTTTGCCTTGTTGGGGGCTGGAGATTGCTCCCAAAAAAGTACAAAGAGGAGATTCTATTAATTACCTAGGATACAAAATGGGCCTACAAAAATACTCGACCACAAAAATTATAAATTAGAAGAACCCAATTAAGAACTCTCAATGATTTTCAAAAATTGCTGTGAGATATTAACTGGCTATAGCCTACCTTCAGTTTAGCTACTCAAGAGCTAAGTAACTTATATCAAACCTTACAGGATGATAAGGAATTTAAAAGTCCAAGAACGTTATCAACTGAAGATGAAACTGAATTGGCTCTGGTAGAAAGGAAATTACAGATGCATATATAGACCATATTGATTCAAAGAGGGCCTGTATTTTGGTTATCTTGTTTTCCACTCATTCACCCACAGGAATTCTTATGCAGAAGGAGTACGGTCTTAGAATGGATATTTTTGGCACACAAACAAAATAAAAACTTAAAAACTGAATCCTTATGATTCAGTTCAAAAATCAAAATTATACACAATTCTCTTGGTGTTATCAAATTTTCAAGAATTTCGTAATATAGTCACTGACTCACAATATGCAGAAAGAGTTTTTCTGCATATAAAAACTGCTGGTCTAATTCAGGATAATTTGGATTTCACGTCACTGTTCCTTCAATTACAACGAGTAATCAGAAATAGAAATAATATACTGTATATAACATAGATCAGATCTGATATGGGTCCACAAGGCCCTCTAGCACAAGACAATGATGAAATTGATCAACTATTGATAGGAAGCGTGTTAGAGGCCTCAAAATTTCATTAAAACACCATGTTAACAGCAAAGGTTTCAAAAGAGAGTTTTCTATCACTTGGCAACAAGCCAAAGAAATTGTGTGAAAATGTCCCACTTGTTCATTATATAACTAAACTTCACTAACTGCAGGAAGTAACCCTATTGGTAAATAAAGAAATGAAATTTGGCAAATCACGTGTTTTATTTTATAGAGTTTGGTAAACTGAAATATGTGCAACATACTATAGACACATGCTCAGTGTTCTAATGAGCAAAAGCCATAAGTTCTGAGAAGGTTGATTCAGTTATTATGTATTTATTAGAGGTGATGGAAGTTATGGTTATTCCTACACAAATTAAGACTGATAATAATACATTATATGTCTCTAATAAAATGGAAAGGTTTTTTTTTTTTTTTTTTTTTACATATTTTAAGATAAAACATGTAACAGGTATACCTCACAATTCTGCCAGTCAAGCAGTCATTGAAAAATCGAATCGTACTTTAAGGGACATGCTTAACAGAGAAGGTAATTACCTGCCCCCAGAGATAGATTACATAATGATTTATTGACCTTAAATATCTTAAATGTTAATGAACAGCAATCAGCAGCTGCACAGAGACACTGGGTTATAGAAAAAAACTGCTGAATTATTTCAGCCTATATATTTCAAAGATACCCTAACTTCACAATGGGCAGTAGGGAATGTGTTAAACAGTGGGGAAGAGGTTTTTCATATGTTCATACAGGAGAAGAGAAATTATGGGTTCCTTCAAAACTAATAAAAATCAGATATCACAGAGGAAGACCACACACAAGAAGAGAGAAATCAAGAAGACCAAACAAAACAATAATATAAATTGATAATCCCTTCACATGGGAAAAAAAATCTAAAACTGACTGAGACATAAAAAATGTTTCCAGCCAGAACTTCAACAATACATGGCCATTTTTATTTTTCCACATGTGGACTTCCAGTTGGACCAGCACCATTTGTTGAAGATGCTGTCCTTTTTCCATTGCATGGTTTTGGATTCTTTGACAAAAATCAAATGTCCATCGGTGTGTGGGTTTTTTTATGGGCCTTTACTTTAATTCCATTTATCCACCAGTCTGTTTTTATTCCAGTACCATGCAGTTTTTTATTACTATTGATTTATAGTAGAGCTTGAGAGCAGGGGTGGTGATACCTACAGAAGATCTGCTATTGTACAGGATTATTTCAGCTATTCTGGGTTTTTTATTTTTCCATATAAAGCTGAGAATTGTTTTTTCAATGTCCAGGGGGAATTGTGTTGATATTTTGATGGGAATTATCATTGAACCTGTAGAATGTTTTTTGGTAAGATGGCAATTTTGACTATGTTGATCCTACTGATCCATGAGCATGAGAGATATTTTTATCTTCTGGTATCTTTTTCTATTTCTTTCTTCAGAGTCTTGAAGTTGTTGTTGTTTTTTTTTTTTTTTTTTTTTTTTTTTTTTTTTTATAGGTTTTTCACTGGCTTGCTGAGGATAACACCAAGATATGTCAGTTTTTTTTCCTGCCTATTGTGAAGGGTGTTGTTTTCCTAATTCTTTCTCAGTCCATTTGTCTTTTGCATACAGGTGTGCAACTGATTTTTTGTTTTGAGTTAACTTTATATCCAACCACTTTCAACTGTAGGAGTTCCGTACAGTAGAATCTTTGGGGTCACTTTTGTTGCCTGTCATATCATCTGTGAAGAGCCATACTTTGATTTCTTCCTTATCAATATGTATCCCCTTGATCTCCTTTAGTTGTCTTATTGCCCTAGATAGGACTTTGAGTACTGTATTGAAGAGATTTGGAGAGAGTGTGTGGCCTTGTCTTGTCCCCGAGTTCAGTGGAATTGATTTAACTTTCTTTCCATTTAGTTTGATGTTAGCTATAGGATTGCTGTACATTGTCTTTACTATTTTTAGATCTGTGCCTTTGTCCCCAGTCTCTCCAAGACTTTAAACAAGAATAACTGCTGGATATTATCAAATGCTTTTTTTGGCTTATAAGGAAATGATCCTGTGCTCTTTTTTTTTTTTAATTTGTTCATGTGATGGATTAAGATTCCATATATTGAACCATTCCTGCATGCCTGGGATGAAGCCTACCTCGTCATGTTGGATGACATTTTTGGTATGTTTTTGGATTTGGTTTGCGATTATTTTATTGAGTATTTTTGCATCATTGTTCGTAAAAGAGATTGGTCTGAAGTTCTCTTTTATTTTGGGGTCTTTGAGGATTTATCAAGGTGACTGCTGTCACAAAAGGAGTTTGGTCATGTTGCGTCCATTTCTATTTTGTGGAATAATTTGAAGAATATCGGTTTTCACTCTTCATTGAAGGTCTTGTAGAATTCTGCTCTGAAATCATCTCACACTTTGCTTTTTTTGGTTGGAAGGATTTTGATGGCTGCTTCTATTTTTTTAGGCAGTATAAGACTATTTAATATCTTTACCTGATTTTGATTCAACTTTGGTAAGTGGAATCTAACAAAAGAATTGTATATTTCATTTAGATTTTTCAAATTTTGTGGCATATAGGCTTTTGACACAAGAGCTAATAGTTCTTTGGATTTTCTCAATGTCTGTTATCTCTCTCTCTCTTCCTTTCGACTTTGTTGATTTAGATAGTGTCTGTCTGCCATTTACTTGTTTGGCTAAGAGTTTGTCTATATATTTGATTTTCTCAAAAAACTAGCTCTTGGTTTCGTTGATTCTTTGAATTTTTCTTTGTTTCTAATTTATCCATTTCAGTCCTGACTTTGGTTATTCCTAGTGGTCTACTACTGTTGGGTGTGTTTGCTTCTTTTTTCCTAGGGCTTTCAGGTGTGCCATTAAGTTGCTTGTATGGCATGTCTCTAATAGCTTATGAAGGCCTTTAGTGCTATTAAATGTCCTCTTAGGACTGCTTTCATTGCATCCCATGAGTTTGGGTATGATGTGCATTCATTTTCATTGAACTGTAGAAAGTTCTTTCTTTATTTCTTCCCTGACCTAGATTTCATTGAGTAGGGAGTTGTTCAGTTCACACGTGTGTGGGCATTTTGTTATTTCTGTTATTGTTGAGGTCCATCTTTAGTCCATCATTGTCTGATAGGATACAAGATATTATTTCAATCGTGTTGTATCTTTTGAGGCCTGGTTTGTGACCTACTGTATGGTCAGTTTTGGAGAAGGGTCAGTCCATAAGGTGCTGAAAGAAGATAGATTCTTTTCTGTTTGGGTTAAAAAATTCTCTAGATATCTGTTAGGTTCATTTGATTCATGACATCCATTCGTGTCATTATCTCTCAGTTTAAGTCCTTTTCCATTGCTTGTCCCTTGATGATAGTGACATGTTGACCTCTGCCACTATTAATGTACAGTGATTGATATGTTCTTTAAGTTTTATTAATGTTTCTTTTACAAATGTGGGTGTCCTTGTATTTGGGGCATTGTTGCTCAGAATACAGATACCATCTTGGTGGAATTTTCCTTTGTTGAGTATGAAGTATTCTTCCTCATATTTATTTATTTATTTATTTATTATTTATATTTATTTAATTTTTCAGGCAATATTTTCAATAGTTTGAAACTATGTGTAAGGCAATAGTTTTTAAAAAATCTTTCAAAATTTTATTGTGTCCTTTTTAAATTTTTTTTAATAATAGTTTATTCACTTTATATTTACCTCCCTCCTTCCTCCCCTCCCGATCCCACCCTCCAACTTCCCCACCCCTGTTTCTCCCAGTCCCCTGATAGGGAGGTCCTCCTTCCCTTCACTCTGATCCTATTCAATCAGGTCTTCAGGAGTGACTACATTGTCTTCTTCTGTGGCCTGCAAGGCTGATCCCACCAATGGGAGGTTATCAAAGAACAGGCCAATGAGTTCCTGTCAGAGACAGTCCCTGTCCCCATTACTATGAAGCCCACTTGGATACTAAACTGCCATAGGCTACCCTCTGTGCAGGGGTTTCAGGCCATCTCCATGAGTGGTCCTTGGCTGGAGTACCAGTTTCAAAAAGACCCCTGTGCCCAGTATTTTGAAAATGTTGCTGTCCTTGTGGAGCTCCTGTCATCTCCAGGTTTACTATCTCCCAGTTCTTCCATGAGATTCCCTGCACTCTGCCCAATGATTGGCTAATGTGTCTCAGCATCTGCCTTGACATCCTGCAGGGCAGAGCCTTTCAAAGGCCCTCTGTGGTAGGCTCCTGTCCTGTCCCTGTATTCTCCCTCATCTGATGTCCATCCTCTTTGCCTTTCTGCATGGGGTTTGAGCATCTTAGCCAGCATACTCCTTCCTAATTAATTTCCTTAGGTGTACAGATTTTAGTATTTTTATCCTATATTTTATATTCTATATCCACTTATGAGTGAGTATATACCCTATGAGTCTTTCTGTTTCTGGGATACCTCACTCAGGATGATCTTTTCCACTTCCCACCATTTACCTGCAAATTTCATGTTTTCCTTGTTTTTCATTGCTGAGTAATATTCCATCATATAGATATACCACAATTTCTGTATCCATTCCTCAACTGAGGGCCATCTGTGCTGTTTCCACCTTCTGGCTATTACAAATAAATCTATTACAAACATAGTTGAGCAGATGTCCTTGTTGCATACTTGAGCGCCTTTTGGATATATGCTTAGGAGTGGTATAGCTGGATCTTGAGGAGACACTATTCCTAGTTGTCTGAGAAAGTGCCAGGTTGATTTGTAAAGTGGTTGTATAAGTTTACATTCCCACCAGCAATGAAGGAGGGTTCCCTTTCTCCAAATCTTATCCAGCATTAGTTGTCACTTGAGTTATTTGTCTTAGTCATTTTGATGGGTGTAAGGTGAAATCTCAGGGTGGTTTTGATTTGCATTTCCTTGATGACTAAGAATGTTGAACATTTCTTTTAAGTGTTTCTCTGCCATTCTATATTCCTCTATTGAGAATTCTTTGTTTAGCTCTGTACCCCATTTTTAATTGGGTCACTTGATTTTTTTATTTAAATTGGGTTACTTGATTTGTTGCTGTTTAAATTGGGCTGCTTGATTTGTTGCTTCTTGAATTCTTTATAAATACTGGATATTAACCCTCTGTCAGATATAGGGTTGGTGAAGATCCTTTCCCAATCTGTAGGCAGTCATTTTGTTTTGACAATAGTTTCCTTTGACTTATAGAAGTTTTTCAGTTTCATGAGGTCCCATTTATTGATTGTTGTTCTTAGAGCCTGTGCAGTTAGTGCAGGAAGTTGTAGCCTGTGCAAATGAGTTCAAGGCTCTTCCTCACTTTTTCTTCTAACAGGGTTAGTATCTGATTTTATACTGAGGTCTTTGATCCACCAGAACTTTAGTTTTGTGCAAAGTGATAAATATGGATCTATTTGCATTTTCTACATGTAGACATCCAGTTAGACCAGCACCATTTGTTGAAGATGCTATCTTTTTTCCATTGTATGTTTTTGGCATCTTTGTCAAAAATCAGGAGTCCATAGTGTGTGGGTTATTTCTGGGACTTCTATCTGATTCCATTGATCCACTAATTTGTTTCTATGCAAGTACCATGCAGTTTTTATTACTGTTGCTCTATAGTACAGCTTAAGATCAGGGATGGAGATAACTACCAGAAGATCTTTTATTATGGAAGATTGTTTTAGCAATTCTGGGTTTCTTGTTATTTCATATGAAGTTGAGAATTTTTCTTTCAAGGTCTGTAAAGAATTGTGTTGGTAATTTAATGGGAATTACATTAAATCTGTAGATTGCTTTTGGTAAGAAGACCATTTTTACTATGTTAATCCTGCCAAGCCGTGAGCATGAGAGATCTTTCCATCTTCTGATATCTTTTCTATTTCTTTCTTTAGAGACTTGAATTTTTTTCATACAAGTCTTTGACTTGCATGGTTAGGGTCACACCAAGGTACTTTATTTTCTTTTTGACTATTGTAAAGGGTGCTGTTTCCTAATTTCTTTCTCAGCCCTTTTGTCTTTTATATACTCACTACTTATTTTTTGAGTTGATTTTGTATCCAGCCACTTTGCTGAAAGTGTTTGTCAGCTTTAGGGTCTCCTGGTAGAATTTTGGGGTCACTCAGGTATACTATCATATCATCTGCAAATAGTGATACTTTGACTTCTTCCTTTCCCATTTGTATCCCCTTGATCTTCTTTAATTGTCTTATTACTCTAGCAAGGACTTTGAGAATTATGTTGAAGAGATATGGAGAGGGAGCAGCCTTGCCTTGTCCCTGATTTCAGTGGGATTGCTTTAAGTTTCTCTCCATTTAGCTTGATGTTGGCTATAGGATTGCTGTATATCGCCTTTACTATGTTTAGGTATGTGCCCTGTATCTCTGATCTCTCCAATACTTTAAACATGAATGGATGCTGATTTTTTTTTCAAATGCTTTTCAGCAACTAAGGAGATTATCATGTGTTTATTTGTCTTTCAATTTGTTAATATGGTGGATCAGATCGATGGATTTTTTTGCATATTGAACCACCCCTGAATACCTGGCCTGAAGCCTACTTGGTTGTAGTGGATGATATCTTTGTTGTGTTTTTGTATTGGGTTTGCAAAGTATTTTGTTGAGTATTTTTGCATCAATGTTCATAAGGGATATTGGCCTGAAATTGTCTTTATGCTGGGGTATCCAGGGCTGCTTTGCCCTGAATAACTGGGTTCTGGAGATGCCATATTGCTTTGTCTTTTGTTGATTGAGCTTTTACACTGGCCTCTACCCATTGGGATATCTTAGGTGTTGGGTGTTAGTTTCTGGTACTTCCTGGAATCCTGTGGTGGGTTGAATCGTCTTGGCAGGAACATGATTTTTCCCAAAGGAGCTCTCCATTTTTTAGGTATGGTCACTGAATGGCAGGTGTTTTTCAGGAATTGCCACAGCTCATCTCAGGCGTACAGACCTGAGTAGTAATTGTTGCCTTTGCTAGTAAAAGGGGCTATTCTCTTACCCAGAGAAGTTCTGGAGACAGCTGCCCTGCTGCTGTGTTTCTTGCTGTAAATTTAGTGAGCTGCTGCTGTAACCTGAGTGCCCTGTGGCTTGGTCACTTTAGTTAGAGATAACTGATTGTCCCTTGGAGCAGTATCTGGGGATTGATCTCAGGGAACCCAGGCTTCTGTAGGTCTCAGTTTTGAGTTCTGTGCCCCAGTACCCAAGTGGTAATCACTGGCCTGTGAGCACCACTCTCATGTGGACAACAGGAGGCTAGAGTATGGAGCCTGTGGATAACCAGAAACTTTTCTGGAGCTAGGTGTCCTGAGGTAGGGCCAGATATTTTCCCCCACTTTTGGGTTTTCTCCCAATAGGAAGACTCAGTCTGAGGTGTTTGACGTGGTGTGTAGAATGTGTAGGCATTTGCCAATGATGGGTCCAAGCTGGTGACTGGGAAAGAAGCTGAGAACTTTTCCAAGAATGTTCCTGTGTATGGTGGATGTAGTGTGTGTGTGGGGAGTTGGATGAGTTCTCTAATCTGGGACCTGCTGTTTCTCCAGACAGGGAAACCCAGCCTCTAGTGACCTGGGGCACACAGTTCTCTGTCGGAGAGTAGGGCATGCAGGGCTAGCATCTGGAGGCACACTCAGGACTGACAGCTGTGCACCCACCGATCTGCAGGAACTTTCCAGGGATAGACTGGGTGACCTGAGGTCAGTCCTGCTTTCTTCTTCCCTGTTTCTTTTCTAGACTGGGACTCCCAGTCTCTGGTGCCCTGGAGAACATAATTTAGTCTGGAAAGGTTATCAGGACACAAAGGTGTATCCTGCGACCCAGGATATCTTCCAAGTTCTCGCTGAGTGACTTGAGAGTGGACCTGACTGACTCCCACACCGTGGAGTTTCTCTCACCTGGGAAAAAGGATCTTTGTTGTTTTAGGGCCCAGAGTTCAGTCTTTTAGTTGCTGTACCAACATTACTGTCCTACTCCTCAGACCCAATGTCCTCCTGGCACTGCCATCTTGGATTCCCCCCTTCCTCATCCCTTTCAAATAATTTTGGTTGAAAGTTTATTTTATTAGATATTAGAATAGCTACTCCTGCTTGCTTCTTGGGTCCATTTGCTTGAAAACCTTATTCCTGCTGCAACATCCCAGGAACTTTCCCAGAGATTAGCTGGGTGCTCTGAGTTTGGACCCAACTGTTTCCCTCATCATTGGTTTTCTTCTTACATTTGAAACACAGTCAGTTGGGACCCACAGATCCAACTATTGGACGCCATGCAGTCTCTGCTACCCAGCTTATCAGACACAGTATGCAATCAGCCCAACCATCTGGGATCTATTTTTAATTTTTACTGAATATAAGTATTTTGATTGTATGCATGAATATGCACCTCTTGTGTGCCTAATCCTCACAGTAGTCTGAAGATGTCTTCCAAACTCATGAACTTATAGCAATTGAAAGTAGCGGGTCCCAGGTAAACACTAACAATTGAGCCCAATTATTTGCAAGAGCAGTAAGAGCTCCTCACTGCTTAGCCATCTCTCCTATCTTATGTTGCTCATTTATGATCAGTATTTACACTGCTAATATTTTTGTCTTCTATTTTTACCTGTTTAATCATGCATTCCCTTTTAGTAAGATATCATTGAAGTTACAGTTTAAGCTGGGGCAGTGCAGATTTCTGGAAAATAAATATTCAACAGGAGTGAATGTATAATTCCTTGTAGAAGCTTCAATAAAGACCTCTGAGTTCTTTCAATATTTTGTGTTTGTTTGATTGACTTTTAGGGGAGGCTCTCTCTTAATATATAGGCCTGGCTATCCTAGAACTCTTTGAATAGATAATGCTGACATCCAGATCAATAAGATACACCTGCATCTGCCTCCTTAGTGATGGAATTGAAGGCATGACAGAATACACCCAGCTTGTCCACCATTTTTTGTAGTTAGTAACTGTTAATAAATTTCTCTGATCTGTACTTAGTATTGTTCATCTGTTAATTTCTCTCCCTGTGTGTCTCTGTCTCTATGTCTCTGTCTCTGTATTTCACACTCTTCTCTCTGTTTGTCTTTGTCCACATTAATTGCCATGTCTATTCCAAAGCTATATCCTATTCAAAAAGTTCAGATATGATACAGTTAAAACTTATTCTGTTTTCTTCTAAAATGACTTAGTGATAACATTAACACTTCTTTTTTAATAGAAAAGTTTTAATCTTTATTTTTAATCTACAGATTACATTATTTAGTAAGGAGGATATACAAAACAATGATCAAAGAATAATCACGTGTTCTATTCCTTTCCTTTTGTCTGGTCACTCAGAAATATGGTGTTATTGGCTATGATTGTTGTTGCTTGACACTCACATTATTTTTATTCATGTATTCACTGTAGTCCACTTTCCCTTCCACAAATATATGAGCCCTCCTCTTCACATACTCATATGCCACATCCCTGAGCCCTGGTCAAAACATAATATTCAGTACCATGTTGTCTTTTGATTGATGTTACCCATCTGTTCAGTGTCCCCTGATCAACACATCTCATTTGTTCTATATAAAATATCATGACTGTGTTTTGTCTTTCCACCTGTCTCATGACGGGGTCCTGACCTACTCACAAAAGTAACTGAAGATGTTTCATAGATTGCTCAAGAACCCAACTAATGGCTAATTTATATTCATGTCTTACAAACTTATGAAACAGGTTTTTGAAGCACACCTTTGGGTTTTTTTTTTCAATCTAACCTTTAGGCTTTTTCATCTCCCCTACTTCACATCACACACAGCACCCAACTGTATAACATTCGCAATTCTGTGTCAGAAAATAAATTGAAGAAGCAGTAGAATTATATGATTATATTGACAATGAAGTATAAATTATATTGTTGCCACTGTTTCTGTTGTACAAATGTATGGCATATTTTAGAATTCAGTGACCTTCAATGATGTGCATGTGAAATTCAGCCAAGAAGAGTGGGCCTTGCTGGAACCTTCCCAGAAGCAACTCTACAAAGATGTGATGCTAGAGACCTGTGAAAACCTCACTGCTATAGGTAAGCCTGCAATTTTTCTTTCACCTTTAAAAGAAAGAGACAACTTTTACTTTGTTATTGATCCTCTTCTGCAATTCCAATTGAGAATGAAGAGGAATGAGAGTAAATAAATCAGGCATGGTTCTAGGGTCACAGAAGATAGTGATTTAAGTTTTGCCTTAATAATAACATGATATTTCAATAATATATATTTTGTCATTACTATATTTTAGGCTACAATTGGGATGACCATAATATTGAAGAACATTTTCAAAGATCTACAACTAATAAAAGGTAACTTATTGTGCATGTTGATACAGATATAAATCTTAAATTTTAATGTGTCCTGGAAGTTTGGTGTTTTTTGTTTGTTTGTTTGTTTATTGGCTGCTTTTTATTTTCTGTTTTTGAAATAGATTTTTTTTCTGAGTATCTGTGACTTACTTAGACTTTGCTTGTTTAGACCAGCCTCACCTCAAATTCACACAGATCTGCCTGCTTCTTCCTCCACAAGTGCTGGAATTGAAGGCATGTACCAGCACAGATGG
>JAEOAE010003777.1:0-30118 GCA_036365155.1 Meriones psammophilus
AATTAAGATTTGTGTTAGGGCTCAACCACACCAAACAAAGCAATGGTTTTTACAGTTCACAATCTGAGGGATCACACTGGGATCAAATATCCTGCAACATCCTCATCTTGGAAATGTTTTAAAATACAATCTTCCACTTTCCCAGGGCACCTGCTCATCTTCCAAGATACAGGTCATTTATGTTGCACATTCCATTACAGGAACAGTGTCCAGTGCAGTCATCTCTACCTCATAGTTGGGAAGTTCTTCAGACAAACTTCAGTCAAAGCCAAATAGTAAGAACCTTTAAAGAAACAAATGGCCATGAATTTGAAAGCAAGTAGCTAATGGGAGCTCAATGAAAACGAGAAATAAAACAAAAAGGATATGGCTGTACCTTTGAATGTTGGAGTAGAATGTTTATTATAGATAGATGAGAGAACATAGTCAGACACAGGGACATCTGGGACAGTCTAAAGTTGACATCACCCTGAGCTATGTGAGATGAGAGGAGAGAGGGAAGTGGAGAGCTAGAACAAAGGGCCAGGAGGATAAATGATAAATTAAAAATACCAGGTAACCGAAATGGTTGGAATACATAAGGAAGGACAGCTGGGAGGAGGGCAGCTCATCTCCTGGGCTAGAAAATTGTGATTGACACCCATACCTTGTAACAGGTAAGGACTGAGGGATGCTGGGAGAACCTGACAGCCACATCTGCTTTGATTGTTAAGTAGCCACCTTAAGGATTTATCCCATCTTTTGAGACGTAAGAGTAGAGAGGAATGAGAAGGTTGAAACGATTTGATTATAATCTTAAAAATTATTTTTGAAAGTTGAAAATGGCTTTATGGTCCAATATTCTTCAGGGAATTCAAGTATATATTTGAGCACACAAAGTATTACTCACACCTTTTCTCTCTCAGGTTGTACATTTTTAAATGGGGGAAGGGGAAAGCATTCCTGTTAGGCACTATCACCCCACTTTTTCCACATCTTCTGTGTGTTTGAACTAGTGTAACTGTAAAAATTTGCTTTCCAGAAACAAGTTCAGCAACTAATCCATATTCTTGATTCTCTTTGTGTATAACTCCCAGCCCTAAGTATATGCTTTTCACATTTACTGACCATCTAAAATTGATTACCATTATCATTGCCATCTTCCCTCCTCTCCCTCCCTTTCTGTGTTGTGAAAACACCAGCTTCAAAGTAGGTCAGTGAACTCAATTCTTACACAGGTCCCTCTTTATTTGTAATCACCCACCTCCAAACAAATAAACAAACAAACAAACAAACAAACAAAACCCAGGAAGGTCAGTGGACACTCATTCGCTGATCTCTTTTACCTCACAATGACCAGTCAGGGCCCACCTGTAAGGAGTTGAAGGATTATGTTCTAGGCACTGGACAGTAGAGGTAGCATTCAGTGTTTAAATAAAGTGTAAGCTACATAACATGATCTGCAGGAGATATTGCTTTAAACAAAAACAAAAATCAAAGCACTAGAGAAAAAGGAATGGAATTCTTAATGACTGGGGATTATCAGAGAATATTAACGAATAAGAGAGTAGAGCAGTGATGCATCAACAAAATAAAATTTAATAATACCAACAACTGACTTATTTTTATTTATTTATTTATTTATTTATTTATTTATTATGTATAAAGTGTTCTGCATGCATGTACACTTGCACACCATAAGAGAACACCAGATCTCATTATAGATGTTGTGAGCCACCATGTGGTTGGTGGGAATTGAACTCCTGACCTCTGGAAGAGCACCCAGTGCTCTTAACCTCAGAGTTGAAAAAGAAAACACATAGGCATACTGACTTTGAAAAACACAGGCTATTCTCTTGTAGAGGGAAAGCCATTAATAAGATACTCTTCGATGTTGTTCCTGTGTACAATATTAGCTGCTGAGACCTGTAACCTGACAAAGCATTAGTCAATAGCCTGTTTCTCAAATTTGAACTGGCAGAACTGTGTCAATGAGGATTGTACATATGGTCATAGGACAGTCCCTTAATTCAAAATTCAATATTCACTGGATCAAGTTACCTGACATAAACTGTACACCCATCAATCTGGTCTGTTTTCATTCACATTCATAAATTAATAAATATATGTTGGGAAGTTACAAATTAAAAAACCTCACCCTGCTACATTTCTAGATAATCCTGGTGAGCAAACATGAGTTTCCCGGAATCCTAATCTCTAACAGGCCTGGTTAGCATATTACTTATCTGTGGAGTATTTTACAGACATTCTTCCCTCAGCTAAATTCTATCTGGGACCACTAGTTTCTCAGCAATAGAAAATCCTTTATATCATTGGTTCTATTCTTCTATATCACAGCTTAATATTGGAGTACTCCCTGACACAGGACATACCATTTACAACCTCCACAAAATTTAAATGTATCTTTTAGAACTTAGAGAACCTATCTGTCACCCCCAAGGTCACCAGGAACTAGGCCTAAAAAAGGTCACCTCAAGGTCACCAGACTAGTGAGTCTGCCCCAAGGTCACCAGGAATTGGGCCATGGGTCACCAATTCCAAAAGCAATGTCGTAAGATTCCCTATCCAAGGAACAGCCTGAGGATAACCACAGGATGGGAAATATCTTATAGCAAAATGGGGCATTTGTGCTGAGCAGCCTACCAACCTTGTAGTAGAACATTAATGACAGGGAAAATACCTATCATTCCTGAGGCCTAGAGATAGCTTGCTCAATGTTAATTATGTTAGCTAGCCAATCACTTTGTAAAAAGCTTGCCCTTGCTGAATGTCACCCAATCCTGAAACTGTTGAACTGGAACTTCCTGGTCCTTCCTAAAACCCCAATCAAAAGCCTGCCATGCAGCTGCTCATGGCTCTCCTCTCTGATCCACTGTGTTGGTGATGATGGAGAAACCCAGCTTAAGTTCAAATAAAACTCTTTGCTCTTACATATGTGGTCCAGCTCCTTATGATCTTTGGCGACCCTAAGATCTAGGCTTAACATTTGGGGTCTCATATTGGATCCCCAAGTCTCCCAAGCACCCCTGATACATGGGGCTGAACACCAGCCAGTAAGTGAGCACTCTGTTTAGGTCTTTCTCTGTGTTTCTCTAGTTTCCTTTTTAGGGCCCTGGGGAAAATTTGTAATTTGTGTGGTCAGAAAGGTTAGAGCTGATGCTTTGGACAACTGTGGGCCAGAGGGGGCCTGGAAGAATTTCTAGAACCCCCACTCTAAGGGGCAAATTTGTAAAGGGTTGAGCACCGAGTTTCCTGTGTTCTCTGGACCTCAGAGAGGACGAATGTGCCCCTATCTGAAAGGGTGGTAGAGTACCCAGTTTTCTGTGATTTCTGGATCTTTGGACAAGGACAATGCAGGTAGCTCCTGCATCAGAGATTCGCTGATATCCTACTTTCATTTTTTCCTCTGCAGTTGTGGTAGGATCTGCTGTCTGGCTCTCTGTATTTTTCTGCTGCACAAGCAATGGGATCTAGCTGTTTGTGTCTTGTTTAACTGTTTTGTCTGTCGCTGCCAGGTTTTTTGTTTGTTTGTTTGTTTTTTGTCTTTGGGACTGACTGAGGACATCGGACAGAATCCTTCTATCCCTCTAGACTTGATTCTTTCCCACTTCAGGGAAGCTTGATCCATGCTCCACTGGCTCCATTGAGAGTGGCAAGGAGGTGCCAAGGGATAGATACAGTATGTGGAGCCCCAGGCTTGGCACCTCTGCCAATGTTCTCTGGTCTCTGGTCTGGCAGAACTTAGCCACTACTCTGACCTTGGGTCTGGCAGAGCTTGGTCACTGCTCTGGACTCTGATCTGGATTTGCTGCTGCTGTGGTCTCTGGTTGGGCAGAGTTTTGCTAGTGCTTTGGCCTCTGGTCTGGTAGAGATCAAGAGATATGTTACTGCTCCATTCTCCGGTCTGGTTGAATGCAGGTCACCATTCCAAACTCGGGTGTAGTTGGGTGGAGCCTGATTTGGGGATAGGTCACCACTAATGGAACAGGATAGAAGGCCCATAGAGAGACAGGCCACTGTTCTGAGTTTTGGTATTTTCTTCTTCCATTCTCTCTGAGCGCATTATACCCAGTACATTTTTTTTTCCTTTGTTGTACTTTTGTGATTTTGTTTGCTTGTGATGGTCTCAGTGGGCTGGTGATCAAACAGCTGTGCTCCATTGTGACTTTGCCTTCCCCATACTCCCAACACTACAAGCTGGGGCACCCCTGGTCATCAGTGGGAACACATATTTCCACATATTTGGCTAGGAAGGCTCGGTTGGAGAGGGGTCTGTGTGCAGAAAATCTTGCTGGGCTCGACCTTGTTGCCTCCTTGATATCTCTATGAGGAAGGTCGGTGGCCTGAGGTTAGCTCTGGCTTGGAACAATGACCGCCAAATAATGCTCTTAGATGAAACAGATTGTAGTTATTACTATTATTATTATTTTGTTAGGGTACCCTGTAGCCAAGCCTGGCCTGAAACTAAACAGCTATAAGATAACCTTGAATTTCTGATTTTTCTGCTCCACCACTTATCAACTGAGATACATCCCTAATCCCTCAAACTTTTTGAACCATAAGTGACTTCAACTATAAAGTGGACAGAACCCAAAAGGAGAAGGCTTGGCTCCACCGAGCTCCTGGGTCTGTGCCAGTGTACTGGCACTGTTCCAAGAATACCCACCTAAGCCCCTTGGCACATGCCTTATTAGCCGGGGTGCTCTTCCATGCATTGGCACTTAAGAGATTGTCACCTCAGAACCAAGCCAATTATTTTTTTCAGGCAAGGTCCCAGACTGGTAACTATAAGAATTTTGTTAGAAAATCTTAGAATGCACAGGTATGATTGTGGTTTGCATGGGTGGGTAACCTTTGTCAATGTGCTCCCCAAAGTGCTAAAGAACATAAGGGGGGATAGACGAGGAATTAAACATGTCTGGGTAGCTCCCCTTCCCCCCGAAAATGAGTTCCTTTACTTAATCACCAGTGCAAGAAAAAAATAGTTAGAATACATTTGGAGTTCAAGGTCTAGACATGAGTCAGCAGGATCCTTTGGGCAATGCTTTCACAGAACTGCATCCATTCAAGACAAATGTTTATAAATTCACATTGAATAAGGAAGGAACAGAAGGGGAGGGGAGGAACATGTTCAAAAATTTCCTGGCAAGAAAACAAAAAGGAAAAAAAATCCTGCTTAAATAAGTTCCACCTTTTGTGTGTATGTCCAAGAATTCTTAAGTTGTGTTTATGTGTACATCCTTTCATCATATTTACATGCATATACATACACTAAATGCTTGCTGGATAATGGTGTTCAATGTCTTCCTCACATTTCAACTGAATTATTTTTGGGCCCTAAATCTAAACCTAATTCTGATCAATATTTGGAGGTTTTCCTTGTTTTGAATGTGTGGTTTTATTTTCTTGGTTAATAGTGTGTACACAGTCCCTTACATGAGGGTTGTCATACTTGGATCACTAAAAAAACTAATGAAAAACAATAAGAAGTACTAATAGTGTTAATAACCAAAATTAAAGTAACTGAGTGCTTTGTATAATGATCTCAGATGCTCTTTTCAGACAAGACATTTTATGATGATTTTTTTTCATGAGCCACAAAATACCTGTTAAGCTTAGGGCATGTTTACAACATTTTGTTGAAAACAAGGTTCAAGATGAATCCTGAAGTCACAACATCAAATGATATACAAAGAGGACATAATCAGCTTTGGAGATATGGTCTCATAGAAATAGTTATGACAGGGTGCAAAGCTCAGGCCTTTTTCTGAGGATCTAACCTCCCATAAACCATAAAACCTAATGAAAACATAAATTCTTCCCAGAAAATGAACATGTACATAAAACCAACTATGCATATAGCAGGTACACAGTGAATGTCAGGAGAGAGACCAGGTTAAAAACTAACACCAAATAAGTAGCACTGTTGCTGTATCTGGAATTTCTATCTTGTTTGGAAGGCAGAGACAGAAAGACTGTTAACACCTGTATTTAAGGCAGAGCATCTGCATAAAGAAAAGCAATGCTTTGTTTCTCCTATCCTTTTCTTTCTCCTCCTCTTCCTCCTCCTTTTTTACCTCATATTTGTGGAACAAATGTTCTACCTCTGAGCTGTATTCCTAGCTTCTGTACAAAACAGGTAGATACAGATAGTCTTTGCATATGATAAAGCCAGATGCTAAACCTCACTAAAGCTTAAGGGAAGTAATTTATTATGGGATAAATGAAAGAGAACACAGAGAAGGTAACAGGCATGGAGGAGGCTGTCCTAGTAACAGCAGTAACAGAACAAGATAAAAAGACTTCAGGAGAAGTTTGTTACAGGTGATATAATGGCTGGCATTAGCAAATAAAATGTTACATGTTCCCATGCTCTAGGTAGGAATTCTTTATTACTATCAGATTATGAAGACTTTGTTAAAGGCATTTACTGTTTAAAAGATTATTTGTCCTTCCACAGATAGTTACTGTTTGTGAATTAGGTACCCAATACTGTGCTAAGTCCTGAACACACAAAAAATGATTCATGCAAACACTATTCTTTCTCTATAAATTTACAGTCTTGTGGGGTAATCCACCATAGACCATGCATAGAAACATATACATCACTATAAAATCCACTATGAAACCTAAAGAAAAGCACGGGTGACCTAACACCTTAGAAGCTATAAAGAAAACATGTATTCAAGGGCCCAAAGTTGAGAACATTTTAGTTCAGTAGGGGAAATGAAAGAAGGTGAATTTGTTTGGAATATAATAGGGAAGAAGAAATTATTAATAATAATAATAATAATAAAGATTAAAAAGGAAGCCAGAGGGGCTGAAGACATGATTTAGTGATGAAAAATACTTTCTGTGGGGCTGGAGAGATGGCTTAAAGTTTAAGAGCACTGGCTGCTTTTCCAGAGTTCATGAATTCAATTTCCAGCAACCACATGGTGGCTCACAACTGTCTATAATGAAATCTGGTGCCCTCTTCTGTCATGCAGTTGTACATGCAAACACAACATTGTATACATAATAAATAAATCTTAAAAGAAAACATTCTCTCTTTTTTCCCAGAGTTCCTAGCGTGTACATGGTAGCTGACAATCTTCTGTAGCTCCTGTTTATGTAATTTGATGCCATATGACTTCCTGGAATATAAGGCACTCATGTGGTATGCTAATATGCATGCAAGTAAAATACTCTTATTACTCATCTACTCAAAAGATAAAAATACCTCCCTAAAAAAAATGAGGTAAGACACACCGGATCTCTGTGAGTTTGAGGCCATCCTGATCTACAGAGCCAATGTTATACAGGGAAACCCCGTCTTAAAAAGCAAAGCAAAACAAACAAGATCATAAATTAAGTGGAGTGACACATGCCTGTAAATGGAGCATCAGGAAGGTCAGGAAAGAAGGTCAACCTGGACTATATGAAACTCTGTCTTAAAAACAAAACAGCAGCAACAACAAAACCACACAAGAAGCTGAGTGTCTGGGATGCTTTGGGACATTGAAAATTTTTTATCTTAATTCTTGGCTACATAGGAAGCTATTGAGGAGTGAGCTCTTTGAATGAAAATGACCCCTACAATCTCATATATTTGAAAATCTGTTCCTCAGTTGGTGGAACTGTTTTGGAAAAATTAGGAAGTGTGATCTTGTTGAAGAGGTGTGTTCCTATGGGTGGGCTTTGGGGTTTTTTTAAATCCCACACCATTCTCAGCTCTTTGCCTCATACTTGTAGATCAGGATGTAGGCTCTCAGCCACTGTTCTCTCGGGTGCTCTGCCTGCCATTCCTGTCTGCCACCATGGTCCCTTCTGTGATGGTCATGGATTTACCCTCTGAAACTCTAGGTACCCAACCAACCGTTTCTTCTATAAGCAGCCTTGGTCATGATATCTTAGCACAGTGATAGAAAAGTAACTAAGACAAGGGGTTTGAAAACAGGAGAGAAATGCTTTGAGGTACACTTATCTCAAAGATCCTTTTGTCCTGTAAATTTAATAGTAAGATTTCAGAAATTTCAGGCCTCACAGCACCCTGACCCAGAAGGCAGAACCTACCGGGTGGGGCGGGGGAGGGGCTTGCGCTAGGCGCGGCGCAGGCGCAGTGAGCGCCTCCATTGTCTAGCACCGTTGCTATGGCTACAGATCCTGAAGAGAAACCGCTGAGCTCCTCCCAGGCATAGTGGGCGGGGGCAGCGACGGGAACCCGCTTCCCGCCTCCCTCTGCCTCCCAAGTGCTGGGGTTAAAGACAATGCCCACCTTCCCCCACAACAATTTTAAAACAATAACAAACTTGAAAAAAGTTCCAAGTATGGTACACAGTTAATTGCTATTTTACTTTGGATATTTTGAGAGGAAGCTGCTGACATTATGCTTTGTCACTCTGGTTTAGTGTCAATTTTATGCAAACAAGAACGTTGTCCTACATAATGACAATTCAATTATCAAAACAGGAAATTCACGCTGACACAGTATTCCATTTAATTTGGGTTTTGTTGACTATGTTATTACTCACATAAATGTTGAAAGAAGTTGGTACATTTCAGTGTTGCATTGTTTCCTTATCTCTTTAGTCTCATTGAATATGGAAGAGTTCCCTCATTTTTTCATGATCTTGTCACTTTTGATGACTGCAGGGCAGTTATGTTTTTTCTTCATTAACTTATTTATGTGTTCATTTTACATCCCACTCACACCCTCACTCCCTGTTCTTTTCCCAGTCCTACACTTCCACCCACTTTCCCCACATACTCTCCTAAACAATCTGCCCTGGCACATCAAGTTACATCAGGATTAAGTACCTCCTCTTTCACTGTGGCAAAAGAAGGCAGCCCTGCTAGGGAAATGGAATCCAGAAGGGGTCAACAGAGTCCTTCTGGTAGAGACAGAAGGTAGAGACAGTCCCTGCTTTTGTTGTTAGGAGACCCACTTGAGGACAAGCAGCCCATCAGTTTCATATGTGTAGGGGGCCTAGGACTAGTCCAGGCATGTTATTTTGTTGATGGTTCAGTCTCTGTGAGGCCCCACTGTCCCAGGGGAGCAGGCTGCCTAGTTCTTGTGATGTCCTCCCCCTCCTCAATCCTTCCTCTGACTTTTTCACAAGACTCCCTGAGTTCTGCCGAATTATTTAGCTGTGGGTCTCTGCATCTGCTTTCATTATCTGCTGGATGAAGCCTCTCAGATGACAGATAATGCTGGTCTCTTGTCTACAAGTATAGCAGAGTAGTATTAATAGTCTCAGAAGTTGGGTCTCTCCCATGGGTTGGGTCTCAAGTTGTGCCAGTCCTTGGTTGGCCATTTTCTCAATTTTTGTTCCATCTTTTATCCTTGCATATCCTGTAGGGGGACAAATTTGCATCTCAGGTTTTGTGCATTGGTTGGTGTCCCCCTCCATACTCTGGCTACAGGATGTATCTACTTCAGTCTTAATATCCCTGCTGTTAGGAGTCTCAGCCAGGGTCACCCCCATATCTTCCCAGGTGCCTCCAAAATTCCAGGTCTTCCTCTGGTCTCAGAGATGCCCCAACACCATTCCCCCCCCCAGCCATCTCACCCCCTGCCTCCTTTACCCAAACCTGATCCCCTCTCCTGTTCCTCTCTTCACCCCCCCTCTCCCACCCACTTCCTCTCTCCCTCCACTTCCCATGTCTGTGATATCTATTTTATTTCCCCTTCTTAGTGGGATTCAAGGATCCTCTCTTCAACCCTCCATGTTACTTAGTTTATTTGGGTCTGTGGGTTGTACCATGGTTATCCTGTACTATATGGCTAATATCCCAGGTTAGTTATTTTTGTAGACTCTCTCTCAGCTCTCTGTGTTGTCATGGATAAATACATAAACTTGGACAAGGTTTTCACACCAGTGTAACACACTGTGTCCTGTCAGATGTTACATACTTTAATTACTTGTAATCAGTGTCTGTCAGGCTTTTCTACTACAGATTTAATACCCTGGACTCCCATGACACTGTCTTGGTCCTCATCAGAATGTTAATGCATTTGCCATACACTTACATCAATATCGATTTATGTGCCTTCTGTAGTGGACTGTACTGTTATTGTTTTGTTTTAGCTGTGGGGGATTCTATGACAAAAGATTTATAAACAAAGATTTTATTTTTCACAGTTGTCAACTCTGGAATGTCTAATGTTACAATATGAAGTCTACTTGGGGGCATGCTTGTCTACAGTCCTGTTTTCACCTTAGTTTAAGTGGCATAAAGGGCCACATGATTTTATAGGTTATGAACCTATTTATCTATTTATAAGGACTTCACCCCCAAGACCTGAGGGGGTACTTCCCAAAGATATCATGCAGTTCTGTTACTTTGTGTCTTAGGACTTCAACATAGGAATTTTGGGAGGACATAGATATTCTAACCATTCATTTTGATGTTTAAATTGTTTTGTCATTTGACCAAGAGCTCAAATATCCAGCTTCTGTGTCTACTGGAAAAGATCATACTGAGTGAGTTTTCTCAGAAGCAGAAAGAGACACTGGGTATATACTCAAAAGTGGATATTAGTCATATAATATAGGATAAACATATTAAAATCTGTATACCTAAGGAAGCTTATCAAGAAGGAGGACTCTGGCTAAAATGTTCAGTCTCTATTCAGAAAGGCAAAGAGGATGGATATTGGAGGAGGGAGAAAACAGGCAACAGGACAGAAGCCTACCACAGAGGGGCTCTGAAAGGCTCTACCCTACAGGGTATCAAGGGAGATGATGAGACTCATAGCCAAACTTTGGGCAGAATGCAGGGAATCTTATGAAAGAAGTGAGAGATAGTCAGACCTGGAGAGAACAGGAGCTCCACAATGAGAGCAACAGATCCAAAAAGTCTGGAAAGCGGGCTGTTTTCTGAGACTGATACTCCAGCCAAGGACCACACATGGAGATGGCCTGGAACCCCTGCATGGAGGTAGCCCATGGCAGTTCAGTGTCCAAGTGGGTTCCATAGTAATGGGGACAGGGATTGTCTCTGACAGGAACTGACTGGCCTGCTCTTTGATCAACTCATCCCGAGAAGCAAGAAGATTTCCCAGGCCACAGAGGAAAACAATGAAGCCACTCCTGATGAGAATTGATAGACTAGGGTCAGAGGGAAGGGGAGGAGGATCTCTCTTATCAGTGGACTGAGGGTGGGGCATGGGTGGGGAAGAGGGAGAGAGGGTGTGGTTGAGAAGGGAGAAGAGAGTGAGCTACAGGGGGGATACAAAATGAATAAATGGTAATTAATAAAAATAATTATTAAAAAGGAATTTTTATTATTTATACAGGGTTCTGCCTGCATGTATGCCTGCAGGCCTGAAAAGAGTAGCAGATCTCATTATAGATGGTTGTAAGCCACCATGTGATTGCTGGGAATTAAACTCAGGACCTTTAACCTCAGAGCAATCTCTCTAATACCTTCTGTGTCTTTTTAACATGTCCCATTTCCATCATTCTTTGAGCATCATTACTTTTTGATCAAAGGTATTTCTGGCACACATTCACACCCATTTCTTCTCCTTTGTTGTGTTAATCCTCTGACTTAGGGCCGCTTACACAATAGGCCAAGTGCAGCCCTGTAATCAACTATTCCTCTAGGGATCCCTGCTTTCTCCCAGTAGAGGCTAATTTCTCATCACTAGCATCATTATTACTGTTGGGTTACAAGTATCCCCAAGTTCTCTTCATGTGGAGCTAGAGGATATATTTATCCATATTTTCACATATATCTATATTTCTGTCTCTGAACATTGAAAAATGTGAACTATTTCAGTACTTCTAACTTCAGCCCAGAAATCTAGCATTTGCATTTTTGATGTTGTAATGGTCTTCTCAAACATTGAGAAATCAGGCTTTGCACACATACACACACACACACACACACACACACACACATCTTGTTTATTTTTTGCTGTTCTTTATAATGACTTGTTTTCTCTCCCTACTGAGGCTATTTCTTCATTTCATATCCTCCTCCCTTACTTCCAGCCCTGTTGGAACTAAGAACCCATGTTATGATGCCACCACACAGGGTTCCCCAACTTGCTTGTGGTCTGATGTGCTTGGGGTTAAGATGGTTTCTGTGGACACACTTCCCATTCTGCTCATCCTCTGACCTCCCACTTAGGCATCTTCACTCTCACTCCCTTTGTATCGTAATGCTCCAGGCCAGTTTGTTCCTCCAGATTTGACCCACAGTCTCTGATAAAATGTGTTTGGCTTTGGCCATTCTCAGACCACATGGACTCTTCTTCCCTTTCCCAAAGCTTGCTGGAGATTTTGTAGTTCCCACCTCTATCCTGTGGCTAATGTGACTACCCTTCTTCCACACTGAATAAAGGGAAGATTTCTTTGTTTTATTTTTTAAATGAAATTCTGAATGTTGCATAAATTATAATCTGAAGTAGGAAATGTATACTTTTTGTCATATTTTTGTGTAATTTATGTAGTTTATTCAAGCATAATTTAGGTGTGAAAAAATTAGGAAAACAGTTCAGTGGTTTTAAGGAATTATATACACTAGTATAATCACTACCACAATCAAGATATAGAACACTTACTTGCCCATAAAAAGTCCTCTAATAAAGCTGGACATGGTGGTGCATGCCTGTAATCCCAAGCACTCAGGGAGGCAGAGGCATTTGAATCTCTGTGAGTTTGAGACCATCCTGTTTTAGAAAGAGATGATTGGCAAGGCTACACAGAGAAGTCCTGTCTTGAAAAACAAAACAAAAGTCCTCTTGTACTCTTTTGAAGTCTGTTTTCTCCTTACCCTCTGGTTGCAGATCTGCTTTCTGTCTGTATGATTTTGTTGTTTGTAGAGTTGCATATAAATTGAATCAGACAGTTTTTTTTTAAATGTTTGGCTTATTTTCCACTTAGTTTCATACACTGAGATCAACCAATGTTGTGTAATTGTACCCTTGCACTGCTCCCCTTTCCCTTCAGTGCTGAGTATTGCACTCAGGTCCGCACTCATGCTAAGCATATACTCTACCACTAAGCTATACTCATTTCTGTCCCTTCCTTTCCCATTACTCCCTTCCCCTCCCATCTTTTCCCCTCCCCTTTCTCAATACTTTTAATCACTGACCCATCCCCAGCTCTCTTTAAATTTTTAACAGATATAATCATGTGACTATATCTGGATTAGTGGAATAGAAATGGAATGATGACTATAGTGTTTCAAAAGTGTTCTAAGGAGGTGATGGTGTGTATTCCCAGCTATTCTTTACCTGAGACTGAAGATCAGCTGGATGGTGGTGGCTCAGGCCTTTAATCCCAGAGTTTGGGAGGTGAGGTAGAGGCATTTGGATCTCTGCATTAAAGGTCAGCCTGATTTATAGATCTAGTTTCAGGACAGCCAGGAAAACTACACAGAGAAACCCAAACCAAACAAGCAAGCAAGCAAAGGACTAGAGATCTAGCAGTCATCTTGGGTAGGAATAATAGAGCAAAGAGCTAGAAGGAACTTTGATAGCTAATGACTGACAATAGGGTTGCTTTAGCATATCTAGATAGCCACTTTGTGTTTTTGTTTGTTTTTAACATGATAAATAATAACATTATATGTTTAAGTCACTGTAAATCTGAGGTTTTAGTTTCATGGTGACAAAACAGGTAGAAGGTGACAGGATGGGGTTATCAGGATCCAAGGTCATAGACAGTGAAAGAATGTTTCTCATTGTCATGTGTAGCCAATTGAGGCCACTGAGAAAAGCAGTTATTGAAGAACTTTGTGGTTGAATGTACAGATGATTTATTAATATGCAATGTACAGATAAAGAGGAGACAGTAAAGTCCCCCTCCTCCCTGTGGCCTCTTATTTTTTTCTTGTGAGTATTTAACTCCATCATTGAAATGTAAATCATGAACTGCAAGTTTACTCTAGTGAAAAATGTACTTTTGAGTACATTTTATACAGAGGTTTTTTTTTTTTTTTCCTCTTTTGTTTTGTAATTAAATTTTTAGTTTTTTTACATTAATTGCATTTTATTCACTTTGCATCCCAGCTTATCACCCCCCCTCATTCCTTCACAATCCCAACCTCCATCCCTCATTTTCCATGGCCCTCTCCAAGTCCACCAATAGGCAAGGCCCACCACCCCTTCCATCCAACCCTAGCTTATCAGCTCTCATTAGGACTGGCTGCATTGTCCTCTGTGTCCTAGCAAGGCTGCTCCTCCCTCAAGGTGTTGGTCAAAGAGTCAGCCACTGAGTTCATGTCAAAGACAGTCCCTTTTCCCCTTACTAGGGAACCCACTTGGATACTGAGCTGCCATCAGCTACGTTTTATTGTTGTTTGTTTGTTTCCCCAAGACAGGGTTTCTCCATGTAGCCCTGACTATCCTGGAACTTCCTCTGTAAATTGAGACTGGTCTCAAACTTAGAGATCTGCCTGTTTCTGCCTCTTGAGTGCTGCCTCTTGTGCCACCACTGCCTGGCATATAGGATCATTTTTAACTCTGCCTTTTCTTAGTTGATTATTGTTTTATTAACCAAATTGCAGAATATTGGTAGAAGAAATGATAAGAATTGAGGTTAGTCAAATGAACACCCCCATGTGAGAAATGTCATTGTGATAAATATGAATATATACTTGGAAAACTTTGAATCTATTTTATTAAAACTTAAAAAGACCAGCTCCATGCACTAGTGTGGTCTGGAATTTTACTTTCTTTGCTTTGCTTTTCTTTCTCTTTCTTTCTTTCTTTCTTTCTTTCTTTCTTTCTTTCTTTCTTTCTTTCTTCCTTCCTTCCTTCCTTCTTTCCTTCTTTCCTCCTATCCCTCCTTCCTTCCATCCTTCCCTCATTCCTTCCTTTCTTTTGAGACAGGATCTCTGTAGCCTAGACAGGCTTGTCACTCACTAGGTAGTTGCCACAAGTACTTGCAAATTATACATTATTTTTTTATTTTATTATTAATTACACTTTATTCACTTTGTATCCCCCATAAGCCCCTCCTTACTCCCCTCCTAATCCCACCCACTCTCCTCCTTCTTCACGAATGCCCCTCCTCAAGTTCACTAATAGGGGAGGTCCACCTCTCCTTCCGTTTGATCTTAGTCTATCAGATCACATCAGGAGTGGCTGCATTGTCATCTTCTGTGGCCTGGTAAGGCTTCTCCCCCTTCAGGGGGAGGTGATCAAAGAGCAGGCTAATCAGATTATGTCAGAGGCAGCCCCTCTTCTCATTACTATGTAACCTACTTGGACACTAAACTGCTATGGCCTATTTCTGTGGAGGGGTTCTAGGTTATCTCCATGCATGGTACTTGGTTGGAGTATGAGTCTCTGGGAAGAACCCTGTGTTCAAATTTCTGGTTCTGTTGCTCTCCTTGTAGAGTTCCTGTCCTCTTCAGATCCCACTTCTTACATAAGATCCCATGCACACTGCACAACAGTTGGCCATAAGTCTCAGCATCTGCTGTGATAGTCTGCAGGGCAGAGACTTTCAGAGGCCCTCTATGGGAGGCTCCTAACTTGTTTCATGTTTTCTTCTTCTTCTGAGGTCCATCCTCTTTGCCTTTTGGGATGGGGATTGAGCATTTCAGCCAGAGTCTTCCCTGTAGATTAGTTTCTTTAGGTGGACAGCTTTTAGTAGGCTTATCCTATATTATATGTCTATATGAGTGAGTATATACCCGGTGTGTCTTTCTGCTTCTGGGATAGCTCACTCAGGATGATCCTTTTCAAGTCCCACCATTTACCTGCAAATTTCTTGATTTCCTTGTTTCTCATTGCTGAATATTGTTCCATTGTGTAAATGTACTGTACTTTCTGTATCCATTCTTCATTTGAGAGGCATCTGGGTTGTTTCCAGGTTCTGACTATTACAAATAAAGCTGATACATACATGGTTGAGCAAATGTCCTTATTGTGTACTTGAGCCTCTTTTGGATATATGCCTAGGAGTGGTATAGCTGGATCTTGAGGAAGCACTATTCCTAGTTGTCTGAGAAAGCGCCAGATTGCTTTCCAGAGTGGTTGTACAAGTTTCCATTCCTACCAGCAGTAGGAATTTCTCCACCGCCTCTCCAGCATGCGTTATCTCTTGAGATATTGATCTTAGCCATTCTGATGAGTGTAAGGTGAAATCTCAAGTTTGTTTTGATTTGCATTTCCCTGATGGCTAATGACATTGAGCATTTATTTAAGTGTTTCTCTGCCATTCAATATTCCTTTATCAAGAATTTTCTGTTTAGCTCTGTTCCCCATTTTATAATTGGATTACTTGATTTGGTACATTTCAACTTCTTTAGTTCTTTATATATACTGGATATTAGCCCTCTGTCAGATAGAGGGTTAGTGAAGATTCTTTCCCAATCTGTAGGCATTTGTTTTGTTTTGATGATGGAGTCCTTTGCTTTACAGAAGCTTTTCAGTTTGATGAGGTCCCCTTTATTGATTGTTGCTCTTAGAGCCTGTGCTGTTGGTGTTATGTTCAGGAAATTGTCTCCTGTACCAAGGAGTTCAAGGCTCTTCCCCAATTTTTCTTCTAACCAATTTAGTGTATCTGGTTTTATGTTGAGTTCTTTGATCCACTTGGACTGTAGTTTTGGGCAGGGTGATAAATATGGTTCTATTTTCATTTTTCCTAGGACAACTCTGAAACAATGATTAGGACATAATACTTAAAATGTAAGTAGATCTGTCAAACTGTGATCAAAAGGGATAGAGTTGATAAAAATGTAAGAGTACTATTCTGAAAGCAAATTTTAGGAGTTAACATTCAATAGCAGCAGGCAAAAATGATGTAATTACATTACGATTACAACAACAACAACAAAAAAAAAAACAGAAAGAAAAGAAATACCATTCAGTTGCTTTTTTTAAATATGAAAATTAAAGATAAATTGATAAAATTAGAAAAAGTATTTTGCTTAGTGAGGTAACACGGATGCAGAAATACAAACCTGTATATTCTCTACCTTTGAGGTTCCTAGCTCCAAATATGAGTACATTCGGGACTATATATGAAGGCTTTGCCTTATTTGGTTGTATCTTCTTTTTCCTGTTTAACTGACAGAATCTTATAGGCCTGTTCTTTTCTAAAGAGGAAATGAAAGAGAAGTGGATCTAGGGTAGAAGGGAGGTTATGGAGAGCTGCTTGTTTTGCAAACAATGCAAAACATGTTTCCTTCCTAGCCTTTACCTTGCCAATAACAGGATGTTTTGCCAAGCTACTTTATCTTGTTTGTGTGATCTTTCACTATTTCTGCTATACAGAGATATGGTCTAAGAAAATGAGTTTGAACCCCTTCCTTGTATTGATGTATTTTGCTCTGACTACAAAAATTAGGTGTGAAGTAAACCAGGAGGCTACAGTTTTCACTGAGAGCCCTCTCAAGCTGACCTCTTGAGGTCTTGCTTTATTTCAGTCCTCATTCCGCACTCAGGTAATGTTTGACTTTGGTGGAAGACTATGGGAAATGTGGAGAGAGGCAAAAGTGCAATCTGGATGTATTTATTGTACAAGAAAAACATTTGCTTTCAGTAAAAATAAAGAAAATAAACATCTGAAATCCAAAAAAAGTGTGGATCAAAGAGGGATCTCTAAAGTGTTCTTCCTGCTGTTCATTTTCAAGAAAACACAGGACTATATTTTCATATTTGGTACCCTATAATCTTCACAACTATGAACCACTTAAAAGATCAACATGATTGTCTTTATACCACAGATAAGTTTAATACTTAACCTAATGAAGAGTTGTGTAGCTTTGTCCCTAGAATACACATCTAAATCTCCTGAACACAAGACTCAGGGATCATTGCAAGAGAGGGATGATAACATTCTAAGAAACAAGGTAATGATATTTTGTCATGAGATTGTATCCCCCAGTGCCACATCCACTCCAGTGTCTTCTGTGTAGCATAACACTGATTGTGCTGGTAGGCGGGGGATATGTTACCCTTGGGAATAGGCTCCCCGGAGGTCCCTGGCAAAGTGCTCGCCCCTGACCTACTCCGAGATTCCTATCCTTCCTCGGTTGTGGGGTTGGATTAATGAGCTTTTTGCTGTTTCTCTATGTTTCTTGGAATATCACAATTAACTATTCAAGGAAACACATTTCTGATCGATTACTAAAAGCTTTAGCAAAAAAGAGTGGAAGGAAAATAAAATTTTAGAAGAGGTAATAAATCAGATTCAGCATCAGGAATTGCTTGTGGAAAATCCAAACATTATAGGTAATAAAAGAGTAAGAGCTTTATATAGGTGTTTATGATGAGGCAAAAAGAAGATTCGTAAACATAGGAGGTCAGAAGGTTTTATATTATACTATGAGTTTCATGGACAGGCTAGCTCTAGCGTCTTATCTCTAAGGAGGATTGTAAATCTTTAGCCGACTTGGCTCAGAGGTCCATAACAGTCCCTGGCCTTCCCCTCACTAATTAGTAGCAATAAAACTGTGTAAATAGCCAGAGGTTTAAAGTTTTATGTCCCTTATTTGCTTTGATTAAAAACTTTTAGGCCAAGATTTTTTGTAGACACTGCTTTATATCTGGTTGCACTTTCAGTTAAAATGTAAACTTTGTATTGTTGGTAAAAGTCTAAATGATCTGGGAAATATGTCAACTTCAAGGTGCTTCTTTATGTAATCACTATATAAGTGTTAGCTTGACTTCAGTAATTTGCAGCAGATTCAAAAGACATCTTGGTGTTGTCTCTGTTTGTCATCCGCCGAACCCATACCTTCCTGAATATCCAAAACCCTAATTCTCCTGGGGTTATGGGACCCGACTGGGTCAGTCAGTGGCATCCCAGCAATACTATACTCATAAAATCTTACCAGCATGTCTGCTCATACATGAGTTAGGTGGGGATGACACCAGTACACATGCTAACTTACATGGGGAAAAGCCCTCAAGGCCCCAAAATATAATAAAAGAACTACAGACTACAAAGACATTATTAGAGAGGTAAAAAGTCTTTTCCCTTGGAAGAACATGCCAATTGATTACTCAATACTAAATAATCATCCATTTAAACACAATTTGAAATAATATACAGAATGAGCAGGTTGTACTTATGCATGTGTGTGTGAGTATATAAAAACATATATATGTAACAGCAGTTAATCAGAACAAAGCTAATGTATTTTCAAAAGAGCAGCCAGGGATACTCAGGAGAGTTTGGAGGGAGAAATGGACAGGTAAAAATGAATCAATTATATTTTAATCTGAAAAAAATAATAAAAATATTATCAGTAGCATTTCTTTGTATATTTGTATATCTGCAGCTGACAACTTTGAATGGAAATTATGTCAGAAAAATAAAGGATAAAATAGCGTCAACTGATTTACTTAAAAGGAAGTGGCAATTTAGTGTATTGCTCTTGTCTCAATCAGTGTTCTATTGCTGTTTGGTGACACTGTGACTATGGCAACTCTGTTAAAGGAAAACATTTAATTAAGGATGGCTTAAAAATTGAGACAATTCACTGTCATCATGTCAGGAAGTATGGTAGCATACAGGCAGGTATGGTGCTAGGAAGTTGCTGACAGGTCTAATCTGGATGCACAGGTGAAAAATAGAGAGAGGTTGGAGAAGGAAGGAGAGAGGATGGAGAACAGGGAGAGAAAGGCTCTCCCATGGGCTTATAAAACCAGGGAGTAGAACTCCAGTGACACACTTTTTCCAACAAGGTCACACCAGCTACAATAAGGCCACACTAACTACCCTTCTCAAGCAGGGCCTCTCCCTAGTGACAAAGTATTGGAATGAATGAGCCTATGGATTATATTTTTTAAACCTTTGCTCTTTTTTTTCCTCTTTTCTTAATTTATTTATGAGTGATTATATACCCTGCATGTCTTTCTGCTTCTGGGATACCTCATTCAGCATGATCTTTTCCAGTTCCCACCAGTTACCTGCAAATTTCATGATTTTTTTGTTTTAAATTTGTGAATAGTATTCCACTATGAAAATATACCACAATTTCTGTATCCATTCCTCAACTGAGGGATATCTGGGTTGTTTCCAGATTTTGACTATTACAAATAAAGCTGCTATGAATATAGTTGAGCAAATTTCCTTGTATACTTGAGCATATTTTTGATATATGCCTAAGGGTGGTATAGTTGGATCTTGCAGTAGCACTATTCCTAATTGTGTGAGAAAGCACCAGATTGATATCCTGAGTGAGGTATCCCAGAAACAGAAAGACACACAGGGTATATACTCACTCATAAGTTGATATTAGACACATAATATAGGATAAACATGCTCAAATCTGAATACCTAAAGAAGCTAATAAAGAAGGAGGACTCTTGGTAAGATGCTCAATCCTCTTTCGGAAAGGGAAAGAGGATGGTCATCAGAAGAGGGAGAAAAAAAGGGCACAGGACAGGATCCTACCACAGAGGACCTCTGAAAGACTTCATCCCAGAGGGTATCAAAGCAGATGCTGAGATGCATAGCCCAACTTTGAGAAGAGTGCAGGGAGTCTTATGAAAGAAAGGGAGGATAGAAATACCTTTGCACTTTTTTTGACATGTATTTGGTATTTAAAATAAAATTAAATGGCTCTGAGTGTGGTTTGATAGAAAAATATTATCATTTATATTTCTCTAAAAGCTGGTATCAAACCAATAGGCAACAAAATATAAAGAAGCAGTATATATCTTTCAGTAATAACTCACTATAATGGACTTAATTCCACAACAAAGAGACAGAAAGCAAAACAATTAGAAATAATTATCTTCATGCAAGGGTCTCTAGCATCTCTCTGATTTTTGTCCATCAGGACCCCAGGTGTCAGGTACAAAAGAAACTGATACAAATTGCTAACTTGGGGTACATATTAGCATAAAAAGCACATTTTAACTTCCAAACTCTCTCAGAATTTCAAGCACCTGTTACGAAGTCCATGCTGACCTTTTGGTTCTTATCAGATCTTCTCAACCCTCCTCCTAATATAAATTTCTCCAGTCCATGGGCTTATCTTCCCCCTCAGTTTTTCAATCCTATTTAGGCTTGCCATTTTGATTTTGTACCCCATGGGTCTCTATTGGTCCTCTTAGATCCCTTTCTCTTAGCCCTTTCTCCTGTTGCTTCTCACTCTCTTTTTCTCTCCTTGTCACGTTTTCATCACCTGATCGAATTCAGCCTACTGATCTTGTTTAGTTCACTACATTCTCTCCCTGCTCTAAAATTTTCCAAATGCCTACGGCTTTACTCTTTTTCATATCTATAATAAAGATTTTCCTTTCAACACTACCTTGGAGTGTTCATGTTTACTTTTTACACAGAGAATCACTTGTAATTCTTTAGTTTCCTCTTCCCTGTTGACTATCAGACTCTCCTCTAGTCCATTTCCATTCCTCTGTGTCAACCACCAATATCTGGAGACACTCTCTACTTAGAAACCCTCTGACAACACCACTGAAATATCAGCTAAGCCAGCTGCCCTTTCCTTCCTGGCCTTCACTGAAGATTCCTTAGTCTCATTTCCAAATCTGTAAAAGACAATTTCTATGGAAATGTCTACAACTCTATTCCCATTCTCTAGACACTGTGCCAAATGCTTCAGTGAATCCAGAGTTCCTCCTTTCTGAGGATATGTTCATTCCACTCTTCTAGTCCACTCCCATTCACTTGTGTCAATAAGCAATAAATAAAAGAACTATCTACCTAGGATATGGGTAGACAAAATAAGGCTGGACACGGTGAGTTATTCTTACTGTCTTTTCTGTAGTCCAGTGCAATCTCTTTAATCTCATCCACGGCACTGCAGCACACCATTTTAATAGAGATTGTCTTCCACCCTACATCTAAACAATAAGAACTCTGCCATACCTTTTGGTAGACACAGATTGTTCCTACCTGAGCATTTCCTTAACACCCTCCCCTTTAGCAAACTCACATTCTTTAGTATCATCCCAAGTATCTAGAAACAAGTGCTTCCAAGTATCCACAGTGGCCACACCTGGCATTGTCTTAGAAGCACTCCTAAAAAGGCAACCTACAACCAACACACTTTCCTAAGATCCAAAGCAGGCAACAGAAATCAAGAAACAAAACACTGCAAACTTACCAATGTCAACTCCAAATATGAACACCTAAAATCACAATGTTCCCAATCCATGATAATTAAACACGGTGCAAAACCAAAATTATTAACACTGAAGACAATATGACTCCAACAAATTCAGGAGCCCTACCTACTAGAATAGACCCTTCAAAATGCTATAGAGTCAAAGTAGAAGACAAAGACTTCAAAACATGAATATGCTCAAGGACATTACAGTGGGTATGGAAAAAATCTTAATGATGCATGTGAAAACACAAAGAGTGGAATACAATGATGAAAACAGTTCAAGATATCACAGTAGAAAAAGACACACTAAAATTGCAAACTAGATAAAAATAGAAATTAAAAAGTGAGGAAGTTAAATAAAAACTCCAGAGTTAAGCCTCACCTACAGAGTCTAAGACATAGAAAAGAATCTCAAGACAAGAAAAATGCTATTCTATTCAGAAAGTTTTTATCTGAGTGAATGGGTTCAAGGCTATTATTGAGTTTCTCTTCAAATACCTTAACTGCACATGAACTTTGCTGAGGTTTTAACCCATTTGCAGGTGAGTTTTGAGTGAAAACAGGGCTCTATTCCTATGTTTCTACATATAGACATCTAGTTTAGCTGGCACCATTTGTGAATATTATGTCATTTTTTCAGTGTGTATTTCTAGCTTTGTTATAAAAGGAATATAGAGTACAAGTACATTTACATAATATTTACATAGTCAAATATTACTCAGACATTTAAAAAATCAAATCATGATACTTGAAGGTAAAGGCACCTTTGCAGGAAACTGAGAATGAGAGAACCTAGACCCCAAAAGTCATACATGGTATGAATTTGCTCATACATAAATATTAGTTTTAAGACATATGATATGCAAGCAATTAAATATAATGTCACAGGGAACAAATACAGATTAAGTACTGGGTATAAGAGGGAGGCAGAGATTTCTCCCTAGGAATGGGAAATAAAATAGGTAGTTACAAATTGAAGGTGGGCTAAAAGGATACAATTGAAGGGGATTGTGGAAGGAAAAGGGCAATGAAAAGGTAACACAAGAAGAGACAGGTAAAATTAAGGGTCCTTTGTTTGGTACTGTAGAAACCTAATGCAATAGAAACTTTCTAAAATATATACATGTAAGAAGCCAATATAAATGAAATCCCTACATAACAGGAAAGTCCCAACTGGAAAACTCTTGTCACTAAATAAAGTATCCAGTACTAATAATCGGTTATATTTTACTGAGGTATTGGTCAAAGTAGTGTGATTGTAATGCCAAAACAAAACAGGCTTTTGTCAAGACTATAGGTTGCTCTCCACAAAATGACTGGAATGTCCTATTACTTAAGACAACACTTACACAAATCATTGAACATAAATAAATAGAGCGTGTGCCTACATAGATCCTTCACACTTCCATTCTAGCAACTTTGATATGGGAAGTACTCTGCAACTACAAGAGGAGAAATATAAACACTAACCCAGCTACCAAACATTTGAACTATAACAATGTCCTACCTGTAAGACAATATTAGTGCAACAGTTGTAGGAGTAAATAACCAATCTATAGTTTGATTTAAAATCCACACCTGACACTGGTTAATTGATCAAGAAAAATAAATTACATAGCCCATGGTTCTAGGGAAAAAGCAAATACTACATTCTACTAAAAGTAACATGACTTGTCAAAGAACACATTTCAGTGACAAGAGGAAGAATATAAAGAAATACTTCAGGGTGCATGCATAGGAGCTATTACTAATAGCTTACATTGTTTACTTGAGACATATTCTGTGTATGTTTTTCAAATCTCAATAACCAAAATGTTATAACTACTGTGTAAGAGATATTAATTAATTTATATATTATTCTTCCATCAATTTTCCTTCCATTCTCACTCTCCAGAGTTTTGAGTAATCATTCTTTGCACTTTTGAAAATTCAAGCCACTTTTTCATAAACTATTTTTACACACTTAACATATATCAAAATTTGATTTGTAAAGTATTTTACGATATTATAATACTAGGAATATATAACAAACCACTGAATTTTATCAAGGGTATTTATTGCATATACTATTAAAGGAAAAGGAAAATGTGTAGAGATGAAATACTATTCTTCCTAGCTGTTTTTAAGAGATAGTTGCCTGAGTCCAGCCATCTCAGGAAAATAAAAAAAAACTAATTTTTTCTTTTTTATTGATTATTACAATTTATTCACTTTGTTTTCTGGCTGTAAGCCCCTCCCTCATCTTTCACCAGTTACAACCTATCTTCCTCTTCTCCCGCTATGCCCCTCTCCTAGTCCACTGATAGGGGAAGTCCTACTTCCCTACTATCTTAGCCTAGCCTTTCTTATCAAGTCTTACCAAGAATGGCTGCACCATCTTCCTCTGTGACCAGGCAAGGCTGCACATTCCAGGAGTAGGTGATCCTTAGCCTGCCACTGAGTTCATATCAGAGACAGCCACTGTTACCCTTAATAGGGAACTCTCAGGGAAACTGAAATACTTATGAGTTACATCTGAGCAGGTGTTCTTTATGCATAGTCCTTATTTGGAACAGGACCCTCAGAGCCCATATTTATTGGCTCAATTGGCCTCCTTGTGGAGGGCCTCTCCCGTCCAGGTCTATCTACCTCCTGAATCTTCCATATTATTCCATGCTTTCTGCCCAAAATTTGGCTATGAGTCTAACCATCTGCTTCAATACTCTGCTATGTAGATTCTTTCAGAGGCCCTCTGTGGTAGTTTCCTGCCCTGTTCCCTATTTTCCCCCATTACCGATGTCTATACCATTTGCCCTTCTGAATGAGGATTAAGCATCTTCCTTAGGGTTCTTCCTGTTGTTTAGATCCTTTAGGACTATAGATTTTAGTATTTTTAATCCTATATTATATGGCTAATATCCACATATAAGTGAGTATATACCATGAGTGTCTTTCTGCTTCTGGATACCTCACTCAGAGTGATCTTTTCTAGTTGCATGCATTTGCCTGCTGATTTTCTTGATTTTAGTTGCTGAATAGTATTGCATAGTACAAATGTGCCACAGTTTCTGTGTCTATTCCTTGGTTTGGGGACATCTAAGTTGTTTCCATATTCTGGATATTGTCAATAAAGCTGTTATGAGTGTAGTTGAGCAAATGTCCTTGTTGTATGGTTGATAATCTTCTGAATATATGCCCAGGGTTGGTATGACTGAATATTCTAGTAGCAGTATTCATAATTTTCTGAGAAAGCACCATATTGATTTCCAAAGTGGTTGTACAAGTTTCTATTCCCACCAGCAATGGAGGAGGGTTCCCCTTTCTCCACATCTAGTCCAGCTGGTGTTGCAGATGATGTGATAGTACACATGAATGACCCTAAAAATTTAACCAGGGACCTCCTACAGCTGATAAACACCTTCAACAAAATGGCTGGATACAAAATTAAATTTAAAAAATCTGAAGCCCTCATGTATATAAAAGACAAATGGGCTCAGAAAGAAATTAGGGAAACAAAACCCCTTCACAAAAGCCACAAATAACATAAAGTACCTTGGTATGACTCTAATCAAGCAAGTGAATGACTTGTATGAAAAAAAAGAACTTCAAGGAAGATATCAGAAGATCACCCATGCTCCAGGACTGGTAGGATTAACATAGTAAAATAGGCCACTCTACCAAAAGAAATCTACAGACTCAATGCAATTCCAATCAAAATACCAGCACAACTCATTACAGACCTTGAAAGAACAATTCTCAGTTTCATATGGAAAAACAAAAAACCCAGAATTGATAAAAACATGCCTGTACAATAAAAGATTTTCTGGAGGTATCTTCATCCCACATCTCAAGTAGTACTATAGAGTAACAGTAATAAAAAATGGCATGGTACTGGCACCTGCAATTTAACTTAAAGGGGTGTGCATCTACGCATTAATAATTTTTATTGAATCATATCAATAAGCTGAGGGGAAAAACAAGTATAGGGAATCACCTGCTGTCTCAGTTTCAGACCCAGCTTGAGGGTGCTCAGACAGCCAATGCTGGCTTGGGCTATTTTTATCTGCTCATCAACCTTAAAGCGTCCCTGCTTTTGTATTAAGAGTGTACTTTTCTTAACGTTAAATTGTTCTCTAAGATTTTTTACATTAGCAAAATCATCTTCCCTGAATTTGTTAAACAATCTATTTTTCCAAATTCTTTTTAAGTGTAATGGCTATTGCTAACAATCTACATCTATGGCTCCTTTCAAGAGCAGTGGTTAATTCATTAAACTTCTCCAGTAAACATGTGAAAAGAGATCAAGCATTGTTAATTTTAAATGTCAGTGATATTGCCCAGTGATGAGCTAGAAGCCTTCCTAAAGTTTTCATACAACTCATGTTATAAGGATTATGGGCATCATAAGGGCAACAAGCAGAGATATGCTACATGAGAGCACAAAGTCCTCAGGAAAAGCAGTTCTTGGGATTATGCTTCTCCAAGACAAACTCATCATGACTATGCTAACAGGGGAGCCACATTTCATGAATTCTACAGCTGTTCTGCTGTTGCTCTTGCATGGCTTTTTTGACAGGACCAGGTAGCCAAAATAGTTTGTTTATATATGGGTGTGAGGGGAGTGAGGTTAGCTCAGGCCATGGGAAGGAGAATTCAGGGCATTTCATGGGCTATACTATCCTGGAGGAACAGATAACATGGAAGGACTGAAGGATTGCTGGGAGAAAATGGCAGGTAGATTTGATTTGATATGTTAACTAGGAACCTCTGCCATTAGTTCCAGGTTTGAATCCTACTTCTATGGTAACCTAAACTTCAGAGAGAGAAGCATGGTCTCCATTGGATAATGATCTTCAAGTGAGCTCACGGGAAGAAAGGTGACAAAGACAAAGATTATGTTTTTTTTTTTTCTTTCTATATATCTTCTTCTCTTTGAGGGGAGGACAGTTACCCAAACTAGACTCAATTTTTTGCTTTTTTTGTTTTGTTTTTCTTACTATGTTTTATTTTATTAATGGTTTTTATTTTTCACAATTTATTCATTATATATGCTGATTGAAGGTCACTCCCTCAACTCCTAGTGGTCCCACCCTCCCTCCATCTTCCCCATCCCCTTTCCTAGACCACTCAAAGGGGAGTTCCTTTCCTCTGCCATCCACCCATACATAATCAGAACAGTACTCAGCTATTAAAAACAAAGAAATGAAATTTCTGCTCTTATTTCTTTTCCATAGGCCACTGTACTCACTTCAGAAGATTTCATACCATGAAGTTTGCCTGCAGCCTTACCGTGAACTAAACACTACGTATAAATCATTTTAAAGAGTCACACCCCAAGACACTGATCGACCATTTCACATCCAGAAACATGTGAAATTTGAAATGTTATGAAGTCTGAAACATTTTTCACAGGCATTTCAGAGAATGTGATTCTCTTGCTGCCTGGAGGGCTGTTTCCCACCAGCCCAGGAAGGCATAAGAGGCAGAAGGTGATTAGCATAAAGCTTGGAAAGCCCGCAAACATAACTGTGGTCAGCCACTCTGGGAACCATCTCAGAAAGTAAGTTCAACTTTAATTCCAGAAAACAGAAAACAGAGGCTTATATCCCTTGGGGAGTGCCTGGCATGCTCCAAGCATAGGTGTAGATAATTGTTTAATGCTAGGCAATTCAAGGATGCTTGATTTGCATTAAACAGCACATTCCTATTATATGAATAAGAAGAAGGACACAGATCCAAATTATCCTATATTTGAAGGGAGGGGATAGTTATCAGTGATCTGTGTCAAAGGCCATCTATCAAATTTGATTGGTGGTGTCTATGTCTAAAGACACTCTCTAGATGAAGTCAGGCAGAGAAAACTCACCCTTGACATGGTTACACATCTAGGCCAGAAGCAGGGTCATACAAGGAAGAGAAAGCCTCCTCCCTCATATCTCAAAATTCAGTGTGGGTTGTGATATTTTTCAATAGTACCGCTGGAACAATAGGTATGTGTACACAAAGAAACTTCTACAAGCTACCGCTGTTGTGTTACTCTCAGAGAACTTCCTGGCTGGTGTTAGTTCACCATTCCCTACATATTTAGTCCAGTCATCCACTGGACTAAAAGTTTCCTGTGTAAAGTGAGGCAACTGTAAATAGTAAATGTTGAGAATCAGGATTATCAATAAGTCTTCTGTAAACACATTATATAATACTGTTGCATGTAATTGATATTTACCATTCATTGTATTCTTTTTAAAAATAAGTTTATTTACTTTAAATTCCAATAGTAATCCCCCTCCCTTCTCTGCCCATGACTACCCTCCGTTCCTATTGCCCCTATCCCCTTTCCCCTTCAGAAAAGGGAGGTCATTTCCATTGAGCTAGTTTTACAGTTCTGTTGCATCTCAGTGGACCAAAGTACACAACGGCCTTTCCACCTTGCTTATATTCACAGACTCTTGCTTATATTCACAGACTATGGATTTGTGCAAGGCCTCACCATTTTAACACATTCATAAATTTTACTCTAGAATGAATCCTTTCATGATGATGAAGATTATACAAATGTGGAATGGTTTCACCATGTTAAAAACACTCACAGGCTTTCTGTCCATTAGGATTTCTTTCATGAGTGTGGCGATTATTCTGAAGTCCAAATGTTTTTTCACATTGGTTACAGTCAGACATCTTTCCAGTATGTGTTATTTTATGTATTAGGAGATGTTATGTGCAAAGGCTTTTCCACATAGTTATATTCATATGGTTTCCCTCCAGAATGTGTTGTTGTCTTAAGAGATGATTGTTACATGCAAAGGATTTATCACACTAATTACCCTCACAAGGCTTCTTTCCACAGTGTGTCTTTTCCTGTTTTCGGAGACTACTCTGCTATGCAAAGGCTTTATCCCATTGGGTATATTCATAAGGTTTCTTTGCAGTATGTGCTCTTTTATGTCTTATGAGATGACTGTTTTGTGCAAAGGCGTTACCACACTGGTTACATTCATAAGGTTTCTCTCCAGTGTGTGTTTTTTTATGGCTTAAGAGAGTACTGTTTTCTGCAAAGGCTTTACCACACTCATTACATTCATAAGGTTTCTCTCCAGTGTGTGTTCTTTTATGGCTTATGAGATGACTGTTTCCTGCAAAGGCTTTGCCACACTCATTACATTCATAAGGTTTCTCTCCAGTGTGTGTTCTTTTATGGCTTAAGAGATGACTGTTTTTTGCAAAGGCTTTCCCACACTCATTACATTCATAAGGTTTCTCTCCAGTATGTGTTCTTTTATGGCTTATGAGATTACTGTTTTGTGCAAAGGCTTTACCACACTGGTTACATTCATAAGGTTTCTCTCCAGTGTGTGTTCTTTTATGGCTTAAGAGAGTACTGTTTTCTGCAAAGGCTTTACCACACTGGTTACATTCATAAGGTTTCTCTCCAGTGTGTGTTCTTTTATGGCTTATGAGATGACTGTTTTGTGCAAAGGCTTTACCACACTGGTTACATTCATGAGGTTTCTCTCCAGTGTGTGTTCTTTTATGCCGTATGAGATTATTCTTCGCTGCAAAGGCTTTACCACACTGGTTACATTCATAAGGTTTCTCTCCAGTGTGTGTTCTTTTATGTCGCATGAGATGACTGTTTTTTGCAAAGGCTTTACCACATTGATTACATTTGTAAGACTTCTCTCCTGTATGTGTTCTTTTATGCTGTATGAGAACAGTGATATAGCTGAAGGCTTTACCACATAGAGTGCATTTAAAGGGTTTCTCTCCAGTATGACTGCTTTCATGAATGCAAAGAAAATTGGCACATGTGAAAGATTTACCACAGTCATTTCATTACACTAATAAATATATTTATCTGTATGAATTAATTTCATAATTTGGTCTAATGGTAAAGAAGAATCAAATTTTAAAGTTTTATCACTTTATTCACATTAACTGTATTCCCCTTCATTATGGGTATTTTTTGAAGATCCCTGTGATGGTAAGAGCATTTGTTATGTGCATCACTTTTATAGCATCATTTTTCTATAAGAGGTTTTCTCCTATATATGAAGAGTATTGTAAGAATTCAGAGTTTTACCACAGCAATCCAATTCATAAATATTTGTAC
>JAEOAE010001318.1:0-83856 GCA_036365155.1 Meriones psammophilus
TTTCACTTTGATGTTGGCTGTGGTCATACGGTTGTGTGCTTGGTTGCTTTTTTGTTTTACTGAAGTGAGGTTATTTATTCCCTGTGTTTTCTTGAATGTAGCTAGCTTTCTTGAGTTGTATTTTCCCTTTCAGTGACTTCTGTAATGCTGGATTTGTTTGTAGGTATTGTTGAAATTTGTTTTTGTCATTGAATATCTTGTTCTCTCCGTCTATGAGGACTGAGAGTTTGCAGGGTATAGTAGCCTGGGCTGACATCTGTGTTCTCTTAGGATCTGCATGATATCTGTCCAGGCACTTCTGGCTTTCATAGTCTCTGTTGAAAAGTCAGTACCATATAACACTTTTCGGTTTTCCAGTATTCCTAATTGAGCAAGCGACACACATGTGATTCAGTTTACAAAGTAGTGCTTTGCTTTTCTGTACTTTCCTTTGAAACTTGTTCCAGTGCTGTACAGTGCGATATATCAGTTCTCAGTTTTCCTGTATTCCTAATTGAGTGGAGACACACATGTGATTTAGATTACAAACTAGACCTTTGCGTTTACGTTCTTTCTTTGGAAAATTGTTAGGGGTAGGGTAAGGGTTAGGGTTAGAGTAGCGTTATGGTTAGGTTTAGGGTTAGGTTAGGGTAAGGTTAGGGTTAGGGTTAGGGTTAGGGTAGGGTTAGGGGGCTAGGGTTATATCACTTTTCAGTTTTCCTCTTATAATAATTGAACAGGCAACACATAAGTGAATTAGTTTACAAAGTTGTGCTTTGCGTTTCTGTTCTTTCGGTGGAAACTTGTTTCTGTGCTGTACAGTGCGAGATAACACTTTTCAGTTTTCCTGTATTCGTAATTGAGCGAGCGACACACATGTTATTTAGATTACAAACTAGTGCTTTGCATTTACGTTCTTTCCTTGGAAACTTTTTAGTTTTAGGGTTAGGGTTAGGGTTAGTGTTAGGGTTGGGTTACGGTTAGGGTTAAGGTTAGGGTTAAGAGTTAGGGTTAGGGTTAAGGTAGGGTTAGGGTTAGGGTTAGAGTTAGGGGTTTAGGGTTATATCACTTTTCAGTTTTCCTGTTATAATAATTGAACAGGCAACACATATGTGAATTAGTTTACAATGTTGTGCTTTGCGTTTCTCTTCTTTCGGTGGAAACTTGTTTCTGTGCTGTACAGTGCAAGATAACACTTTTCAGGTTTCCTGTATTACTAATTGAGCGAGCAACACACATGTGATTTAGTTTACAAAGTTGTGCTTTGTGTTTCTGGTCTTTCGGTGGAAACTTGTTTCTGTGCCGTACAGTGCGAGATAACACTTTTCAGTTTTGCTGTTATAATAATTGAACAGGCAACACACATGTGATTTAGTTTACAAAGTTGTGCTTTGCGTTTCTGTTCTTTCGGTGGAAACTTGTTTCTGTGCCGTACAGTGCGAGATAACACTTTTCAGTTTTTCTGTATTACTAATTGAGCGAGTGACACACATGTGATTTAGTTTACAAAGTTGTGCTTTGCATTTCTGTTCTTTCGGTGGAAACTTGTTTCTGTGCCGTACATTGCGAGATAACACTTTTCAGTTTTCCTGTAATAATAATTGAACTGGCGACACTTATGTGAATTAGTTTACAAATATGAGCTTTGCGTTTCTGTTCTTTCGAAGAAAACTTGTTTCTGTGCTTTACAGTGCGATATAACACTTTTGGGTTTTCCAGTATTCCTAAATGAGTAAGTGACACACATGTGATTCAGTTTACAAAGTAGTGCTTTGCTTTTCTGAGCATTCTTTTGAAACTTGTTCCAGTGCTGTACAGTGCGATATATCACTTTTCAGTTTTCCTGTATTCCTAATTGAGCGAGCGACACACATGTGATTTAGATTACAAACTAGACCTTTGCGTTTACTTTCTTTCCTTGGAAACTTGTTAGGGTTAGGGTTAGGGTTAGGGTTAGGTAGGGTTCGGTTAGGGTTAGGGTTAGGGTTAGGGTTAGGGTTAGGGTTAGGGTTAAGTTAGGGTTAGGTTTAGGGTTATGGTTAGGGTTAGGATTAGAGTAGGGTTAGGGTTAGGGTTAGGGTTCGGGTAGTGTTAGGGTTAGTGTTAGGGGATTAGGGATATATCACTTTTCAGTTTTCCTGTTATAATAATTGAACAGGCAACACATATGTGAATTAGTTTACAATGTTGTGCTTTGTGTTTCTGTTCTTTCGGTGGAAACTTGTTTCTGTGCCGTACAGTGCGAGATAACACTTTTCAGGTTTCCTGTATTACTAATTGAGCGAGCGACACACATGTGATTTAGTTTAGAAAGTTGTGCTTTGAGTTTCTATTCTTTTGGTGGAAACTTGTTTCTGTGCCGTATAGTGCGAGATAACACTTTTCAGTCTTCCTGTATTCCTAATTGAGCTAGCGACACTCATGTGATTGAGTTTTCAAAGTAGAGTTTTGTTCTTCTCTTCTTTCGTTCGTACTTTTTTTTGTGCTGTAAAGTGCGATATATCACTTTTCAGTTTTCTTGTTATAATAATTGAACGTGCGACACGTATGTGAATTAGTTTACAATGTTGTGCTTTGCGTTTCTGTTCTTTCGGTGGAAACTTGTTTCTGTGCCGTACAGTGCGAGATAACACTTTTCAGTCTTCCTGTATTCCTAATTGAGCTAGCGACACTCATGTGATTGAGTTTTCAAAGTAGTGTTTCGTTCTTCTCTTCTTTCGTTCGAATCTTGTTTCTGTGCTGTAAAGTGCGATATATATCACTTTTCAGTTTTCTTGTTATAATAATTGAACGTGCGACACGTATGTGAATTAGTTTACAAAGTTGTGCTTTGTGTTTCTGTTCTTTCGATGAAAACTTGTTTCTGTGCTGTACAATGCGATATAACACTTTTCGGTTTTCCAGTATTCCTAATTGAGCAAGCAACACACATGTGATTCAATTTACAAAGTAGTGCTTTACTTTTCTTTGCTTTCGTTTGAAACTTGTTCCAGTGCTGTACAGTACGATATATCACTTTTCAGTTATCCTGTATTCCTATTTGAGCGAGCGATACACATGTGATTTAGATTACAAACTAGACCTTTGCGTTTACGTTCTTTCCTTTGAAACTTGTTAGGGTTAGGGTTAGGGTTAGGATTAGGGTAGGGTTACAGTTAGGGTTAGGGTTAGGGTTAGGGTTAGGGTAGGGTTAGGGTTAGGGGCTTAGGGTTAGGGTTGTGGTTAGGTTTATATCACTTATCAGTTTTCCTCTTATAATAATTGAACAGGCGACACGTCTGTGAATTACTTACAAAGTTGTGCTTTGCGTTTCTATTCTTTCCATGGAAACTTGTTCCTCTGCTGTACAGTGCGATATATATTACTTTTCAGTTTTCCTGTATTCCTAATTTTGCGAGCGACACACGTGATTCCGTTAAAAGTAGTGCTTTGCTTTTCTGTTCTTTCGTTCGAAACTTGTTCCTCTGCTGTACAGTGTGATTTATCACTTTTCAGTTTTCCTGTATTCCTAATTGAGTGAGCGACACACATGTGATTTAGTTTACAAAGTAGTGCGTTGGGTTTATGTTCTTTCGTTGAAAACTTGTTCCTGTTAGGAACAACTTATGGTTAGGGTTAGGGTTAGTTTTAGGGTTAGGGTTCGGGTTAGTGTTATATCACTTTTCAGTTTTCCTCTTATAATAATTGAACAGGAGACACGTTTGTGAATTAGTTTACAAAGTTGTGCTTTGCGTTTCTGTTCTTTCGATGGAAACTTGTTTCTGTGCCTTAGAGTGCGAGATAACACTTTTCAGTTTTCCTGTATTACTAATTGAGCGAGCGACACACATGTGATTTAGTTTACAAATTAGTGCTTTGGGTTTCTGTTCTTTCGTTGGAAACGTGTTATTGTACTGTACAGTGCGATATATCACTTTTCAGTTTTCCTGTTATAATAATTGAACGGGCGACACGTATGTGAATTAGTTTACAAAGTTGTGCTTTGCGTTTCCTTTCTTTCGATGGAAACTTGTTTCTGTGCTGTTCAGTCCGAGATAACACTTTTCAGTTTTCCTGTTATAATAATTGAACGGGCGACACGAATGTGATTTAGTTTACAAAGTAGTGCTTTGCTTTTCTGTTCTTTCGCTCGAAACTTGTTCCTCTGCTGTATAGTGCGATTTATCACATTTCAGTTTTCCTGTATTCCTAATTGAGCGAGTGACACACATGTGATTTAGTTTACAAAGTAGTGCGTTGGGTTTATGTTCTTTCTTGGAAACTTGTTCCTTTTCTGAACAAGTTAGGGTTAGGTTTAGGGTTAGGGTTATATCAATTTTCAGTTTTCCTCTTATAATAATTGAATAGGCAACACGTCTGTTTATTAGTTTACAAAGTTGCGGTTTGCGTTTCTGTTCTTTCAATGGAAACTTGTTTCTGTGCCATACAGTGCGCGATAACACTTTTCAGTTTTCCTGTATTCCAAATTGACTAAGCGACACACATTTGATTTAGGTTACAAAGTAATGATTTGCGTTTTTGTTGGAAACTTGTTACTGTACTGTACAGTGCGAAATATCACTTTTCAGTTTTCCAGTTATAATAATTGAACGGGCGACACGTATGTGAATTAGTTTACAACATTGTGCTTTGAGTTTCCTTTCTTTTGATGGAAACTTTTTTCTGTGCCATACAGTCCGAGATAACACTTTTCAGTTTTCCTGTTATAATAATTGTACGGACAACACGTATATGATATAGTTTACAAAGTCGTGCTTTGCTTTTCTGTTCTTTTGCTCAAAAGTTGTTCCTGTGCTGTACAGTGCGATATATCACTTTTCAGTTTTCCTGTTATAATAATTGAACAGGCAACACGTATGTGAATTAGTTTACAAAGCTGTGCTTTGCGTTTCTGTTCTTTCGATGAAAACATGTTTCTGTGCCTTACAGTGCGATATAACACTCTTCGGTTTTCAAGTATTCCTAATTGAGCAAGCGACACACATGTGATTCAGTTTACAAAGTTGTGCTGTGCTTTTCAGTGCTTTCATTTGAAACTTGTTGCAGTGCTTTACAGTGTGATATATCACTTTTCAGTTTTCCTGTATTCCTAATTGAGCGAAAGCGGCGACACACATGGGATTTAGATTACAAACTAGACCTTTGCGTTTACGTTCTTTCCTTGGAAACTTGTTAGGGTTAGGTTAGGGTTAGGGTTAGGATTAGGGTAGGGTTACGGTTAGGGTTAGGGTTAGGGTTAGGGTTAGGGTTATGGTAGGGTTAGGGTTAGGGTTATAGTTAGGGTTAGGTTTAGAGTAGGGTTAGGGTTAGTGTTAGGGTTACAGTTAGGTTTAGGGTTAGAGTAGGTTTAGGGTTAGGGTTAGGGTTAGGGTTAGGTTAGGTTTACAGTTCTGATTCACAGTTAGGGTTAGGGTTAGGGTTTACGGTAGGGTTAGGTTTAGGGTTAGGGTTAGGGTCAGGGTAGGGTTAGGGTTAGGGTTAGTGTTAGGGTTAGGTTTAGGGTTCACGGTAGGTTTAGGGTTAGCGTTAGGGTTAGGGGTCAGGGAGTAGGGTTAGGGTTAGGGTTAGGGTTAGGGTTGGTTTAGGGTTACAGTAGGGTTAGGGTTAGGGTTAGGGTTAGGGTTAGGGTTAGGGTTAGAGTAGGGTTAGGGTTAGGGTTAAGTTTAGGGTAGGGTTAGGGTTAGAGTAGGGTTAGCGTTAGGGTTAGGGTTAGGGTTAGGGTTAGGTAGGGTTACAGTTAGCATTAGGGGTTTAGGGTTATATCACTTTTCAGTTTTCCTGTTATAATAATTGAACAGGCAACACATATGTGAATTAGTTTACAAAGTTGTGCTTTGCGTTTCTGTTCTCTCGACGGAAACTTGTTTCTGTGCTGTACAGTGTGAGATAACACTTTTCAGTTTTCCTGTATTCCTAATTGACTGAGCGACACAGGTGATTCCGTTTAAAAGTAGTGCTTTGCCTTTCTGTTCTTTCTTTCGAAACTTGTTCCTCTGCTGTACACTGCAATATTTCACTTTCCAGTTTTCCTGTATTCCTAATTGAGCGAGTGACACACTTGTGATTTAATTTACAAAGTAGTGCGTTGGGTTTATGTTCTTTCGTTGGAAACTTTTTCCTGTTAGGAACAAGTTAGGGTTAGGGTTAGGGTTAGTGTTAGGTTTAGGGTTAGGGTTAGGGTAGGGTTAGGGTTAGGGTTAGGGTTAGGGGTTAGGGTTATGGTTAGGGTTAGGGTAGGGTTAGGGTTAGGGCTTAGGGTCAGGGTTCGGGTTAGGCTTATATCACTTTTCAGTTTTCCTCTTATAATAATTGAACAGGCAACACGTATGTGAATTAGTTTACAAAGATGTGCTTTGCGTTTCTGTTCTTTTGATGGAAACTTGTTTCTGTGCCGTACAGTGCGAGATAACACTTTTCAGTTTTCCTGTATTCCTAACTGAGCATCGACACACATGTCATTTAGTTTACAAGGTAGTTCTTTGCGTTTCTGTTCTTTCATTGGAAACTTGTTACTGTACTGTACAGTGCGTTATATCAGTTTTCAGTTTTCCTGTTATAATAATTGAACGGGCGACACGAATGTGAATTAGTTTACAAAGTTGTGCTTTGCGTTTCCTTTCTTTCGATGGAAACTTGTTTCTGTGCCTTACAGTGCGCGATAACACTTTTCAGTTTTCCGGTATTCCTATTTGAGCAAGCGACACACATGTGATTTAGTTTACAATGTAGTGCTTTGCGTTTCTCTTCTTTCAAGGGAAACTTGATACTGTACTGTACAGTGCGATATAATATCACTTTCCAGTTTTCCGGTATTCCTAATTGAGCAAGTGACACACATGTGATTTAGTTTACAAAGTAGTGCGTTGTGTTTCCTTTCTTTCATTGGAAAATTGTTCCTATTAGGAACAAGTTAGGGTTAGGGTTAGGGTTAGTGTTAGGGTTACATTAGGGTTAGGGCAGTTTTAGAGTTAGGGTTAGGGTTAGGGTTTGGGTAGGGTTCTGGTTAGGGTTAGGGTTAGGGTTAGGGTTAAGGTTAGGGTAGGGTTAGGTTAGGGTTAGGGTTATGGTTAGAGTAGGGTTAGGGTTAGGGTTAGGGTTAGGGTAGGGTTAGGGTTAGCGATAGGTCTTAGGGTTATATAACTTTTCTGTATTCCTGTTATAATAATTGAACAGGCAACACGTATGTGAACTAGTTTACAAAGTTGTGCTTTGCGTTTCTGTTCTTTCAGTGGAAACTTGTTTCTGTGCCGTACAGTGTGAGATAACACTTTTCAGTTTTCCTGTATTAATAATTGAGCGAGCAACACACATGTGATTCAGTTTACAACGTAGTGATTTGCTTTTCTGTGCTTTCATTTGAAACTTGTTCCAGTGCTGTACAGTGCGATATATCACTTTTCAGTTTTCCTGTATTCCTAATTGAGCAAGCGACAGACATGTGTTTTAGATTACAAACTAGACCTTTGTGTTTATGTTCTTTCCTTGGAAACTTGTTAGGGTTAGGGTTATGGTTAGGGTTAGTGTAGGGTTCACGGTTAGGGTTAGGGTTAGGGTTAGGGTTAGGGTTACGGTAGGGTTGGGTTAGGATTAGGGTTAGGGTTAGGGTAGGGTTACGGTTAGGGTTAGGGTTAGGGTTAGGGTTAGGGTTACGGTAGGGTTGGGTTAGGGTTAGGGTTAGGGTTAGTGTAGGGTTCTGGTAGTGTTAGGGTTAGGGTTAGGGTTAGGGTTAGAGTAGGGTTAGGGTTAGGTTTAGGGCTAGGGCAGGGTTACTGTTAGCATTAGGGACTTAGGGTTATATCACTTTTCAGTTTTCCTGTCATAATAATTGAACAGGCAACACATATGTGAATTAATTTACAAAGTTGTGCTTTGCGTTTCTGTTCTTTCGGTGGAAACTTGTTCCTGTGCAGTACAGTGCGAGATAACACTTTTCAGTTTTCCTGTTATAATAATTGAACAGGCAACACATATGTGAATTACTTTACAAAGTTTTGCTTTGAGTTTCTGTTCTTTCGATGAAAACTTTTTTCTGTGCCTTACAGTGCGATATAACACTTTTCAGTTTTCAAGTATTCCTAATTGAGCAAGCGACACACATGTGATTCAGATTGCAAAGTAGTGCTTTGCTTTTCTGTGCTTTCATTTATAAATTGTTCCAGTGCTGTACAGTGCGATATATCACTTTTCTGTTTTCCTGTATTCCTAATTGAGCGAGCGAAAGACATGTGATTTAGATTACAAACTAGACCTTTGCGTTTACGTTCTTTCCTTGGAAACTTGTTAGGGTTAGGGTTAGGGTAGGGTTAGTGTTAGGTTAGGGTTACGGTTAGGGTTAGGGTTAGGGTTCGGTAGGGTTAGGGTTAGGGTTAGGGTTAGGGTAGGGTTAGGGTTAGGGTTAGGGGTTAGGGTTATATCACATTTCTGTTTTCCTGTTAAAATAATTGAACAGGCAACACATATGTGAATTAGTTTACAAAGTTGTGCTTTGCGTTTCTGTTCTTTTGATGAAAACTTGTTTCTGTGCCGTAAATTGCGAGATAACACTTTTCAGTTTTCCTGTTATAATACTTGAACAGGCAACACGTATGTGATTTAGATTACAAACTAGACCTTGGCGTTTACGTTCTTTCCTTGGAAAATTGTTAGGGTTAGGGTTAGGGTTAGGGTTAGGGTTAGGGTTAGGGTTAGGATTAGGCTAGGGTTAGAGTTAGGTTACGGTAGGGTTAGGGTTAGGATTAGGGTAGGGTTAAGGTTAGGTTTAGTGTTATGGTTAGTGTTAGGTTTAGAGTAGGGTTAGGGTTAGGGTTCGGTTTAGGGTAGGGTTAGGGTTAGGGTTAGGGGGTTAGGGTTATATCACTTTTTAGTTTTCCTGTTATAATAATTGAACAGGCAACATGTATGTGAATTAGTTTACAAAGGTCTGCTTTCCGTTTCTGTTCTTTCGATGAAAACTTGTTTCTGTGCCTTACAGTGCAATATAACACTTTTCGGTTTTCAAGTATTCCTAATTGAGCAAGTGACACACATGTGATTCAATTTACAAAGTAGTGCTTTGCTTTTCTGTGCTTTCATTTGAAACTTGTTCCAGTGTTGTACAGTGCGATATATCACTTTTCAGTTTTCCTGTATTCCTAATTGAGCGAGCGACACACATGTGATTTAGATTACAAACTAGACCTTTGTGTTTACGTTCTTTCCTTGGAAACTTGTTAGGGTTAGGGTTAGGGTAGAGTTAGCGTAAGGTTAGGGTTACTTTTAGGGTTAGGGTTAGGGTTAGGGTTAGGGTTAGGATTAGGGTTAGGGTTAGGGTTACAGTAGGGTTAGGGTTAGGGTTAGGGTTAGGGTTAGGGTTAGGGTAGGGTTTGGGTTGGGGTTAGGGGGTTAGGGTTATATCACATTTCAGTTTTCCTCTTTTAATAATTGAACAGGCAACACGTATGTGAATTAGTTTACAAAGTTGTGCTTTGCGTTTCTGTTTTTCGATGAAAACTTGTTTCTGTGCTGTACAGTGCGATATAACACTCTTCGGTTTTCAAGTATTCCTAATTGAGCAAGCGACACACATGTGATTCAGTTTACAAAGTAGTGCTTTGCTTTTCTGTGCTTTCATTTGAAACTTGTTCCAGTGCTTAACAGTGTGATATATCACTTTTCAGTTTTCCTGTATTCCTACTTGAGCGAGCGACACACATGTGATTTAGATTACAATGTAGACCTTTGCGTTTACATTCTTTCCTTGGAAACTTGTTAGGGTTAGGGTTAGGGTTAGGGTAGGGTTACAGTTAGGGTTAGGGTTAGGGTTAGAGTTACGGTTACGGTAGTGCTAAGGTTAGGGGTAGGGTTAGGGTTAGGGTTAGAGTAGGGTTAGGTTTCGGGTTAGGGTTAGGGTATGGTTAAGTTTAGGGTTAGGGGGTTAGGGTTATATCACTTTTCAGTTTTCCTACTATAATAATTGAATAGGCAACACATATGTGAATTAGTTTACAAAGTTGTGCTTTGCGTTTCTGTTCTTTCGGTGGAAACTTGTTTCTTTGCCTTACAGTGCGAGATAACACTTTTCAGTTTTCCTGTTAAAATAATTGAACAGGCAACACACATGTGATTTAGTTTACAAATTTATGCTTTGCGTTTATGTTCTTTCGGTGGAAACTTGTTTCTGTGCCATACAGTGCGAGATAACACTTTTCAGTTTTTCTGTTATAAAAATTGAACAGGCAACACATATGTGAATTAGTTTACAAAGTTTTTCTTTGAGTTTCTGTTCTTTCAATGAATAATTGATTCTGTGCCGTACAGTGCGATATAACACTTTTTGGTTTTCAAGTATTCCTAATTGAGCAAGCGACACACATGTGAATCAGTTTACAAAGTAGTGCTTTGCTTTTCTGTGCTTTCATTTGTAAATTGTTCCAGTGCTGTACAGTGCGATATATCACTTTTCAGTTTTACTGTATTCCTAATTGAGCGAGCGACAGACATGTGATTTAGATTACAAACTAGACCTTTGTGTTTACCTTCTTTCCTTGGAAACTTGTTAGGGTTAGGATTAGGGTTACAGTAGGGTTAGGGTTAGTGTTAGGGTTAGGGTAGGGTTAGTGTTAGGTTTGTGTTACGTTTAGGGTTAGGGTTAGGGTTAGGGTTAGAGTTAGGTTTAGGGTTAGGGTTAGGTTACGGTAGGGTTAGGGTTAGGGTTAGGGTTAGGGTTAGGGTTAGAGTAGGGTTAGGGTTAGGGTTAGGGTTAGGGTTAGGGTAGGGTTAGGGTTAGGGTTAGGGGGTTAGGGTTATATCACTTTTCAGTTTTCTTGTTATAATAATTGAACAGGCAACACGTATGTGAATTAGTTTACAAAGTTTTGCTTTTCGTTTCTGTTCTTTCGATGAAAACTTGTTTCTGTGCCGTACAGTGCGAAATAACATTCTTTGGTTTTCAAGTATTCCTAATTGAGCAAGTGACACACATGTGATTCAATTTACAAAGTAGTGCTTTACTTTTTTGTGCTTTCATTTGAAACTTGTTCCAGTGCTTTACAGTGCGTTATATCACTTTTCAGTTTTCCTGTATTCCTAATTGAGCGAGTGACACACATGTGATTTAGATTACAAATTAGACCTTTGTGATTACGTTCTTTCCTTGGAAACTTGTTAGGGTTAGGGTTAGGGTTAGGGTTAGGGTTAGGATTAGGGTAGGGTTACAGTTAGGGTTAGGGTTATGGTTATGGTAGGGATAGGGTTAGGGTTAGGGTTAGGGTTAGGGTTAGAGTAGGGTTAGGGTTAGGGTTAGGGTTAGCGTAGGGTTAGGGTTATGGTTAGGGGTTAGGGTTATATCACTTTTCTGTTTTCATCTTATAATAAATGAACAGGCAACACACATGTGATTTTGTTTACAAAGTTGTGCTTTGCGTTTCTGTTCTTTCGGTGGAAACTTGTTTCTGTGCCATACAGTGCGAGATAACACTTTTCAGTTTTCCTGTTATAATAATTGAACAGGCAACACGTATGTAAATTAGGTTACAAAGTGGTGCTTTGGGTTTCTCTTCTTTCGGTGGAAACTTGTTTCTGTGCCGTACAGTGCGAGATAACACTTTTCAGTTTTCCTGTTATAATAATTGAACAGGCAACACGTATGTAAATTAGTTTACAAAGTTGTGCTTTGGGTTTCTGTTCTATCGATTAAAACTTTTTTCTGGGCCTTACAGTGCAATATAACCCTTTTCGGTTTTCAAGTATTCCTAATTGAGCAAGTGACACACATGTGATTCAATTTAAAAAGTACTGCTTTGCTTTTCTGTGCTTTCATTTGAAACTTGTTCCAGTGCTGTACAGTGCGATATATCACTTATCAGTTTTCCTGTATTCCTATTTGAGCGAGCAACACACATGTGATTTAGATTACAAACTAGACCTTTGTGTTTACGTTCTTTCCTTGGAAACTTGTTATGGTTAGGTTTACGGTAGGGTTAGGGTTAGGGTTAGGGTTAGGGGTAGGTTTAGGGTTAGGGTAGTGTTAGCGTTAGGTTAGGGTTTACGGTTAGGGTTAGGGGTTAGTGTTAGGGTTGAGTAGGGTTAAGTTTAAGGTTAGGGGTTTAGGGTTAGGGGTAGGGTTAGGGTTAGGGTTAGAGTAGGGTTAGGTTTAGGGTTAGGGTTAGGGTAGGGTTAAGTTCAGGGTTAGGGGTTTAGGGATATATCACTTTTCAGTTTTCCTGCTATAATAATTGAACAGGCAACACATATCTGAATTAGTTTACAAAGTTGTGCTTTGCGTTTCTGTTCTTTCGGTGGAAACTTTTTTCTCTGCCATACAGTGCGAGATAACACTTTTCAGTTTTCCTGTTATAATAATTGAACAAGCAACACACATGTGATTTAGTTTACAAAGTTGTGCTTTGTGTTTCTGTTTTTTCGGTGGAAACTTGTTTCTGTGCCGTACAGTGCGAGATAACACTTTTCAGTTTTCCTGTATTCCTAATTGAGCGAGCGACACACATGTGATTTAGTTTACAAAGTTGTGCTTTGCGTTTTGTTCATTCGGTGGGAACTTGTTTCTGTGCCATACAGTGCGAGATAACACTTTTCAGTTTTCCTGTTATAATAAGTGAACAGGTAACACGTATGTGAATTAGTTTACAAAGTTGTGCTTTGCGTTTCTGTTCTTTCGATAAAAACTTGTTTCTGTGCCGTACAGTGCGAGATAACACTTTGCAGTTTTCCTGTTATAATAATTGAACAGGCAACACGTATGTGAATTAGTTTACAAAGTTGTGCTTTGCGTTTCTGTTTTTCGATGAAAACTTGTTTCTGTGCCGTACAGTGCGTTATAACACTCTTCGGTTTTCAAGTATTCCTAATTGAGCAAGCGACACACATGTGATTCAGTTTACAAAGTAGTGCTTTGCTTTTCTGTGCTTTCATTTGAAACTTGTTCCAGTGCTTTACAGTGCGATATATCACTTTTCAGTTTTCCTGTATTCCTAATTGTGCGAGCGACACACATGTGATTTAGATTACAAACTAGACCTTTGCGTTTACGTTCTTTCCTTGGAAACTTGTTAGGGTTTGGGTTAGGTATAGGGTTAGGGTTAGGGTTAGGATAGGGTAGGGTTTCGGTTAGGGTTAGGGTTAGGGTTACGGAAGGGTTAGGGTTAGGGTTATGGTTAGGGTTAGGTTTAGAGCAGGGTTAGGGTTAGTATTAGGGTTAGGATTAGGGTTAGAGTAGGGTGAGGTTAAGATTAGTGTTAGGGTTAGGGTAGGGTTAGGGTTAGGGTTAGGGTTAGGGTCGGGGTTAGAGTAGGGTTAGGGTTAGGTTTAGGGTTAGGGTTAGGGTAGGGTTAGGGTTAGGGTTAGGGTTAGGGGGTTAGGGTTATATCACTTTTCAGTTTTCCTCTTATAATAATTAAACAGGCAACACGTATGTGAATTAATTTACAAAGTTGTGCTTTGCGTTTCTGTTCTTTCGATGAAAACTTGTTTCTGTGCCTTACAGTGCAATATAACACTCTTCGGTTTTCAAGTATTCCTAATTGAGCAAGCGACACACATGTGATTCAATTTACAATGTAGTGATTTGCTTTTCTGTGCTTTCATTTGAAACTTGTTCCAGTGCTTTACAGTGCGATATATCACTTTTCAGTTTTCCTGTATTCCTAATTGAGCGAGCGACACACATGTGATTTAGATTACAAACTAGACCTTTGCGTTTACGTTCTTTCCTTGGAAACTTGTTAGGGTTAGGGTTAGGATTAGTGTAGGGATACGGTTAGGGTTAGGGTTAGGGTTAAGGTAGGGTTAGGGTTAGGGTTAGGTTTAGGGTAGGGTTACGGTTAGGGTTAGGGTTAGGGTTAGGGTTAGGTTTAGAGTAGGGTTAGGGTTAGAGTAGGGTTAGGTTTAGGGTTAGAGTTAGGTTAAGGTTAAGTTTAGGGTTAAGGGGTTAGGGTTATATCACTTTTCAGTTTTCCTCTTATAATAATAGAACAGGCAACACACATGTGATTTTGTTTACAAAGTTGTGCTTTGTGTTTCTGTTCTTTCATTGGAAACTTGTTTCTGTGCCATACAGTGCGAGATAACACTTTTCAGTTTTCCTGTTACAATAATTGAACAGGCAACACATATGTGAATTAGTTTACAAAGTTGTGCTTTGAGTTTCTGTTCTTTCAATGAAAACGTGTTACTGTGCTGTACAGTGCGATATAAAACTTTTCGGTTTTCAAGTATTCCTAATTGAGCAAGCGACACACATGTGATTCAGTTTACAAAGTAGTGCTTTGCTTTTCTGTGCTTTCATTTTAAATTGTTCCAGTGCTTTACAGTGCAATATATCACTTTTCATTTTTCCTGTATTTCTAATTGAGTGCGCGACAGACATGTGATTTAGATTACAAAATAGACCTTTGCGTTTACGTTCTTTCCTTGGAAATTTGTTAGGGTTAGGGTTAGGGTTAGGTAGGGTTACGGTTAGGGTTAGGGTTATGGTTAGGTTTAGGTTTAGAGTAGGGTTAGGTTTAGGGTTAGCGTTAGGGTTAGGGTTAGGGTTAGGGTTAGAGAAGGGTTAAGGTTAGGGTTAGGGTTAGCGTTAGGGTTAGGGTAGGGTTAGGGTTAGGGTTAGGTTTAGGGGGTTAGGGTTATATCACTTTTCAGTTTTCCTCTTATACTAATTGAACAGGCAAAACATATGTGATTTTGTTTACAAAGTTGTACTTTGCGTTTCTGTTCTTTTGTTGGAAACTTGTTCTGTGCCCTACAGTGCGAGATAACACTTTTCAGTTTTCCTGTTATAATAATTGAACAGGCAACACACATGTGATGTAGTTTACAAAGTTGTGCTTTGCGTTTCTGTTCTTTCAGTGGAAACTTGTTTCTGGGCCATACAGTGAGAGATAACACTTTTCAGTTTTCCTGTTATAATAATTGAACAGGCAACACGTATGTAAATTAGTTTACAAAGTTGTGCTTTGGGTTTCTGTTCTTTCGATGAAAACTTGTTTCTGTGCCTTACAGTGCAATATAACACTTTTCGGTTTTCAAGTATTCCTAATTGAGCAAGTGACACACATGTGATTCAATTTACAAAGTAGTGCTTTGCTTTTCTGTGCTTTCATTTGAAACTTGTTCCAGTGTTGTACAGTGGGATATATCACTTTTCAGTTTTCCTGTATTCCTAATTGAGCGAGCGACACACATGTGATTTAGATTACAAACTAGACCTTTGCGTTTACGTTCTTTCCTTGGAAACTTGTTAGGGTTAGTGTTAGGGTTGGGTTAGGGTTATGTTAGGGTAAGGGTTAGGGTTAGGGTTAGGGTTAGGGTTAGGGTTAGGGTTAGGGTTAGAGTAGGGTTAGGTTTAGGGTTAGGGTTAAGGTTAGGGTAGGGTTAGGCTTAGTGTTAGGGGGTTAGGGTTATATCACTTTTCAATTTTAATCTTATAATATTTGAACAGGCAACACACATGTGATTTTGTTTACAAAGTTGTGCTTTGGGTTTCTGTTCTTTCGATGAAAACTTGTTTCTGTGCCTTACAGTGCAATATATCACATTTCAGTTTTCCTGTATTCCTAATTGAGCGGCGACACACATGTGATTTAGATTAGAAACTAGACCTTTGCGTTGCGTACGTTCTTTTCTAGGAAACTTTTTAGGGTTAGGGTTAGGTTTAGGGTTAGGGTTAGAGTTAGGGTTAGGGTTAGGTTAGGGTTACGTTTAGTTTTAGGGTTAGGGTTAGGGGTAGGTTTAGGGTTACGGTAGGGTTAGGGTTAGGGTTAGGGTTATATGACAGTTCATTTTTCCTGTTATAATAATTGAACAGGCAACACATATGTGAATTAGTTTTGAAAGTTGTGCTTTGTGTTTCTCTTCTTTTCGGTGGAAACTTGTTTCTGTGCAATACATTCATTGAGAGATGACACTTTTCAGTTTTCATGTTATAACAATTGAACAGGCAACACACATGTGATTTAGTTTACAAAGTTGTGCTTTTTGTTTCTGTTCTTTCGGTGGAAACTTGTTTCTGTGCCGTACAGTGCGATATAACACTTTTCGGTTTTCAAGTATTCCTAATGGATCAAGCGACACACATGTGATTCAGTTTACAAAGTAGTGCTTTGCTTTTCTGTGCTTTCATTTGAAACTTGTTCCAGTGCTGTACACTGTGATATATCACTTTTCAGTTTTCCTGTATTTCTAATTGAGCAAGCGACACAAATGTGATTTAGATTACAAACTAGACCTTTGTGTTTACGTTCTTTCCTTGGAAACTCGTTAGGGTGAGGGTGAAGCTTAGGGTAGCGTTACGGTTAGGGTTAGGGTTAGGGTTAAGTTTAGTGTAGGGTTAGGGTTAGAGTAGGGTTAGGGTTAGGGTTAGGGTTCGGATTAGGGTAGGTTTACGGTTAGCATTAGGGGCTTAGTGTTATATCACTTTTCAGTTTTCCTGTTATAATAATTGAACAGGCAACACATATGTGAATTAGTTTAAAAAGTTGTGCTTTGCGTTTCTGTTCTTTCGGTGGAAACTTGTTTCTGTGCCGTACATTGCGAGATAACACTTTTCAGTTTTCATGTATTCCTAATTGAGCGAGCGACACACATGTGATTTAGATTAGAAACTAGACCTTTGCGTTTACGTTCTTTCCTTGAAACTTCTTAGCGTTAGGGTTAGGGTAGGGTTAGCGTTAGGTTATGGTTACAGTTAGGGTTAGGGTTAGGGTTAGGGTTAGGGTTAGGGTTACTGTAGGGTTAGGGTTAGGGTTAGGTTTAGGGTTAGGGTTATAGTAGGGTTAGGGTTAGGGTTAGTGTTAGGGTAGAGTTAGGGTTAGGATTAGGGGGTTAGGGTTATATCACTTTTCAGTTTTCCTCTTATAATAATTGAACAGGCAACACGTATGTGAATTAGTTTACAAAGTTGTGCTTTGCGTTTCTGTTCTTTCGATGAAAACTTGTTTCTGTGCCGTACAGTGCGAGATAACACTCTTCGGTTTTCAAGTATTCCTAATTGAGCAAGTGACACTCATGTGAATCAAATTACATAGTAGTGCTTTGCTTTTCTGTGCTTTCATTTAAAACTTGTTCCAGTGTTGTACAGTGGGATATATCACTTTTCATTTTTCCTGTATTCCTAATTGAGCGAGCGACACACATGTGATTTAGATTACAAACTAGACCTTTGCGTTTACGTTCTTTCCTTGGAAACTTGTTAGGGTTAGTGTTAGGGTTGGGTTAGGGTTATGTTAGGGTAAGGGTTAGGGTTAGGGTTAGGGTTAGGGTTAGGGTTAGGGTTAGGGTTACGGTTAGAGTAGGGTTAGGTTTAGGGTTAGGGTTAAGGTTAGGGTAGGGTTAGGCTTAGTGTTAGGGGGTTAGGGTTATATCACTTTTCAATTTTAATGTTATAATATTTGAACAGGCAACACACATGTGATTTTGTTTACAAAGTTGTGCTTTGGGTTTCTGTTCTTTCGATGAAAACTTGTTTCTGTGCCTTACAGTGCAATATATCACATTTCAGTTTTCCTGTATTCCTAATTGAGCGAGCGACACACATGTGATTTAGATTAGAAACTAGACCTTTGCGTTTACGTTCTTTCCTAGGAAACTTTTTAGGGTTAGGGTTAGGTTTAGGGTTAGGGTTAGAGTTAGGGTTAGGGTTAGGTTAGGGTTTCGTTTAGTTTTAGGGTTAGGGTTAGGGGTAGGTTTAGGGTTACGGTAGGGTTAGGGTTAGGGTTAGGGTTATATGACAGTTCAGTTTTCCTGTTATAATAATTGAACAGGCAACACATATGTGAATTAGTTTAGAAAGTTGTGCTTTGTGTTTCTCTTCTTTCGGTGGAAACTTGTTTCTGTGCCGTACATTGCGAGATAACACTTTTCAGTTTTCATGTTATAACAATTGAACAGGCAACACACATGTGATTTAGTTTACAAAGTTGTGCTTTTTGTTTCTGTTCTTTCGGTGGAAACTTGTTTCTGTGCCGTACAGTGCGATATAACACTTTTCGGTTTTCAAGTATTCCTAATGGATCAAGCAACACACATGTGATTCAGTTTACAAAGTAGTGCTTTGCTTTTCTGTGCTTTCATTTGAAACTTGTTCCAGTGCTGTAAAGTGTGATATATCACTTTTCAGTTTTCCTGTATTTCTAATTGAGCAAGGGACACACATGTGATTTAGATTACAAACTAGACCTTTGTGTTTACGTTCTTTCCTTGGAAACTCGTTAGGGTGAGGGTGAAGCTTAGGGTAGCGTTACGGTTAGGGTTAGGGTTAGGGTTAAGTTTAGGGTAGGGTTAGGGTTAGAGTAGGGTTAGGGTTAGGGTTAGGGTTAGGGTTAGGGTAGGGTTACGGTTAGCATTAGGGGCTTAGGGTTATATCACTTTTCAGTTTTCCTGTTATAATAATTGAACAGGCAACACATATGTGAATTAGTTTACAAAGTTTTGCTTTGAGTTTCTGTTCTTTCAATGAAATCTTATTTCTGTGCCTTACAGCGCAATATAACACTTTTCGGTTTTCAAGTATTCCTAATTGAGCAAGTGACACACATGCGATTCAGTTTACAGAGTAGTGCTTTGCTTTTCTATGCTTTCATTTGAAAGTTGTTCCTGTGCTGTACAGTGCGATATATCCCTTTTCAGTTTTCCTGTATTCCTAATTGAGCAAGCGAAACTCATGTGATTTAGATTACAAACAAACCTTTTTGTTTATGTTCTTTCCTTGGAACCTTGTTAGGGTTAGGGTTAGGGTTAGGGTTAGGGTTAGGGTTAGGGTAGGGTTACAGTTAGGGTTAGGGTTAGGGTTAAGTTTAGGGTAGGGTTAGGTTTAGGGTTAGGGTTAGTGTAGGGTTAGGGTTAGAGTTAGGGTTAGGGCAGGGTTACTGTTAGCATTAGGGGCTTAGGGTTATATAACTTTTCAGTTTTCCTGTCATAATAATTGAACAGGCAACACATATGTGAATTAATTTACAAAGTTGTGCATTGCGTTTCTGTTCTTTCGGTGGAAACTTGTTTCTGGGCCGTACAGTGCGAGATAACACTTTTCAGTTTTCCTGTTATAATAATTGAACAGGCAACACACTTGTGATTTAGTTTACACAGTTGTGCTTTGAGTTTCTGTTCTTTCGATGAAAACTTGTTTTTGTGCCTTACAGTGCAATATAACACTTTTCGGTTTTCAAGTATTCCTAACTGAGCAAGTGACACACATGTGATTCAGTTTACAAAGTATTGCTTTTCTTTTCTGTGCTTTCATTTGAAATTTGTTCCAGTGTTATAGAGTGCGATATATCACTTTTCAGTTTTTCTGTATTCCTAATTGAGCGAGAGACACACATGTGATTTAGATTACAAACTAGACTTTTGCATTTACATTCTTTCCTTGGAAACTTGTTAGGGTAAAGGTCAGGGTTAGGTTAGGGTTCTGGTTAGGGTTAGGGTTAGGGGTAGGATTAGGTTTAGGGTAGGGTGAGGGTAGGGTTACGGTTAGGGTTAGGGTTATGGTTAGGGTTATGTTTAGAGTAGGGTTAGGGTTAGGGTTAGGGTTATGTTTAGGGTTAGAGTAGGGTTAGGTTTAGGGTTAGGGTTAGGGTAGGGTTAGGGTTAGGGTTAGGGTGAGGGTTAGTGAAGGGATAGGGTTACGGATAGGTTTACGGTTAGGTTTTAGAGTTATAACACATTTCAGTTTTCCTCTTCTAATAATTGAACAGGCGACACGTATTTGAAATAGTTTACAAAGTAGTCCTTTGCGTTTCTGTTCTTTCGGTGGAAACTTGTTTCTGTGCTGTACAGTGCAAGATAACACTTTTCAGTTTTCCTGTATTACTAATTGTGCGAGCAACACACATGTGATTTAGTTTACAAAGTTGTGCTTTGTGTTTCTGGTCTTTCGGTGGAAACTTGTTTCTGTGCCATACAGTGCGATATAACACTTTTCGGTTTTCCAGTATTCTTTTTTTTTTTTTTTATTTTTATTTTTTCAATGCAGTTTATTCAGGAACCTTGAACAATCCTCGGACCCAGGGGAAAGCCAGCCCACATCTTAAATAGCCTCTGGGTAGCCAACCCAGGCGTACCACGTGGGCAATGCAGATAGGTCCACATACATGGAATCAAGCCAGATCCTCAGCCTTAGCCAAATGTGGAATTGTTCGTGACAGAGACCACTCACCATCGGGAAGGTGGAAGGCGGAAACCAGCTCCATCTTTAAGGCATAGCATTCCGCAGCTCTCTACAGTTCCCCCTTTTTGTTTTAGACACATCAAGCAAGAGTAGAGGTCTGATCTCTGATATTAGAAATAAATTGGGACTTTGTACCGATGTTCATTTAGGTGTCATCCACCCAAAGAGCATCAGACCCGTCCGATACCTTTTTCTCAGAGGCGGGACCTGGGGCATCAACCCGCATGCAATCAGACATGCTCTTCTCTGGGTCGGCGGCCAACCCTGAGTGCAGTGCTTAGCCTCGCATCCTGGCGTAACATTTTAGCTTTTATGGTATCCAACCATGCTTGGGGAGAATGTCCTGCTTCAATGGCTGTAAAGGCCTGAATGATCATGGCTGCATCACACTGTTGTGAGACTCTAATCTTGCATATATACCACAGGCAAACCAAGGAGACCAACACCAGATGGCTTGCTAATGCTCCCATGCCCGCCCATTCCTTCAGATGATTCATGGCTGCAGCAATCCATGATGATATTCCTGTGGCTAGTCCTGCGTCCATTCTGGTAGAATTTACTGTGACAATGGCCACTCTCAGCTGCTCCATCGTAGTATCGAATTCTCCAGTCCAATTACCTAAAATATAGCTCGACAATTGTTTAGACAGATTTGCAGCACAGGAAAAATTCTCATGTTATATGCTAGTGACTCAAAGTCCAGCATATTTTCATTGACAGCCAAGTTGAGCGTTTTGCCATAGGGTATCAGTTTGCTCCTGCACGAGGTCATTCCTCTGATTGAACACCATCAAGCTTCCTTTTAGTTGAGCATTAATTCCTTTATGTACAACTAAGGCATGAGCTACATTGGCTAAATGATTGATCAGGGTCTGAGTAGTCTGCCGGTATGACTCATGGCTAATGCCCGGTGGTAGCTCAACAGCCGCTAATGAGATGGTAGTAACAATGGTGGCTGTAGTTCCAAGATCCCTTTTCTGTCTGAAGAGAGTCATAGCGTGAGGGCATCACGCGCACAGGCACCCAGTGAGGCATGCGAGTAACCAGGGCATACCTAAATTTACTAGCATTCCAGCATTGGGTAAAAAAGCAAGTATCATTACCACAATAACTTGGCTCTATCTGGCTAATAATGAATAAAAATGGGGGATATAGACAAACAGGTGTGGGCTTATAGGAAATAGGAAATATTATGAGAAGCCTTAACCCCCTCGTTGGAACATCCTGCGTCAGTTCTAGAACTAGCAGTGGTGGTGTCTGAGGTCTGAGTAGGTTAAGGAGATCATTGCCCCCAGGGGCGAGTTGTGCTCCATGCCAATTGACTAACTCCCTGTTTTCCTCCACTTTTGAAAGTTATTTAAGGTTCTTAAATTATTTTTTCCCTTTTCTTAAAAATTTTTCATCAATTACACTTTATTCATTCTGCATCCCCCCATAAGCCCCTCCCTCCTCCCCTCCCAATCCCACCCACCCTCCTCCCGTTTCATGCCACTCCCCAAGTCCACTGATAGGGGAGGTTCTCCTTTCCTTTCTGATCTTAGTCTATCAGTTCACATCAAAAGTGGCTGCATTGTCCTCTACTAGGGCCTGGTTAGGCTGCTCCCCCCCAGGGGGAGGTGATCAAAGAGCAGGCCAATCAGATTATGTCAGAGGCAGTCCCTCTTCACATTACTATGTAACCCAAATGGACTCTGAACTGCTATGGGCTATATCTGTTCAGTATTCTTAATTGAGCAAGCGACACACATGTGATTCAGTTTACAAAGTAGTGCTTTGCTTTTCTGTGCTTTCATTTAGTTTACAAAGTTGTTCTTTGGGTTTATGTGCTTTCATTGTTAACTTGCTCCTGAACAAGTTAGGTTTAGTTTTAGGTTTAGGTTTAGGGTTGGGATAGGGTTAGGGTTAGGGTTAGGTTTAGGGTAGTGTTAGGGTTAGGTTTAGGGTAAGGGTTAGTGAAGGGATAGGGTTACGGATAGGGTTAGGGTTAGGGTTAGAGTTATATCACATTTCAGTTTTCCTCTTCTAATAATTGAACAGGCGACACGTATGTGAAATAGTTTACAAAGTAGTTCTTTGCGTTTCTGTTCTTTCGGTGGAAACTTGTTTCTGTGCTGTATAGTGCAAGATAACACTTTTCAGTTTTACTGTATTACTAATTGAGCGAGCGACACACATGTGATGTAGTTTACAAAGTTGTGCTTTGCGTTTCTGTTCTTTCGGTGGAAACATGTTTCTGTGCCATACAGTGCGATATAACACTTTTTGGTTTTCCAGTATTCTTAATTGAGCAAGCGACACACATGTGATTCAGTTTAGAAAGTAGTGCTTTGCTTTTCTGTGCTTTCATTTGAAACTTGTTCCCGTACTGAACAGTGTGATATATCACTTTTCAGTGTTCCTGTATTCCTAATTCAGCGAGCGACACACATGTGATTTAGATTACAAACTAGACCATTGCTTTTACGTTCTCTCCTTGGAAACTTGTTATGGTTAGGGTTAGGGTTAGGGTTAGGGTTAGTGTTAGGGTAGGTTTAGGGTTAGGGTTAGGGTTAGGGTTAGTGTTAGGGTTAGAGTAAGATTAGGGTTAGGGTTAGGGTTAGGGTTAGGGTTAGGGTTAGGGTAGGGTAAGCATTAGGGTTAGCGGGTTAGGGTTATATCACTTTTCAGTTTTCCTGTTATAATAATTGAACAGGCAACACATATGTGAATTAGTTTACAAAGTTGTGCTTTGCGTTTCTGTTCTTTCGATGAAAACTTGTTTCTGTGCCATACAGTGCGAGATAACACTTTTCAGTTTTTCTGTATTACTAATTGAGCGAGCAACACACGTGTGATTTAATTTACAAAGTTGTGCTTTGCGTTTCTGTTCTTTAGTTGGAAAATTGTGTCTGTGCTGTACAGTGAGATACATCACTTTTCAGTTTTCCTGTTATAATAATTGAACGGGCGACACATATGTGAATTAGTTTACAAATTTTGTTTTTGCGTTTCTGTCCTTTAGTAGGAAATTTTTTTCTGTGCTGTACAGTGCGTTATATCACTTTTCAGTTTTCCTGTATTCCTAATTGAGCGAGGGACACACATGTGATTTAGTTTACAAAGTTGTACTTTGCGTTTATGTGCTTTCATTGTAAAATTGCTCCTGAACAAGTTAGGTTTAGGTTCAGGGTTAGGGTTAGGGTTAGGGTTAGGGAAGTGTTTGGTTAGGGTTAGGGTTAGGGTTATGTTTAGGGAAGGGTTAGGGTTATGAATAGGGTTAGGGTTAGGGTTAGGGTAGGTTTAGGGTTAGGCTTATGGGTATATCACATTTCCGTTTTCCTCTTATAATAATTGAAGAGGCGACATGTATGTGAAATATTTTACAAAGTAGTTCTTTGCGTTTGTGTTCTTTCGATGAAAACTTGTTTCTTTACTGTACAGTGCGATATAACACTTTTCAGTTTTCCTGTATTCGTAATTGAGCGAGCAACACACATGTGATTCCGTTCACAAATTAGTTCTTTGCTTTTCTGTTTCTTCATTGGAAACTTGTTCGTATGCTGTACAGTGCGATATATCACTTTTCAGTTTTCCTGTTATAATAATTGAACGGGCGGCACACATTTGATTTAGTTTACAAAGTTGTGCTTTGAGTTTCTGTTCTTTAGTTGGAAAATTGTGTCTGTGCTGTACAGTGCGATATATCACTTTTCAGTTTTCCTGTTATAATAATTGAACAGGTGACACATACGTGAATTAGTTTACAAAGTTGTGCTTTGCTTTTCTCTTTTTTCGATGGAAACTTGGTTCTGTGCCGTACAGTGGGAGATAACACTTTTCAGTTTTCCTGTATTTCCAAATGAGCGAGCGACACACATGTGATAACGTTTACAAATTAGTGCTTTACTCTTCTGTTCTTTCATCAGAAACTTGTTCCTGTGCTGTAGAGTTCGATATATCACTTTTCAGTTTTCCTGTATTCCTAATTGAAGCGGCGACACATATGTGATTTTGTTTATAAAGTTGTACTTTGCATTTATAATGCGTTCGTTGTAAACTTGTTCTTGTTAGGAACAAGTTAGGGTTAAACTTAGGGTTAGGTTTAGGGTTAGGGTTAGGGTTAGGATTAGGGTAGTGTTAGGGTTATTGTTAGGGTTAGTGTAGGGTTAGGGTTAGGGTTAGGATTAGGATAGTGTTAGGGTTAGGGTTAGGGTTAGGGTAGGGTTATGGTTAGGGTTAGGGTTAGGGTTAGGGTTATATCAAATTTCAGTTTTCCTCTTATAATAATTGAACAGGCGACACATATGTGAAATAGTTTACAAAGTTGTTCTTTGCGTTTCTGTTCTTTCATTGGAAACTTGTTCCTGTGCTCTAAAGTGCGATATATCACTCTTCAGTTTTCCTGCTATAATCATTGAACGGGCGAAACACATATGATTTAGTTGAAAAAGTTGTGCTTTGCGTTTGTGTTCTTTAGTTGGAAAATTGTGTCTGCGTTATACAGTACGATATATCACTTTTCAGTTTTCCTGTTATAATAATTGAACGGGCGACACATATTTGATTTAGTTTACAAAGTTGTGCTTTGCTTTTCTGTTCTTTCATCGGAAACTTGTTCCTGTGCTGTAGAGTGCGATATATCACTTTTCAGTTTTCCTGTATTCCTAATTGAGCGAGCGACACACATGTGATTTAGTTTACAAAGTTTTACTTTGCGTTTATGTGCTTTCCTTGTAAACTTGTTCCTTTTAGGAACAAGTTAGGGTTAGGTTTAGGGTTAGGGTTGGGGTTAGGGTTAGGGTTAGGGTAGTGTTAGGGTTAGGGTTAGGGTTAGTGTTTGGTTTAGGTTTAGCGTTAGGGTTAGTGTAGGGTTAGGGTTAAGGTTAGGGTTAGGGTTAGGGTAGGTTAGGGTTAGGGTTAGGGTTAGGGTTAGGTTTATATCACATTTCCATTTTCCTCTTATAATAATGGAACAGGTGACACATATGTGAAATAGTTTACAAAGTAGTTCTTTGCGTTTCTGTTCTTTCGATGAAAAATTGTTTCTTTGCCATACAGTGCGATATATCACTTTTCATTTTTCCTGTATTCGTAATTGAGCGAGCGACACACATGTGATTCCGTTCACAAATTAGTGCTTTGCTTCTCTGTTCTTTCAGTGGAAACTTGTTCCTGTGCTTTACAGTGCGATATATCACTTTTCAGTTTTCCTGTTATAATAATTGAACGGGCGACACATATTTGATTTAGTTTACAAAGTTGTGCTTTGCGTTTCTGTTCTTTTGTTCGAAACTTGTTTCTGTGCCATACAGTGCGAGATAACACTTTTCAGTTTTCCTGTTATAATAATTGAACGGGCGACACGTATGTTAATTAGTTTACAAAGTTGTGCTTTGCGTTTCTGTTCTTTAGTTGGAAAATTGTTTCTGTGCTGTAGAGTGCGATATAACACTCTTCGGTTTTCAAGTATTCCTAATTGAGCAAGCGACACACATGTTATTCAGTTTACAAAGTAGTGCTTTGCTTTTCTGTGCTTTCATTTGAAACTTGTTCCAGTGCTTTACAGTGCGTTATATCACTTTTCAGTTTTCCTGTATTCCTAATTGAGCGAGCGTCACACATGTGATTTAGATTACAAACTAGACCTTTGCGTTTACGTTCTTTCCTTGGAAACTTGTTAGGGTTGGGTTAGGGTTAGGGTAGGGGTAGAGTTATTGTTAGGGTTCGAGTAGGGTTAAGGTTAGGGTTAGAGTAGGGTTAGAGTAGGGTTAGGGTTATGGTTAGGGTTAGTGTTAGGGTTAGAGAAGGGTTATGGTTAGGGTTAGGGTTAGGAATAGAGTACTGTTAGGGTTAGGGTTAGGGTTAGGAAAGGGTAAGCGTTAGGGTTAGGTGGATAGGGTTATATCACTTTTCAGTTTTCCGGTATTACTAATTGAGCAAGTGACACACATGTGATTTAGTTTACAAAGTTGTGCTTTGTGATTCTTTTCTTTAGGTGGAAACTTGTTTCTGTGCTGTAAAGTGCGATATATCACTTTTCAGGTTTCTTATTATAATAATTGAACAGGCAACACTTATTTGAATTAGTTAACAAAGTTGTGGTTTGCGTTTCTGTTCTTTCAGTGGAAACTTGTTTCTGTGCCTTACAGTGCGAGATAACACTTTTCAGTTTTCCTGTATTACTAAATGAGCGAGCAACACACATGTGATTCAGTTTACAATGTAGTGCTTTGCTTTTCTGTGCTTTCGTTTGAAACTAGTTCCAGTGCTGTACAGTGCGATATATCACTTTTCAGTTTTCCTGTTATATTAATTGAACGGGAGACACGTACGTGAATTAGTTTACAAAGTTGTGCTTTGCGTTTCTGTTCTTTTGATGAAAACTTGTTTCTGTGCCTTACAGTGCGATATAACACTTTTCGTTTTTCCAGGATTCCTAATTGAGCAAGCGACACACATGTGATTCAATTTACAAAGTAGTGCTTTGCTTTTCTGTGCTTTCGTTTGAAACTTGTTCTAGTGCTGTACAATGCGATATATCACTTTTCAGTTTTCATGTATTCCTAATTGAGCTAGCAACACACATGTGATTTAGATTACAAACTAGACTTTTGCATTTATGTTCTTTCCTTGGAAACTTGTTAGGTTTAGACTTAGGGTTAGGGTTAGGGTAGGGTTACGGTTAGGTTTAGGGTTAGGGTTAGGATTAGGGTTAGGGTGAGGGTTAGGGTAGGGTTAGGCTTAGGGCTAGGGTTAGAGTAGGGTTAGGGTTAGGGTTATGGTTACGGTAGGGTTAGTGTTAGGGTTAGGGTGTTGGGGTTGTATCACTTTTCAGTTTTCCTGTTATAATAATTGAACAGGCAACACATATGTGAATTAGTTTACAAAGTTGTGCTTTGCGTTTCTGTTCTTTTGGTGGAAACTTGTTTCTGTGCAGTACAGTGCGAGATAACACTTTTCAGTTTTCCTGTATTACTAATTGAGCGAAGCGACACACATGTGATTTAATTTACAAAGTTTTTGTCTTTCTGTTCAAAGTAGCGAATAACACTTTTCAGTTTTCCTGTATTACTAATTGAGCGGCGACACACATGTGATTTAGTTTACAAAGTTGTGCTTTGCTCTTCTATGCTTTCGTTTGAAACTTGTTCCAGTGCTGTACAGTGCGATATATCACTTTTCAGTTTTCCTGTATTCCTAATTGATCGAGCGACACACATGTGATTTAGATTACAAACTAGACCTTTGCGTTTATGTTCTTTCCTTGGAAACTTGTTAGGGTTAGGGTTAGGGTAGGGTTAGGTTAGGGTTAGGGTTAGGGTTAGGGTTAGGGTTAGGGTTAGGGTTAAGGTATGGTTAGGTTTAGGGTTAGGGTTAGGGTTAGGGTTGGGTAGGGTTAGGGTTAAGGTTAGGGTTAGGGTTCTGGTAGGGTTAGGGTTAGTGTTAGGAGGTTAGGGATATATCACTTTTCAGTTTTCCTGTTATAATAATTGAACAGGCAACACATATGTGAATTAGTTTCCAAAGTTGTGCTTTGCGTTTCTGTTCTTTCGGTGGAAACTTGTTTCTGTGCCGTACAGTGCGAGATAACACTTTTCAGTTTTCCTGTATTACTAATTGAGCGAGCGACACAAATGTGATTTATTTTACAATGTTGTGCTTTGCGTTTCTGTTCTTTTGGTGCAAACTTGTTTCTGTGCCGTATAGTGCGAGATAACACTTTTCACTCTTCCTGTATTCCTAATTGAGCTAGCAACACTCTTGTGATTCAGTTTTCAAAGTAGTGTTTTGCTCTTCTCTTCTTTCGTTCGAAACTTGTTCCTGTGCTGTACAGTGCGATATATCACTTTTCAGTTTTCCTGTTATAATAATTGAACGGGCGACACATATGTGAATTAGTTTACAAAGTTGTGCTTTGCATTTCTGTTCTTTCGATGAAAACTTGTTTCTGTGCTGTACAGTGCGATATAACACTTTTCGGTTTTCCAGTATTCCTAATTGAGCAAGCGACACACATGTGATTTAGTATACAAAGCAGTGCTTTGCTTTTCTGTGGTTTCGTTTGAAACTTGTTCCAGTGCTGTACAGTGGGATATATCACTTTTCAGTTTTCCTGTATTCCTAATTGAGCAAGCGACACACATGTGATTTAGATTACAAACTAGTGCTTTGCGTTTATGTTCTTTCCTTGGAAACTTGTTGCAGTTAGGGTTAGGGTTAGTGTTAGGGTTCCAGTTACAGTTAGGGTTAGGGTTAGGGTTTGGGTTAGTCTTAGGGTTAGGGTTAGAGTTAGGGTTAGGGTTATAGTAGGGTTATGGTTAGGGTTAGGGTTATGGTTAGGGTTAGGTTATGGTTAGGGTTAGGGTTAGCGTTATGGGGTTAGGGTTAGGGTTAGGGTTAGGGTTACAGTTAGGGTTAGGTTAGGGTTAGGTTTAGGGTTAGGGTTAGGGTTTCAGTTTACAGTAGGGTTAGGGTTAGGGTTAGGGTTAGAGTAGGGTTAGGGTTAGGGTTAGGGTTAGGGTTAGGGTAGGGTTACGGTTAGGGTTAGGGGGTTAGGGTTATATCACTTTTCAGTTTTCCTGTTATAATAATTGAACAGGCAAAACATATGTGAATTAGTTTACAAAGTTGTGCTTTGCGTTTCTTTTCTTTTGGTGGAAACTTTTTTCTCTGCCATACATTCCGAGGTAACACTTTTCAGTTTTCCTGTATTACTAATTGAGCTAACGACACACATGTGATATAGTTTACAAAGTTGTGCTTTGCGTTTCTGTTCTTTCAGTGGAAACTTGTTTCAGAGCCGTAGAGTGCAAGATAACACTTTTCAGTTTTCCTGTATTCATAATTGAGCGTGCGACACACATGTGATTTAGTTTTCAAAGTAGTGTTTTGATTTTGTGTTCTTTCGTTCGAAACTTGTTCCTGTTTTGTACAGTGCGATATATCACTTTTCAGTTTTCCTGTTATAATAATTGAACGGGCAACACATATGTGAATTTGTTTGCAAGTTGTGCTTTGCGTTTTTGTTCTTTCGATGGAAACTTGTTTCTGTGCCTTAAAGTGTGATATATCACTTTTCAGTTTTCTTGTTATAATAATTGAACAGGCAACACGTATGTGATTTAGTTTACAAAGTTGTGCTTTTCGTTTCTGTTCTTTCGATGAAAACTTGTTTCTGTGCCGTACAGTACAATATAACACTTTTCGGTTTTCCAGTATTCCTAATTGAGCAATTGACACACATGTGATTCAGTTTACAAAGTAGTGCTTTGCTTTTCTGTGCTTTTGTTTGAAACTTGTTCCAGTGTTGTACAGTGCGATATATCACTTTTCAGGTATTTTGTATTCCTAATTGAGCAAGCGACACATATGTGATTTAGATTACAAACTAGAACTTTGCGTTTACGTTCTTTCCTTGGAAACTTGTTAGGGTTAGGGTTAGGGTAGGGTTAGCGTCAGTTTAGGGTTCTGGTTAGGGTTAGGGTTAGTGTTAGGGTTAGGTTTAGGTTTAGGGTTACGGTAGGGTTAGGGTTAGGGTTAGGGTTAGTTTTAGGGTTAGAGTAGGGTTAGGGTTAGGGTAGGGTTAGGATTAGTGTTAGGGGGTTAGGGCTATATCACTTTTCAGTTTTCCTGCTATAATAATTGAACAGGCAACACCTATGTGAATTAGTTTACAAAGTTGTGCTTTGCATTTCTGTTCTTTCTATGAAAACTTGTTTCTGTGCTGTATAGTGCTATATAACACTCTTCGGTTTTCAAGTATTCCTAATTGAGCAAGCGACACACATGTGATTCAGTTTACAAAGTAGTGCTTTGCTTTTCTGTGCTTTCATTTGAAACTTGTTCCAGTGCTTTACAGTGCGAGATAACACTTTTCAGTCTTCCTGTATTCCTAACTGAGCTAGCGACACTCATGTGATTGAGTTTTCAAAGTAGTGTTTTGCTCTTCTCTTCTTTCGTTCGAAACTTGTTCCAGTGCTGTACAGTGGGATATATCACATTTCAGTTTTCCTGTTATAATAATTGAACGGGCGACACGTATGTGAATTAGTTTACAACGTTGTGCTTTGCGTTTCTATTCTTTCGATCGAAACTTGTTTCGGTGCTGTACAGTGCGATATAACACTTTTCAGTTTTCCAGTATTCCTAATTGAGCAAGTGACACACATGTGATTCAGTTTACAAAGCAGTGCTTTCTTTTCTATGCTTTCGTTTGAAACTTGTTCCAGTGCTGTACAGTGGGATATAACACTTTTCAGTTATCCTGTATTCCTAATTGAGTGAGCGACACACATGTTATTTAGATTACAAACTAGACCTTTGCGTTTACGTTCTTTCCTTGGAAACTTGTTAGGGTTAGGGTTAGGGTTAGGGATAGGGTTAGGGTTAGGGTTAGTGTGAGGGTTAGGGTAGGGTTAGGATTACGGTTAGGGCTAGGGTTAGGGTTAGTTAGGTTAGGGTTAGGTTTAGGGTTAGTGTATGTTTAGGTTTTAGTGTTAGGGGTTAGTATTTATATCACTTTTCAGTTTTCCTGTTATAATAATTGAACAGGCAACACATATGTGAATTAGTTTACAAAGTTGTGCTTTGCGTTTCTGTTCTTCGGTGGAAACTTGATCTTGCGGTACAGTCTTGAGATAACACTCTTCAGTTTTCCTGTATTACTAATTGAACAGGCGACACACATGTGATTTAGTTTACAAAGTTGTGCTTTGCGTTTCTGTTCTTTCAGTGGAAACTTGTTTATGTGCCGTACAGTGCGAGATAACACTTTTCAGTTTTCCTGTGTTCCTAATTGAGTGGCGACACACATGTGATTCAGTTTTCAAACTAGTGTTTTGCTTTTCTGTTCTTTCGTTTGAAACTTGTTCCAGTGCTGTACAGTCACGAAATATCACTTTTCATTTTTTCCTGTATTCCTAATTGAGCAAGCAACTCACATGTGATTCAGATTACAAACTACTGCTTTTGCGTTTACGTTCTTTCCTTGGAAACTTGTTAGGGTTAGGGTCAGGGTTAGGGTTAGTGTTAAGGTAGGGTTAGGGTTAGGGGTTAGGGTTAGGGTTAGGGTTAGGGTTAGGGTTAGGGATAGGGTTAGGGTTAGTGTTAGGAGGTTAGGGATATATCACTTTTCAGTTTTCCTGTTATAATAATTGAACAGGCAACACATATGTGAATTAGTTTACAAAGTTGTGCTTTGCGTTTCTGTTCTTTCGGTGGAAACTTGTTTCTGTGCCGTACAGTCTTATAGATAACACTTTTCAGTTTTCCTGTATTACTAATTGAGCGGCGACACACATGTGATTTATTTTACAATGTTGTTTTGCGTTTCTGTTCTTTTGTTCAAAACTTGTTTCTGTGCTGTATAGTGCGATATAACACTTTTCAGTTTTCTTCCTGTATTCCTAATTGAGCTAGCAACATCTTGTGATTCAGTTTTCAAAGTAGTGTTTTGCGTTTCTCTTCTTTCGTTGAAAACTTGTATCAGTGCTGTACAGTGCGATATATCACTTTTCAGTTTTCCAGTTATAATAATTGAGCAGGGCGACACATATGTGAATTAGTTTACAAAGTTGTGCTTTGCATTTTCTGTTCTTTTCGTTGAAAACTTGTTTCTGTGCTGTACAGTGCGATATAACACTTTTCAGTTTTCCTGTATTCCTAATTGAGCAAGCGACACACATGTGATTTAGTATACAAAGTTGTGCTTTGCTTTTCTGTTCTTTTCGTTTGAAACTTGTTTCAGTGCTGTACAGTGGGATATATCACTTTTCAGTTTTCCTGTATTCCTAATTGAACAAGCGACACACATGTGATTTAGTTTACAAAGTTCTGCTTTGCGTTTCTGTTCTTTCGGTGGAAACTTGTTTCTGTTGGGTTAGGGTTAGTGTTAGGGTTGGGTTACATTTCCAGTTTTTCCTGTATTAGGGTTAGGGTTAGAGTTAGGGTTAGGGTGATTTAGGGTTATGGTTAGGGTTAGGGTGCGGTTAGGGTTAGGTTCTTTGGTTAGGGTTTGTTTCTTTGGGGTTACAGTTAGGAGTTATAACACTTTTTAGGGTTTCTGTATTCCTAATTAGGTTTAGGGGTTAGGGTTAGTTTTCAAAGTAGGGTTTTGGTTTCTCTTAGGGTTGAAACCTGTTTAGGGTTAGGGTTAGGGTTAGGGTTGGGGTAAGGGTAGGGTTAGGGTTAGGGGATATATCACTTTTCAGTTTTCCTGTTATAATAATTGAACAGGCAAAACATATGTGAATTAGTTTACAAAAGTTCTGCTTTGCGTTTCTGTTCTTTTGGTGGAAACTTTTTTCTCTGCCATACATTCCGAGATAACACTTTTTCAGTTTTCCTGTATTACTAATTGAGCTAACGACACACATGTGATTTAGTTTACAAAGTTGTGCTTTGCGTTTCTGTTCTTTCAGTGGAAACTTGTTTCAGGGCCGTAGAGTGCAAGATAACACTTTTCAGTTTTCCTGTAGGGTTAATTGAGCGTTACGGTACACATGTGATTTAGTTTTCAAAGTTAGTGTTTTGATTTTGTGTTTAGGGTTAGGGTAGGGTTTGTTCCTGTTTTGTACAGTTGGGATATATCAGTTTTCAGTTTTCCTGTTATAATAATTGAACGGGCAACACATATGTGAATTTGTTTACAAGTTGTGCTTTGCGTTTTTGTTCTTTCGATGGAAACTTGTTTCTGTGCCTTAAAGTGTGATATATCACTTTTCAGTTTTCTTGTTATAATAATTGAACAGGCAACACGTATGTGATTTAGTTTACAAAGTTGTGCTTTTCGTTTCTGTTCTTTCGATGAAAACTTGTTTCTGTGCCGTACAGTACAATATAACACTTTTCGGTTTTCCAGTATTCCTAATTGAGCAAGTGACACACATGTGATTCAGTTTACAAAGTAGTGCTTTGCTTTTCTGTGCTTTTGTTTGAAACTTGTTCCAGTGTTGTACAGTGCGATATATCACTTTTCAGGTATTTTGTATTCCTAATTGAGCAAGCGACACATATGTGATTTAGATTACAAACTAGAACTTTGCGTTTCGTTCTTTCCCTGGAAACTTGTGGGGTTAGGGTTAGGGTAGGGTTAGCGTCAGTTTAGGGTTCTGGTTAGGGTTAGGGTTAGTGTTAGGGTTAGGTTTTAGGTTTAGGGTTATGGTAGGGTTAGGGTTAGGGTTAGGGTTAGGTTTAGGGTTAGAGTAGGGTTAGGGTTAGGGTAGGGTTAGGATTAGTGTTAGGGGGTTAGGGCTATATCACTTTTCAGTTTTCCTGCTATAATAATTGAACAGGCAACACCTATGTGAATTAGTTTACAAAGTTGTGCTTTGCATTTCTGTTCTTTCTATGAAAACTTGTTTCTGTGCTGTATAGTGCTATATAACACTCTTCGGTTTTCAAGTATTCCTAATTGAGCAAGCGACACACATGTGATTCAGTTTACAAAGTAGTGCTTTGCTTTTCTGTGCTTTCATTTGAAACTTGTTCCAGTGCTTTACAGTGCGAGATAACACTTTTCAGTCTTCCTGTATTCCTAACTGAGCTAGCGACACTCATGTGATTGAGTTTTCAAAGTAGTGTTTTGCTCTTCTCTTCTTTCGTTCGAAACTTGTTCCAGTGCTGTACAGTGGGATATATCACATTTCAGTTTTCCTGTTATAATAATTGAACGGGCGACACGTATGTGAATTATTTTTTTACAAGCGTTGTGCTTTGCGTTTCTATTCTTTCGATCGAAACTTGTTTCGGTGCTGTACAGTGCGATATAACACTTTTCAGTTTTCCAGTATTCCTAATTGAGCAAGTGACACACATGTGATTCAGTTTACAAAGCAGTGCTTTCTTTTCTATGCTTTCGTTTGAAACTTGTTCCAGTGCTGTACAGTGGGATATAACACTTTTCAGTTATCCTGTATTCCTAATTGAGTGAGCGACACACATGTTATTTAGATTACAAACTAGACCTTTGCGTTTACGTTCTTTCCTTGGAAACTTGTTAGGGTTAGGGTTAGGGTTAGGGATAGGGTTAGGGTTAGGGTTAGTGTGAGGGTTAGGGTAGGGTTAGGATTAGGTTGGGGCTAGGGTTAGGGTTAGAGTAGGGTTAGGTTTAGGGTTAGTGTATGTTTAGGTTTAGTGTTAGGGGGTTAGTGTTATATCACTTTTCAGTTTTCCTGTTATAATAATTGAACAGGCAACACATATGTGAATTAGTTTACAAAGTTGTGCTTTGCGTTTCTGTTCTTTCGGTGGAAACTTGTTTCTGTGCTTGGTACAGTGCGAGATAACACTTTTCAGTTTTCCTGTATTACTAATTGAACAGGCGACACACATGTGATTTAGTTTACAAAGTTGTGCTTTGCGTTTCTGTTCTTTCAGTGGAAACTTGTTTATGTGCCGTACAGTGCGAGATAACACTTTTCAGTTTTCCTGTGTTCCTAATTGAGTGAGCGACACACATGTGATTCAGTTTTCAAACTAGTGTTTTGCTTTTCTGTTCTTTCGTTTGAAAATTGTTCCAGTGCTGTACAGTGCGAAATATCACTTTTCATTTTTCCTGTATTCCTAATTGAGCAAGCAACTCACATGTGATTCAGATTACAAACTACTGCTTTGCGTTTACGTTCTTTCCTTGGAAACTTGTTAGGGTTAGGGTCAGGGTTAGGGTTAGTGTTAAGGTAGGGTTAGGGTTAGGGATAGGGTTAGGGTTAGATTAGGGTTAGGGTTAGGGGTAGGGTTAGGGTTAGGGTTAGGGGGTTAGGGATATATCACTTTTCAGTTTTCCTGTTATAATAAGTGAACAGGCAACACATATGTGAATTAGTTTACAAAGTTGTGCTTTGCGTTTCTGTTCTTGTTTTTGGTGATAACACTTTTGTTTTCTGTATTCCAAATTGAGCAGAGCAACACACATGTGATTGAGTTTTCAAAGTACTGTTTCAGTTTTCTTCTTTTTTCAAAACTTGTTCCTGTGCTGTACAGTGCGATATATCACTTTTCAGTTTTCCTGTGATTTAATTGAGCGGGCGACAATGTGATTTGTTTACAAAGTTGTGGTTTTTCTGTTCTTTCATTTGAAAACTTGTATCAGTGCTGTACAGTGCGATATAACACTTTTCGGTTTTCCAGTATTCCTAATTGAGCAAGTGACACACATGTGATTCAGTTTACAAAGCAGTGCTTTGCTTTTCTATGCTTTCGTTTGAAACTTGTTCCAGTGCTGTACAGTGGGATATATCACTTTTCAGTTTCCTGTTATAATAATTTATAAATTATTGCTTTGCATTTCAGTTCTTTCGATGGAAACTTAGTGCTGTAAAGTAGCGATATATCACTTTTCAGTTTTATATAATAATTGAACAGGCAACACACATGTGATTTAGTTTACAAAGTTCTGCTTTAGCGTTTCTGTTCTTTCGATGGAAACTTGTTTCTGTGCCATACAGAGCGAGATAACACATTTCAGTTTTCCTGTATTACTAATTGAGCGAGCGACACACATGTGATTTAGTTTACAAAGTTGTGCTTTGCGTTTCTGTTCTTTCGGTGGAAACTTGTTTCTTTGCCGTACAGTGCGAGATAACACTTTTTAGTTTTCCTGTATTCCTAATTGAGAGAGCAACACATGTGATTGAGTTTTCAAAGTACTGTTTTGCTCTTCTCTTCTTTCGTTTGAAACCTGTTCCTGTGCTGTACAGTGCGATATATCACTTTTCAGTTTTCCTGTTATAATAATTGAACAGGCAACACATATGTGAATTAGTTTACAAAGTTCTGCTTTGCGTTTCTGTTCTTTCGGTGGAACCTTTTTCTGTGCCGTACAGTGCGAGATAACACTTTTCAGTTTTCCTGTATTCAAAATTGAGCGAGCGACACACATGTGATTTAGATTACAAACTAGACCTTTGCGTTTACGTTCTTTCCTTGGAAATTGTTAGGGTTAGGGTTAGGGTAGGGTTAGCGTCAGTTTAGGGTTACGGTTAGGGTTAGGGTTAGGGTTAGGGTTAGGGTTAGGGTAGGGTTAGGGCTATGGTTAGGGTTAGGGTTAGGGTTAGAGTAGGGTTAGGGTTAGGGGTAGGGTTTGGGTTAGGTTTAGGGGGTTAGGGTTGTATCAGTTTTCTGTTTTCCTCTTATAATAATTGAACAGGCAAAACACATGTGATTTTGTTTACAAAATTGTGCTTTGCGTTTCTGTTCTTTAGGTGGAAACTTGTTTCTGTGCCGTACAGTGCGAGATAACACTTTTCAGTTTTCCTGTTATAATAATTGAACAGGCAACACGTATGTAAATTAGTTTACAAAGTTGTGCTTTGGGTTTCTGTTCTTTCGATGAAAACTTGTTTCTGTGCCGTACAGTGCAATATAACACTTTTCGGTTTTCAAATATTCCTAATTGAGCAAGTGACACACATGTGGTTCAACTAACAAAGTAGTGCTTTGCTTTTCTGTGCTTTCATTTGAAACTTGTTCCAGTGTTGTACAGTGCGATATATCACTTATCAGTTTTCCTGTATTCCTAATTGAGCGAGCGACACACATGTGATTTAGATTATAAACTAGACCTTTGCGTTTACGTTCTTTCCCTGAAAAACTTGTTAGGGTTAGGGTTAGGGTTAGGGTTAGGGTTAGGATTAGGATTAGGGTTAGTGTTAGGGTTAGGGTTAGGGGTAGGGTTCGATTAGGGTTACGGTTATGGTTAGGGTTAGGTTTAGAGTTAGGGTTAGGGTTAGGGTTAGGGTTAGGGTAGGGTTAGGTTTAGGGTTAGGGGGTTACGGTTATATCAGTTTTCAGTTTTCCTCTTATAATAATTGAACAGGCAACACACATGTGATTTTGTTTACAAAGTTGTGCTTTGCGTTTCTGTTCTTTCGGTGGAAACTTGTTTCTGTGCCGTACAGTTCGAGATAACACTTTTCAGTTTTCCTGTCATAATAATTGAACAGGCAACACGTATGTAAATTAGTTTACAAAGTTGTGCTTTGGGTTTCTGTTCTTTTGATGAAAACTTGTTTCTGTGCCGTACAGTGCAATATAACACTTTTTGGTTTTCAAGTATTCCTAATTGAGCAAGTGACACACATGTGATTCAATTTACAAAGTAGTGCTTTGCTTTTCTGTGCTTTCTTTTGAAACTTATTACAGTGCTTTACAGTGCGATATATCACTTTTCAGTTTTCCTGTATTCCTAATTGAGCACGTGACACACATGTGATTTAGATTACAAACTAGACCTTTGTGTTTACGTTCTTTCCTTGGAAAGTGTTAGGGTTATGGTTAGGGTTAGGGTTAGGTTTAGGGTTAGGGTTACATTAGGGTTAGGGTTAGGGTTAGGGTTACGGTTAGGGTTAGAGTAGGGTTAGGGATAGGGGTTGGGTAGGGTTAGTGTTAGGGTACAGTGTGAGATAACACTTTTCAGTTTTTCTATTATAATAATTGAGCAGGCAACACGTATGTTAATTAGTTTACAAAATTGTGCTTTGCGTTTCTCTTCTTTCGATGAAAACTTGTTTCTGTGCCTTACAGTGCAATATAACACTTTTTACTTTTCAAGTATTCCTTATTGAGCTAGTGACACACATGTGATTCCATTTACAAAGTAGTGCTTTGCTTTTCTGTGCTTTCATTTGAAATTTGTTCCAGGGTTTTACAGTGCGATATACCACTTTTCAGTTTTCCTGTATTCCTAATTGAGCGGGCGACACACATGTGATTTAGATTACAAACTAGACCTTTGCGTTTAAGTTCTTTCCTTGGAAACTTGTTAGGGTTAGGGTTAGGGTTAGGGTTAGGTTTAGAGTAGGGTTAGGTTTAGGGATAGGGTTAGGGTTAGGGTAGGGTTAGGGTTAGGTTCAGGGGTTAGGGTTATATCACTTTTCAGTTTTCCTGTTATAATAATTGAACAGGCAACACACATGTGATTTAGATTACAAAGTTGTGCTTTGTGTTTCTGTTCTTTAGGTGGAAACTTGTTTCTGTGCCATACAGTGCGAGATAACACTTTTCAGTTTTCCTGTTATAATAATTGAACAGGCAACACATATGTGAATTAGTTTGCAAAGTTTTGCTTTGAGTTTCTGTTCTTTCCATGAAAACTTGTTTCTGTGCCGTACAGTGCGAGATAACACTTTTCAGTTTTCCTGTGATAATAATTGAACAGGCAACACACATGTGATTTAGTTTATAAAGTTGTGCTTTTCGTTTCTGTTCTTTAAGTGGAAACTTGTTTCTGTGCCGTACAGTGCAATATAACACTTTTAGGTTGTCCAGTATTCCTAATTGAGCTAGTGACACACATGTGATTGAATTTACAAAGTAGTGCTTTGCTTTTCTTTGCTTTCATTTGAAACTTGTTCCAGTGTTGTACAGTGCGATATATCACTTTTCAGTTTTCCTGTATTCCTAATTGAGCGAGCGACACACATGTGATTTAGATTACAAACTAGACCTTTGCGTTTACGTTCTTTCCTTGGAAACTTGTTAGGGTTAGGGTTAGGGTAAGGTTAGGGTTATGTTATGGTCACGGTTAGGGTTAGGGTTAGGGTTAGGGGTTAGTTTAGTTAGGGTTAGGGTTAGGGTTAGGGTTAGGGTTAGAGTATGGTTAGGGTTAGGGTTAGGGTTAGGGTTAGGGTTAGGGTTAGGTTTAGAGTAGGGTTAGGGTTAGGGTTAGGGTTAGGGTAGGGTTAGGGTTAGGGTTAGGGGGTTAGGGTTATATCACTTTTCAGTTTTCCTCTCATAATAATTGAACAGGCAACACACATGTGATTTTGTTTACAAAGTTGTGCTTTGCGTTTCTGTTCTTTCGGTGGAAACATGTTTCTGTGCTGTACAGTGGGAGATAACACTTTTCAGTTTTCCTGTTATAATAATTGAACAGGCAACACACATGTGATTTAGTTTACAAAGTTGTGCTTTGCGTTTCTGTTCTTTCGATGAAAACTTGTTTCTGTGCCTTACAGTGCAATATAACACTTTTCGGTTTTCCAGTATTCCTAATTGAGCAAGTGACACACATGTGATTCAATTTACAAAGTAGTGCTTTGCTTTTCTGTGCTTTCATTTGAAACTTGTTCCAGTGCTTTACAGTGCGATATATCACTTTTCAGTTTTCCTGTATTCCTAATTGAGCGAGCAACACACATGTGATTTAGATTACAAAGTAGACCTTTGCGATTACATTCTTTCCTTGGAAACTTGTTAGGGTTAGTGTTAGGGTTAGGGTTAGGATTAGGGTTAGGGTTAGGGTTACGATAAGGTAGGGTTCTGGTTAGGGTTACGGTTAGGGTTATGGTAGGGTTAGGGTTAGGGTTAGGGTTAGGGTAGGTTTAGGGTTAGTGTTATGGTTATGGTTAGGGTTAGGTTTAGAGTAGGGTTAGGGTTAGGTTAGGGTTAGGGTTAGGGTTAGAGTAGGGTTAGGGTTAGGTTTAGGGTTAGGGTAGGTTTAGGGTTAGGGTTAGGCGGTTATGGTTATATCACTTTTCAGTTTTCCTCTTATAATAATTGAACAGGCAACACACATGTGATTTTGTTTACAAAGTTGTGCTTTGCGTTTCTGTTCTTTCGGTGGAAACTTGTTTCTGTGCAGTACAGTGCGAGATAACACTTTTCAGTTTTCCTGTTACAATAATTGAACAGGCAACACGTATGTAAATTAGTTTACAAAGTTGTGCTTTGGTTTTTTGTTCTTTCGATGAAAACTTGTTTCTGTGCCTTACAGTGCAATATAACACTTTTCAGTTTTCCAGTATTCCTAATTGAGCAAGTGACACACATGTGATTCAATTTACAAAGTAGTGCTTTGCTTTTCTGTGTTTTCATTTGAAACTTGTTCCAGTGTTGTACAGTGCGATATATCACTTATCAGTTTTCCTGTATACCTAATTGAGCGAGCGACACACATGTGATTTAGATTACAAACTAGACCTTTGCGTTTACGTTCTTTCCTTGGAAACTTGTTAGGGTTAGGGTTAGGGTAGGGTTAGCGTTAGGTTAGGGTTACGGTTAGGGTTAGGGTTAGGGTTAGGATTAGGGTTATGGTAGGGTTAGGGTTAGGGTTAGAGTTAGGGTTAGAATAGGGTTAGGGTTAGGGTTAGGGTAGGGTTAGGGTTAGGGTTAGGGGGTTAGGGTTATATCACTTTTCAGTTTTCCTGTTATAATAATTGAACAGGCAACACATATGTGAACTAGTTTACAAAGTTGTGCTTTGCATTTCTGTTCTTTCGATGAAAACTTGTTTCTGTGCCATACAGTGCGATATAACACTGTTCGGTTTTCAAGTATTCCTAATTGAGCAAGTAACACACATGTGATTCAGTTTACAAAGTAGTGCTTTGCTTTTCTGTGCTTTCATTTGAAACTTGTTCCAGTGCTTTACAGTGCGATATATCACTTTTCAGTTTCCCTGTATTCCTAATTGAGCGAGCGACACACATGTATATTAGAATACAAACTAGACCTTTCCGTTTGCGTTCTTTCCTTGGAAACTTGTTAGGGTTAGGGTTAGGGTTAGGGTTAGGGTTAGGGTTAGGGTTAGGGTAGGGTTACGGTTAGGGTTAAGGTTATGGTTAGGGTTAGTTTTAGAGTAGGGTTAGGGTTAGGGTGAGGGTTAGGGTAGGGTTACGATTAGGGTTATGGTTAGAGTTAGGGTTAAGGTAGTGTTAAGGTTAGGGGTAGGTTTAGGGTTATGGGTAGAGTAGGGTTAGGTTTAGGGTTAGAGTTAGGGTAGGGTTAAGTTTATGGTTAGGAGGTTAGGGTTATATCACTTTTCAGTTTTCCTGCTATAATAATTGAACAGGCAACACATATGTCAATTAGTTTACAAAGTTGTGCTTTGCATTTCTGTTCTTTCGATGAAAACTAGTTTCTGTGCCGTACAGTGTGATATAACACTCTTCGGTTTTCAAGTATTCCTAATTGAGCAAGCGACACACATGTGATTCAGTTTACAAAGTAGTGCTTTGCTTTTCTGTGCTTTCATTTGAAACTTGTTCCAGTGCTTTACAGTGCGATATATCACTTTTCAGTTTTCCTGTATTCCTAATTGAGCGAGCAACACACATGTGATTTAGAATACAAACTAGACCTTTGCGTTTACGTTCTTTCCTTGGAAACTTGTTAGGGTTAGGGTTAGGGTTAGGGTTAGGGTTAGGGTTAGGATTAGGGTAGGGTTACGGTTAGGGTTAGGGTTAGGGTTAGGGTTAGGGTAGGGTTAGGGTTAGGGTTAAGCTTATGGTTAGCGTTAGGTTTAGAGTAGGGTTAGGGTTAGGGTTAGGGTTAGAGTTAGGGTTAAGGTAGTGTTAAGGTTAGGGGTAGGGTTAGGGTTATGGGTAGAGTAGGGTTAGGTTTAGGGTTAGGGTTAGGGTAGGGTTAAGTTTATGGTTAGGGGGTTAGGGTTATATCACTTTTCAGTTTTCCTGCTATAATAATTGAACAGGCAACACATATGTGAATTAGTTTACAAAATTGTGCTTTGCGTTTCTGTTCTTTCGGTGGAAACTTGTTTCTGTGCCGTACAGTGCGAGATAACACTTTGCAGTTTTCCTGTTATAATAATTGAACAGGCAACACATATGTGAATTAGTTTACAAAGTTGTGCTTTGCATTTCTGTTCTTTCGATGAAAACTTGTTTCTGTGCCGTACAGTGTGATATAACACTCTTCGGTTTTCAAGTATTCCTAATTGAGCAAGCAACACACATGTGATTCAGTTTACAAAGTAGTGCTTTTCTTTTCTGTGCTTTCATTTGAAACTTGTTCCAGTGTTGTACAGTGCGATATATCACTTTTCAGTTTTCCTGTATTCCTAATTGAGCGAGCGACACACATGTATTTTAGAATACAAACTAGACCTTTGCGTTTACGTTCTTTCTTTGGAAACTTGTTAGGGTTAGGGTTAGGGTTAGGATTAGGGTAGGGTTACGGTTAGGGTTGGGGTTAGGGTTAGGGTAGGGTTACGGTTAGGGTTAAGGTTATGGTTAGGGTTAGGTTTAGAGTAGGGTTAGGGTTAGAGTTTAGGGTTAGGGTTAGGGTTAGGGTAGGGTTACGATTAGGGTTAGGGTTAGAGTTGGGGTTAAGGTAGTGTTAAGGTTAGGGGTAGGGTTAGGGTTATGGGTAGAGTAGGGTTAGGTTTAGGGTTAGGGTTAGGGTAGGGTTAAGTTTATGGTTAGAGGGTTAGGGTTATATCACTTTTCAGTTTTCCTGCTATAATAATTGAACAGGCAACATATATGTGAATTAGTTTACAAAGTTGTGCTTTGCGTTTCTGTTCTTTCGAAGAAAAATTGTTTCTGTGCATACAGTGCGACATATCACTCTTCGGTTTTCAAGTTTTCCTAATTGAGCAAGTGACACACATGTGATTCAATTTACAAAGTAGTGCTTTGCTTTTCTGTGCTTTCATTTGAAACTTGTTCCAGTGTTGTACAGTGCGATATATCACTTTTCAGTTTTCCTGTATTCCTAATTGAGCGAGCGACACACATGTGATTTAGATTACAAACTAGACCTTTGCGTTTACATTCTTTCCTTGGATACTTGTTAGGGTTAGGGTTAGGGTAGTGTTAGCGTCAGTTTAGGGTTAGCGTTAGGGTTAGGGTTAGTGTTAGGTTTAGAGTTAGGGTTAGGGTTAGGGTTAGGTTTAGGGTTTTGATTAGGGTTTAGGGTTATGATTAGGGTTAGGGGGTTAGGGTTATATCACTTTTCAGTTTTCCTTTTATAATAATTGAACAGGCAACACATATGTGAATTAGTTTACAAAGTTGTGCTTTGCGTTTCTGTTCTTTCGGTGGAAACTTGTTTCTGTGCCGTACATTGCGAGATAACACTTTTCAGTTTTCCTGTTAAAATAATTGAACAGGCAACACGTATGTGAATTAGTTTACAAAGTTGTGCTTTGCATTTCTGTTCTTTCGGTGGAAACTTATTTCTGTGCCATACAGTGCGATATAACACTCTTCGGTTTTCAAGTATTCCTAATTAAGCAAGCGACACACATGTGATTCAGTTTACAAAGTAGTGCTTTGCTTTTCTGTGCATTCATTTGAAACTTGTTCCAGTGCTTTACAGTGCGATATATCACTTTTCAGTTTTCCTGTATTCCTAATTGAGCAAGCGACACACATGTGATTTAGATTACAAACTAGACCTTTGTGTTTACGTTCTTTCCTTGGAAACTTGTTAGGGTTAGGGTTAGGGTTAGGGTTAGGATTAGGTAGGGTTACAGTTAGGGTTAGGGTTAGGTTACGGTAGGGTTAGGGTTAGGTTTAGGGTATGGTATTTTGGTTAGGGTTAGGGTTATGGTTAGGGTTAGGTTTAGAGTAGGGTTAGGGTTAGGGTTAGGGTTAGGGTTAGAGTAGGGTTAAAGTTAGGATTAGGGTTAGGGTAGGGTTAGGGTTAGGTTAGGTTACGTTAGGTTTGGGTTAGGGTTAGTGTTAGGATTAGAGTAGGGTTAGGGTTAGGGTTAGGGTTAGGGTAGGGTTAGGGTTATGTTAGGGTTAGTGTTAGGGTTAGGTTTAGGGTTAGGGTTAGGGTTAGGTTTAGGGTTAGGGTTAGGGATAGGGTTAGGGTTAGAGTAGGGTTAGGGTTAGGTTAGGGTTAGGGTTTGGGTGAGTGGGTTAGGGTTATATCATTTTTCAGTTTTCCTGTTATAATAATTGAACAGGCAACACATATGTGAATTAGTTTACAAAGTTGTGCTTTGCGTTTCTGTTCTTTCGATGAAAACTTGTTTCTGTGCTGTACAGTGTGAGATAACACTTTTCTGTTTTCCTGTTATAATAATTGAACAGGCAACACGTATGTGAATTAGTTTACAAAGTTGTCCTTTTCGTTTCTGTTCTTTTGATGAAAACTTGTTTCTGTGCCGTACAGTGCGATATAACACTCTTCGGTTTTCAAGTATTCCTAATTGAGCAAGCGACACACATGTGATTCAGTTTACAAAGTAGTGCTTTGCTTTTCTGTGCTTTCATTTGAAACTTGTTCCAGTGCTTTACAGTGCGAAATATCACTTTTCAGTTTTCCTGTATTCCTAATTGAGCGAGCAACACACATGTGATTTAGATTACAAACTAGACCTTTGCGTTTACGTTCTTTCCTTGGAAACTTGTTAGGGTTAGGGTTAGGGTTAGGGTTAGGGTAGGGTTAGTGTTAGGGTTAGGTTAGGTTTAGGGGGTTAGGGTTATATCACTTTTCAGTTTTCCTCTTATAATAATTGAACAGGCAACACACATGTGATTTTGTTTACAAAGTTGTGCTTTGCGTTTCTGTTCTTTCGGTGGAAACTTGTTTCTGTGCCGTACAGTGCGAGATAACACTTTTCAGTTTTCCTGTTATAATAATTGAACAGGCAACACGTATGTAAATTAGTTTACAAAGTTGTGCTTTGGGTTTCTGTTCTTTCAATGAAAACTTGTTTCTGGGCCTTACAGTGCAATATAACACTTTTCTGTTTTCATGTATTCCTAATTGAATAAGTGACACACATGTGATTCAGTTTACAAAGTAGTGCTTTGCTTTTCTGTGCTTTCATTTGAAACTTGTTCCAGTGCTTTACAGTGCGAAATATCACTTTTCAGTTTTCCTGTATTCCTAATTGAGCGAGCAACACACATGTGATTTAGATTACAAACTAGACCTTTGCGTTTACGTTCTTTCCTTGGAAACTTGTTAGGGTTTGGGTTAGGGTTAGGGTTAGGGTAGGGTTAGTGTTAGGGTTAGGGTTAGGTTTAGGGGGTTAGGGTTATATCACTTTTCAGTTTTCCTCTTATAATAATTGAACAGGCAACACACATGTGATTTTGTTTACAAAGTTGTGCTTTGCGTTTCTGTTCTTTCAGTGGAAACTTGTTTCTGTGCCGTACAGTGCGAGATAACACTTTTCAGTTTTCCTGTTATAATAATTGAACAGGCAACACGTATGTAAATTAGTTTACAAAGTTGTGCTTTGGGTTTCAGTTCTTTCAATGAAAACTTGTTTCTGGGCCTTACAGTGCAATATAACACTTTTCTGTTTTCATGTATTCCTAATTGAATAAGTGACACACATGTGATTCAGTTTACAAAGTAGTGCTTTGCTTTTCTGTGTTTCATTTGATACTTGTTCCAGTGCTTTACAGTGCGATATATCACTTTTTGGTTTTCCTGTATTCCTAATTGAGCGAGCGACACACATGTGATTTAGGTTACAAACTAGACCTTTGCGTTTACGTTCTTTCCTTGGAAACTTTTTAGGTTCTGGTTAGGGTTAGGTTACGGTTAGGATTAGGGTAGGGTTACAGTTAGGGTTAGGGTTAGGGTTACGGTAGGGTTAGGGTTAGGTTTAGGGTAGGGTTACGGTTAGGGTTAGGGTTATGGTTAGGGTTAGGTTTAGAGTAGGGTTAGGGTTAGGGTTAGGGTTAGGGTTAGAGTAGGGTTAAAGTTAGGATTAGGGTTAGGGTAGGGTTAGGGTTAGGTTAGGTTCACGTTAGGTTTGGGTTAGGGTTAGTGTTAGGATTAGAGTAGGGTTAGGGTTAGGGTTAGGGTTAGGTAGGGTTAGGGTTATGTTAGGGTTAGTGTTAGGGTTAGGTTTAGGGTTAGGATTAGGGTTACGGTAGGGTTAGGGTTAGGGATAGGGTTAGGGTTAGAGTAGGGTTAGGGTTAGGTTAGGGTTAGGGTTCGGGTGAGTGGGTTAGGGTTATATCATTTTTCAGTTTTCCTGTTATAATAATTGAACAGGCAACACATATGTGAATTAGTTTACAAAGTTGTGCTTTGAGTTTCTGTTCTTTCGACGAAAACTTGTTTATGTGCTGTACAGTGCGAGATAACACTTTTCAGTTTTCCTGTTATAATAATTGAACAGGCAACACGTATGTGCATTAGTTTACAAAGTTGTGCTTTGCGTTTCTGTTCTTTCGGTGGAAACTTGTTTCTGTGCCATACAGTGCGATATAACACTCTTCGGTTTTCAAGTATTCCTAATTGAGCAAGCGACACACATGTGATTCAGTTTACAAAGTATTGCTTTGCTTTTCTGTGCTTTCATTTGAAACTTGTTCCAGTGCTTTACAGTGCAATATATCACTTTTCAGTTTTCCTGTATTCCTAATTGAGCAAGCAACACACATGTGATTTAGATTACAAACTAGACCTTTGCGTTTACGTTCTTTCCTTGGAAACTTGTTAGGGTTAGGGTTAGGGTTAGGGTTAGGGTAGGGTTAGTGTTAGCGTTAGGGTTAGGGTCACGGTAGGGTTAGCGTTATGGTTGGGGTTAGGGTTAGGGTTTAGGTAGGGTTACGATTAGGGTTAGGGTTATGGTTAAGGTTAGGTTTATATTAGGGTTAGGGTTTTGGTTAGGGTTAGGGTTAGAGTAGGGTTAGGATTAGGGTTAGGGTTAGTGTAGTGTTAGGGTTAGGGTTAGGGGGTTAGGGTTATATCACTTTTCAGTTTTCCTTTTATAATAATTCAACAGGCAACACACATGTGATTTTGTTTACAAAGTTGTGCTTTGAGTTTCTGTTCTTTCGGTGGAAACTTATTTCTGTGCCATACAGTGCGAGATAACACTTTTCAGTTTTCCTGTTATAAAAATTGAACAGGCAACACGTATGTAAATTAGTTTACAAAGTTGTGCTTTGGGTTTCTGTTCTTTCGATGAAAACTTGTTTCTGTGCCTTACAGTGCAATATAACACTTTTCGGTTTTCAAGTATTCCTAATTGAGCAAGTGACACACATGTGATTCAATTTACAAAGTAGTGCTTTGCTTTTCTGTGCTTTCATTTGAAACTTGTTCCAGTGTTGTACAGTGCGATATATCACTTTTCAGTTTTCCTGTATTCCTATTTGAGCGAGCGACACACATGTGATTTAGATTACAAATTAGACCTTTGCGTTTATGTTCTTTCCTTGGAAACTTGTTAGGGTTAGGGTTAGGGTAGGGTTAGCGTCAGTTTAGGGTTACAGTTAGGGTTAGGGTTAGGGTTAGGGTTAGAGTTGGGTTAGGGTTAGGGTAGGGTTAGGTTTAGGGTTAGGGGTTAGGGTTAGGATTATGGTAGGGTTACGGTTAGGGTTAGGGTTAGGGTTATGGTAGGGTTAGGATTAGGGTTAGGGTTAGGGTAGGGTTCGATTAGGGTTTGGGTTATGGTTAGGGTTAGTTTTAGAGTAGCGTTAGGGTTAGGGTTAGGGTTAGGGTTAGAGTAGGGTTAGGGTTAGGGTTAGGGTTAGGGTAGGGTTAGGGTTAGGGTTAGGGGGTTAGGGTTATATCACTTTTCAGTTTTCCTCTTATAATAATTGAACAGGCAACACACATGTGATTTTGTTTACAAAGTTGTGCTTTGCGTTTCTGTTCTTTCGGTGGAAACTTGTTTCTGTGCCGTACAGTGCGAGATAACACTTTTCAGTTTTCCTGTTATAATAATTGAACAGGCAACACGTATGTAAATTAGTTTACAAAGTTGTGCTTTGGGTTTTTGTTCTTTCGATGAAAACTTGTTTCTGGGCCTTACAGTGCAATATAACACTTTTCGGTTTTCAAGTATTCCTAATTGAATAAGTGACACACATGTGATTCAATTTACAAAGTAGTGCTTTGCTTTTCTGTGCTTTCATTTGAAATTTGTTCCAGTGCTTTACAGTGCGATATATCACTTTTCAGTTTTCCTGTATAACTAATTGAGCAAGCGACATACATGTGATTTAGATTACAAACTAGACCTTTGTGTTTTCGTTCTTTCCTTGGAAAATTGTTAGGGTTAGGGTTAGGGTTAGGGTTAGGGTTAGGGTTAGGATTAGGTTTAGGGTAGGGTTACAGTTATGGTTAGGGTAAGGGTTATGTTAGGGATAGGGTTATGTTTAGGGTAGGGTTACGGTTAGGGTTAGGGTTATGGTTAGGGTTAAGTTTAAGTAGGGTTAGCGTTAGGGTTAGGGTTAGGGTTAAGTAGGGTTAAAGTTAGGGTTAGAGTAGGGTTAGGGTTATGTTAGTGTTAGGGTTTAGGTTAGGTTAGGGTTAGGGTTAGGGTTAGGGTTAGGAATTCTGTAGGTTTCGGGTTAGGGTTAGGGTTAGGATTCAAGTATGGTTAGGGTTAGGGTTAGGGTTAGGTTTAAGGTAGGGTTAGGGTTATGTTAGGGTTAGGGTTAGGGTTAGGGTTAGGTTTACGGTAGTGTTAGGGTTAGGGTTAGGGTTGGGTTTAGAGTAGGGTTAGGGTTAGGGTTAGGGGGTTAGGGTTATATCACTTTTCAGTTTTCCTGTTATAATAATTGAACAGGCAACATATATGTGAATTAGTTTACAAAGTTGTGCTTTGGGTTTCTGTTCTTTCGATGAAAACATGTTTCTGGGCCTTACAGTGCAATATAACACTTTTCGGTTTTCAAGTATTCCTAATTGAATAAGTGACACACATGTGATTCAATTTACAAAGTAGTGCTTTGCTTTTCTGTGCTTTCATTTGAAACTTGTTCCAGTGTTGTACAGTGCGATATATCACTTTTCAGTTTTCCTGTATTCCTAATTGAGCGAGCGACACACATGTGATTTAGATTACAAACTAGACCTTTGCATTTATGTTCTTTCCTTGGAAGATTGTTAGGGTTAGGGTTAGGGTAGGGTTAGAGTTAGGTTAGGGTTAGGTTGGTTAGGGTTAGGGTTAGGGTTAGGGTTAGGTTTAGGGTTAGGGTTAGGGTTAGGGTTAGAATAGGGTTAGGGTTAGGGTTAGGGTTAGGGTTAGGGTTAGGGTAGGGTTAGGGTTAGGGTTAGGGGGTTAGGGTTATAGCACTTTTCAGTTTTCCTGTTATAATAAGTGAAAAGGCAACACACATGTGAATTAGTTTACAAAGTTGTGCTTTGCCTTTCTGTTCTTTCCATGAAAACTTGTTTCTGTGCCGTACAGTGAGAGATAACACTTTTCAGTTTTCCGGCTATAACAATTGAACAGGCAACACATATGTGAATTAGTTTACAAAGTTGTGCATTGCGTTTCTGTTCTTTCGATGAAAACTTGTTTCTATGCCTTACAGTGCAATATAACACTGTTCGGTATTCATGTATTCCTAATTGAGCAAGCGACACACATGTGATTCTGTTTACAAAGTAGTGCTTTGCTTTTCTGTGCTTTCATTTGTAACTTGTTCCAGTGCTTTACAGTGCGATATATCACTTTTCAGTTTTCCTGTATTCCTAATTGAGCGAGCGACACACATGTGATTTAGATTACAACTAGACCTTTGCGTTTACGTTCTTTCCTTGGAAACTTGTTAGGGTTAGGTTTAGGATTAGTGTAGGTTTACGGTTAGGGTTAAGTTTAGGGTTATGGTAGGGTTAGGGTTAGGGTTAGGGTTAGGGTTAGGGTTAGAGTATGGTTACGGTTATTGTTAGGGTTAGGGTAGGGTTAGGGGGTTAGGGTTATATCACTTTTCAGTTTTCCTCTTATAATAATTGAACAGGCAACACGTATGTGAATTAGTTTACAAAGTTGTGCTTTGCGTTTCTGTTGTTTCGATGAAAACTTGTTTCTGTGCCATACAGTGCGATATAACACTCTTCGGTTTTCAAGTATTCCTAATTGAGCAAGTGAGACACATGTGATTCAATTTACAAAGTAGTGCTTTGCTTTTCTGTGCTTTCATTTGAAACTTGTTCCAGTGTTGTACAGTGCGATATATCACTTTTCAGTTTTCCTGTATTCCTAAATTGAACGAGCAACACACATGTGATTTAGATTACAAACTAGACCTTTGCGTTTACGTTCTTTCCTAGGAAACTTGTTAGGGTTAGGGTTAGGGTAGGGTTAGCGTTAAGTTAGGGTTAGGGTTAGGGTTAGGGTAGGGTTAGGGTTAGGGTTAGGGTTAGGGTTAAAGTAGGGTTAGGGTTAGGGATAGGGTTAGGTTTAGAGTAGTGTTAGGGTTAGGGTTAGGGTTAGGGTAGGGTTAGGGTTAGGGTTATGGGGTTAGAGTTATATCACTTTTCAGGTTTCCTGTTATAATAATTTAACAGGCAACACGTATGTGAATTAGTTAACAAAGTTGTGCTTTGCGTTTCTGTTCTTTCGATGAAAACTTGTTTCTGTGCTGTACAGTGCGATATAACACTCTTCGGTTTTCAAGTATTCCTAATTGAGCAAGTGACACACATGTGATTCAATTTACAAAGTAGTGCTTTTCTTTTCTGTGCTTTCATTTGAAACTTGTTCCAGTGTTGTACAGTGCGATATATCATATTTCAGTTTTCCTGTATTCCAAATTGAGCGAGCGACACACATGTGATTTAGATTACAAACTAGACTTTTGCGTTTACGTTCTTTTTTGGAAACTTGTTAGGGTTAGTGTTAGGGTATGGTTAGGGTTAGGGTTAGGGTTAGGGTAGGGTTTGGGTTAGGGTTAGGGGGTTAGGGTTATATCACTTTTCAGTTTTCCTCTTATAATAATTGAACAGGAAACACACATGTGATTTTGTTTACAAAGTTGTGCTTTGCGTTTCTGTTCTTTTGGTGAAAACTTGTTTCTGTGCCTTACAGTGCGATATAACACTCTTCGGTTTTCAAGTATTCCTGATTGAGCAAGTGAGACACGTGATTCAATTTACAAAGTAGTGCTTTGCTTTTCTGTGCTTTCATTTGAAACTTGTTCCAGTGTTGTACAGTGCGATATATCACTTTTCAGTTTTCCTTTTTTCCTAATTGAGCGAGCAACACACATGTGATTTAGATTACAAACTATACCTTTGCGCTTACGTTCTTTCCTAGGAAACTTGTTATGGTTAGGGTTAGGGTAGGGTTAGGGTTATGTTAGGGTTACGGTTAGGTATAGGTTTAGGGTTAGGGTTAGGCTTAGGGTTACTGTAAGGTTAGGGTTAGGGTTAGTGTCAGGGTTAGAGTAGGGATAGGGTTAGGGTTAGCGTTAGGGTTATGATTAGGGTAGGGTTCGGGTTAGGGTTAGGGGGTTAGGGTTATATCAATTTTCAATTTTCTTCTTATAATAATTGAACAGGCAACACACATGTGATTTTGTTTACAAAGTTGTGCTTTGCGTTTCTGTTCTTTCAGTGGAAATTTGTTTCTGTTCCGTACAGTGCGAGATAACACTTTTCAGTTTTCCTGTATTCCTAATTGAACGAGCGACACACATGTGATTTAGATTACAAACTAGTGCTTTTCGTTTACGTTCTTTCCTTGGAAACTTGTTAGGTTTAGTGTTAGGGTTAGGGTTAGGGTTGGGTTACGGTTAGGGTTAGGGTTAGGGTTAGAGTTAGGGTTAGGGTAGGGTTAGGGTTATGGTAGGGTAAGCGTTAGGGTTAGGGGGTTAGGGTTATATCACTTTTCAGTTTTCCTGTTATAATAATTGAACAGGCAACACATATGTTACTTGAGCCTCTTTTGGATATATGCCCAGTAATGGTATGGCTGTATCTTGAGGAAGCGCTATTCCTAGTTGTGTGAGAAAGCGCCAGATTGATTTCCAGAGTGGTTGTACAAATTTACATTCCCACCAGCAATGGAGCAGGGTTCCCCTTTCTCCACAACCTCTCCAGCATGTGTTTTCACTTGCGGTTTTGATCTTGGCCATTCTCATGGGTGTAAGGTGAAATTTCAGGGTTGTTTTGATTTGCATTTCCCTAATGGCTAGTGAGGTTGAGCATTTCTTTAAGTGCTTCTCTGCCATTTGGTATTCCTCTACAGAGAATTCTCTGTTTAGCTCTGTTCCCCATTTTTAAGTGGGTTACTTGGTTTGCTACTTTTCAGCTTCTTTAGTTCTTTATATATACTGGATATGAGTCCTCTGTCAGATAAAGGGTTGGTGAAAATTCTTTCCCAGTCTGTAGGTGGTCGCTTTGTTTTGATGACGGTCTCCTTTGCTTTACAGAAGCTTTTCAGTTTCATGAGGTCCCATTTATTGACTGTTGCTCTTAGAGCCTGTGCTGTTGGTGTTCTGTTCAGGAAGTTTTCCCCTGTACCAATGAGTTCTAGGGTATTTCCCACTTTTTTTTCCAGCCGATTTAATGTGTCTGGTTTTATGTTGAGGTCTTTGATCCACTTGGACTTCAGTTTTGTGCAGGGTGACAAGTATGGATCTATTTTCATTTTCTACATGTAGACATCCAGTTAGACCAGCACCATTTGTTGAAGATGCTATTTTTTTCCATTGTATGGTTTTGGCATCTTTGTCAAAGATCAGGTGTCCATAAGTGTGTGGGTTTATTTCTGGGTCCTCTGTTCGGTTCCATTGATCCACCATTCTGTTTCTATGCCAGTACCATGCAGTTTTTAAAACTGTTGCTCTATAGTACAACTTAAGATCAGGGATGGAGATACCTCCAGAAGATCTTTTATTGTAGAGGATTGTTTTAGCAATTCTGGGTTTCTTGTTATTCCATATGAAGTTGAGAATTTTTCTTTCCAGGTCTGTAAAGAATTGTGTTGGTAATTTGATGGGCATTGCATTGAATCTGTAGATTGCTTTTGGTAAGATGGCCATTTTTACTATGTTAATCTTGCCAAGCCATGAGCATGGGAGATCTTTCCATCTTCTCATATCTTCTTCTAAGTCTTTTTTCAGAGATTTGAAATTTTTTTCATACAAGTCTTTGACTTCCTTGGTTAGGGTTACTCCGAGGTACCTTATGTCATTTGTGGCTATTGTGAAGGGTGTTGTTTCCTAATTTCTTTCTCAGTCCTTTGTCTTTTGTATACAGGAGGGCTACTGATTTTTTTGAGTTAATTTTGTATCCGCCACTTTGCTGAAGGTGTTTATCAGCTGTAGGAGTTCCTGGTAGAGTTTTTTGGGGTCACTCACGTATACTATCATATCATCTGCAAATAGTGATAATTTGACTTCTTCCTTTCCAATTTGTATCCCCTTGATCTCCTTCAACTGTCTTATTGCTGTAGCAAGGACTTCCAGCACTATGTTGAAGAGATATGGAGAGAGTGGGCAGCCTTGTCTTGTCCCTGATTTCAGTGGGATTGCTTTAAGTTTCTCTCCGTTCAGTTTGATGTTGGCTATAGGCTTGCTGTATATCGCCTTTACTATGTTTAGATATGTGCCTTGTATCCCTGATCTCTCCAATACTTTGAACATGAATGGATGTTGGATTTTGTCAAAGGCTTTTTCAGCATCTAGGGAGATTATCATGTGGTTTTTTTTCTTTCAGTTTGTTAATATGGTGGATCACATTGATGGATTTCCGTATATTGAACCACCCCTGCATTCCTGGGATGAAGCCTACTTGGTTATAGTGGATAATATCTTTGATGTGTTCTTGAATTCGGTTTGCAAGTATTTTATTAAGTATTTTTGCATCAATGTTCATAAGGGAGATTGGTCGGAAATTCTCTTTCTTAGTTGAGTCTTTGTGAGGTTTAGGTACCAAGGTGACTGTGGCTTCATAGAATGAATTTGGTAATATTCCTTCTGTTTCTATTTTGTGGAATAGTTTGAAGATAATTGGTGTTAGATCTTCTCTGAAGGTCTGGTAGAATTCTGCGCTGAAGCCATCTGGTCCTGGGCTTTTTTTGGATGGGAGACTTTTGATGACCGCTTCTATTTCTTTGGGGGATATAGGACTATTTAGTTGATATACCTGTTCCTGATTCAGCTTTGGTAAGTCAAATCGATCAAGAAAATTGTCCATTTTATTTAGATTTTCAAATTTTGTGGCATATAGACTTTTGAAGTAAGTCCTAATGATTGTTTGGATTTCCTCAGTGTCTGTAGTTATATCCCCCTTTTCATTTCTGATTTTGTTGATTTGGGTGGTGTCTCTCTGCCTTTTAGTTAGCCTGGCTAAGGGTTTGTCGATCTTGTTGATTTTCTCAAAGAACCAGCTTTTGGTTTCATTGATTCTTTGAATTGTTTTATTTGTTTCCAATTGATTGATTTCAGCCCTGAGTTTGATTATTTCCAGCCGTCTACTCCTTCTTGGTGTGTCTGCTTCTTCTTTTTCTAGGGTTTTTAAGTGAGCCATTAGGGTGCTTGAATGAGCTGTCTCGAATTTCTTCTTGAAGGCACTTAGTGCTATGAACTTTCCTCTTAGCACTGCTTTCATTGTGTCCCACAAGTTCGGGTATGTTGTGTCTTCATTTTCATTGATTTCTAGAAAGACTTTAATTTCTTTCTTTATTTCTTCCTGACCCAGCTGTCATTTAGTAACAAGTTGTTCAGTTTCCATGTGTGTGTAGGCTTTTTGTTATTTCTGTTATTGTTGAGGTCCAGCTTTATTCCATGGTGATCAGGGACAAGATACATGGGATTATTTCAATCTTCTTGTATCTGTTGAGGCTTGCTTTGTGACCCACTATATGGTCTATTTTGGAGAAGGTTCCATGAGGTGCTGAGAAGAAGGTAAATTCTTTTGTGTTTGGGTGTAAAGTTCTGTAAATGTCTGTTAGGTCCATTTGATTCATGACCTCTGTCAGAGACATTGCTTCTTTGTTTAATTTCTGTTTTGTTGACCTGTCCTTTGTTGAGAGTGGGGTGTTGAAGTCTCCCACTATAAATGTGTGGGGATCTATATGTGCTTTAAATTTTATCAATGTTTCTTTCACAAATGTGGGTGCCCTTGTATTTGGGGCATAGATGTTCAGGATTGTGATGTCTTCCTGGTGGAATTTTCCCTTGATGAGTATGAAGTGTCCTTCCCCATCTCTTTTGATTAATTTTGGTTGAAAGTCTATTTTATCAGATATTAGAATGGCTACTCCTGCTTGCTTCTTGGGTCCGTTTGCTTGGAAAGTCGTCTTCCAACCCTTTACTCTCAGGTAATGTCCATCTTTGTGCCTTAGGTGTGTTTCTTGTATGCAACAGATTGCTGGGTTTTGTTTACGTATCCATTCTGTTAATCTGTGTCTTTTTATTGGAGAGTTGAGTCCATTGATGTTGAGAGAGATTAACTACCATTGGCTGTTAGATGTCTTGATTTTGATGTTGGCTGTGGTCATCAGGTTGTGTGCTTGGTTACTTTTTGTTTTACTGAAGTGAGGTTATTTATTTCCTGTGTTTTCTTGAATGTAGCTAGCTTTCTTGGGTTGTATTTTCCCTTCCAGTGTCTTCTGTAATGCTGGATTTGTTTGTAGGTATTGTTGACATTTGTTTTTGTCATTGAATATCTTGTTTTCTCCATCTATGAGGACTGAGAGTTTTGCGGGGTATAGTAGCCTGGGCTGACATCTGTGTTCTCTTAGGGTCTGCATGATATCTGTCCAGGCCCTTCTGGCTTTCATAGTCTCTGTTGAAAAGTCAGATGTGATTCTAATGGGTTTGCCATTATATGTTACTTAGCCTTTTTCCCTTGCAGCTTTTAGTATTTTTTCTTTGTTCTGTTTACTTACAGTTTTGATTATTATGTGGCAGGAGGATTTTCTTTTCTGGTCAAATTTGTTGGGTGTTCTGTAGGCCTCATGTATTCTAATTGGCCTCTCCTTTAGCTTGGGGAAATTTTCTTCAATGATTTTGTTGAAAATATTTTCTGGGCCTTGGAGAAGGGAGTCTTCTTTTTCCTCTATACCTATTATTCTTAGGTTTTGTCTTTTCATATTGTCTTGCATTTCTTGGACGGTCTGTGTCAGGAATTTTTCAGATTTAACATTTTTTTTGAAAGATACATCAATTTCTTCCATTGTATCTTCTACACCTGAGATTCTTTCTTCCATCTCTTGTAGTCTGTTGGTTATGCTTACCTCTGTAGTTCCTGTTTTCTTCCCTAGATTCTTCCTTTCCATTATTTCTTCCGTTTGTGTTTTCTTTAATTTTTCCAATTCTATCTTCAGGTCTTGAGTTGTTTTGTTTACTTCCTTCACCTGTCTGATTGTACTTTCCTGTTTTTCTTTTAGTTCCTTCAACTCTGTTTCTATCATTTCATTCAGTGTTTTAAGCATTTCCTTTCTAAGGGCCATAAACTGTTTGGCTGCAGCTTCCTCTATTTCTATATGGATGGCAATATTCTGTTTGAGTTTATCTTCCTCTATGTCTTTACGAATCTTATTTGTTTCCTCTGTTATCATCTTCCTGAGCATACTTGTTAGGTCATCTTCTTGGGTTTCAGTTATGGTGGGGTGTCCAGGGCTACTTGCCCCTGGGTAACTGGGTTCTGGAGATGCCATATTGCTCTGTCTTTTGTTGCTTGAGCTTTTACGCTGGCCTCTACCCATTGTGTTATCTTAGGTGTTTGGGGTTATTTTCTGGTGGTTCCTGGGGATCCTGTGGTGGAGAGAATCCCCTTTGCAGAAAGCTGGTTTTTCCTGAAGGATGTCTTCTCAGCTTTTTGTGTTTAGTCCCTGGATGGCTGGTGTTTTTTCAGGAGTTGCTCACCTCAGGGATATAGACCTGAGTGGTAACTGTGGTCTTTGTTAGTCGATAGGGTTCTCCTCTCACCCAGGGAAGTCCTGAGGGCAGCTGCCCTGTTTCTGGGTTTCTTGTTGTAAATTTAATGATCAGCTGCTGTGACCCATTTGGACATCAGGCGTGCCTCAACTGTTTGTGCCTGTGTCTGGAGCACAGCTGAGTGCTGGCACCTCGGCCCCACTAGACTGCTAGACTTTTTCTAGGGAAGGATTGGGTGATTTAGGTCAGTACAGTTTCCTTCCTTCCCCGTGGATTCTCTGGAGAAAAGGACTCCCAGTGTTTTTTTGCCCTGGTGCACACTGCTCAGTGTCCGCCAGCTGGCTGGCTGCAGAAACTGCCTGTGCCTGGAGCACAGCTGTGTGATGGCGGCTCAGTCTCTGCCAGCTGTCTGGTACTCAGAAAATGCCTGTGTCTGCCTTTGCGGCTTTTGGGAGCCTGAATGCCTTCCTAAGCTGGGTAATTTTCCGGGGACCTTTTCAGGTTGGGGGTGAGCTGAGTGCTCTGAGATCAGACCCGCCGTTTCTATCTCCCGCAGCGAATCAGGCGTGTAGGCAGGCAGGGCTCTGTGCCGGAACCTGGGTTCCTGGTTCTGGCTCCGGGCTGGCTCCTGGGGTGCCCGTGGAACCCGCCCGAGTATTTTCCAGGTTATGTCTGGGTGACCTAAGGCCGGTCCCAATCGTTTCCTGTACCCTGGGGTTATCTCTCGACTGAAAATTCCAGTCTCTGATAGTGTGGTGCACACGGTTCTGTCTGGGACCGTGACCAGAGACACTGGCTTGTGGCTCTGGGCTGGTGGCCAGCAGCCAAGCATCTGGCGGAACCGGGATCTCTTCCTCGTTTAGCCGGGTGAGTTAAAAGCTGATTGAATCCCCCACCGTGGGGTATCCTCTCACCTGGGAAACAAAATGACTGTGTTTTATGGCCGAGAGTTCTGATTGCTGGTCACTGTGCTGATCCTGCTGTGCTGCTGCTCAGAATGAGAGTCCTCCCGGCGCCGCCATCTTGCCCCCTCCCCCGTGATTCAGTTCTCAAAGTAGTGTTTTGCTTTTCTGTGCTTTCGTTCGAAACTTGTTCCTGTGTTGTACAGTGCAATGTATCACTTTTCAGTTTTCCTGTTATAATAATTGAACGGGCGACACGTATGTGAATTAGTTTACAAAGTTGCGCTTAGCGTTTCTGTTCTTTCGATGGAAACTTGTTTCTGTGCTGTAAAGTGCGATATATCACTTTTCAGTTTTCTTGTCATAATAACTGAATAGGCAACACATATGTGAATTAGTTTACAAAGTTGTGCTGTGCGTTTCTGTTCTTTCGGTGAAAACTTGTTTCTGTGCCGTACAGTGCGATATAACACTTTTCGGGTATCCAGTATTCCTAATTGAGCAAGCGACACACATGTGATTCAGTTTACAAAGTAGTGCTTTGCTTTTCTATGCTCTCGTTTGAAACTTGTTCCAGTGCTGTACAGTGCAATATATCACTTTTCAGTTTTCCTGTATTCCTAATTGAGCGAGTGACACACATGTGATTTAGATTACAAACTAGACCTTTGCGTTTACGCTCTTTCCATGGAAACTTGTTAGTGTTAGGGTTAGGGTTAGGGTTAGAGTTAGGGTTTGGTAGGTTTAGGGTTAGAGTAGGTTAGGGTTAGGGTTAGGGTTAGGGTTAGGGTTAGGGTTGGGTTAGGGTTAGGGTTAGGGTTATGGTAGGGTTAGGGTTAGGGTTAGGGATAGGGTTAGGGTTAGAGGTTAGAGTTAGGGTTTGGGTAGGTTTAGGGTTAGAGTAGGGTTAGGGTTAGGGTTAGGGTTAGGGTTAGGGTTGGGTTAGGGTTAGGGTTAGGGTTAGGGTCAGGGTAGGGTTAGGGTTAGAGTTAGGGTTAGGGTAGGGTTAGGGTTAGGGATAGGGTTAGGGTTAGGTTAGGCTTAGCGTTAGGATTCTGGTAGGGTTAGGGTTAAGGTTAGGGTTAGGGTTAGAGTAGGGTCAGGGTTAGGGTTAGGGTAGGGTTAGGGTTAGGGTTAGGGGGTTAGGGTTATATCACTTTTGAGTTTTCCTGTTATAATAATTGAAAAGGCAACACATATGTGAATTAGTATACAAAGTTGTATTTGCGTTTCTGTTCTTTCGGTGGAAACTTGTTTCTGTTCCGAACAGTGCGAGATAACACTTTTCAGTTTTCCTGTATTACTAATTGAGCGAGCGACACACATGTGATTTAGTTTACAAAGTTTTGCTTTGCGTTTCTTTTCTTTCGGTGGAAACTTGTTTCTGTGCCGTACAGTGCGAGATAACACTTTTCAGTTTTCCTGTATTGCTAATTGAGCGAGCTACACACATGTGATTCAGTTTTCAAAGTAGTGTTTTGCTTTTCTGTTCTTTCGTTCGAAACTTGTTCCTGTGCTGTACAGTGCGATATATCACTTTTCAGTTTACCTGTTAATAATTGAACGGGCAACACGTATGTGAATTAGTTTACAAAGTTGTGCTTAGGGTAGGTTTAGGGTTAGGGTTAGGATAGGGTTACGGTTAGGGTTAGGGTTAGGGTTAGGGTTAGGGTTAGGGTTAGGGTTATGGTAGGGTTAGGGTTAGGGTTAGGGTTAGGGATAGGGTTAGGGTTAGGGTTAGAGTTAGAGTTGGGTTAGGGTTAGGGTTAGGGTTAGGTTTAGGGTTAGGGTAGGTTTAGGGTTAGGTTTAGGGGGTTAGGGTTATATCACTTTTCAGTTTTCCTGTTATAATAATTGAACAGGCAACAGGTATGTGAATTAGTTTACAAAGTTGTGCTTTGCGTTTCTGTTCTTTCAATGAAAACTTGTTTCAGTGCTGTACAGTGTGATATAACACTTTTCGGGTTTTCCAGTATTCCTAATTGAGCAAGCAACACACATGTGACCTAGAATACAAACTAGTGCTTTGCTTTTCTGTGCTCTTCTTTGAAACTTGTTCCAGTGTTTCACAGTGCAATATATCACTTTTCAGTTTTCCTGTATTCCTAATTGATCGAGCGACACACATGTGATTTAGATTACAAACTAGAAATTTGCGTTTACGTTTTTTCCTTGGAAACTTGTTAGTGTTAGGGTTAGGGTTGGGTTACGGTTAGGGTTAGGGTTAAGGTTAGAGTTAGGATTAGGGTAGGGTAGGGATAGGGTTACGGTTACGGTTAGGATTAGGGTTAGAGTAGTGTTAGGGTGAGGGTTAGTGTTAGGTTAGGGTTAGGGTTAGGGTTAGGGTTAGAGTAGGGTTAGGGTTAGGGTTAGGGTTAGAGTAGGGTTAGGGTTAGGGTTAGGGTTAGGGTTAGCGTTAGGGTAGGGTGAGAGTTTGGGTTAAGGGGTTAGGGTTATATCACTTTTCAGTTTTCCTGTATTCCTAATTGAGCGAGCGACACACATGTGATTCAGTTTTCAAATTAGTGTTTTGCTTTTCTCTTCTTTCGTTCGAAACTTGTTTCTGTGCTGTACAGTGCGATATATCACTTTTCAGTTTTCCTTTTCTAATAATTGAACGGGCGACACGTATGTAAATTAGTTTACAAAGTTGTGCTTTGCGTTTCTCTTCTTTCGTTCGAAACTTGTTTCTGTGCTGTACAGTGCGATATATCACTTTTCAGTTTTCCTGTTTTAATAATTGAACGGGCGACACATCTGTGAATTAGTTTACAAAGTTGTGCTTTGAGTTTCTGTTCTTTCGATGAAAACTCGTTTCTGTGCCGTATGGTGCAATATATCACTTTTCGGGTTTTCCAGTATTCCTAATTGAGCAAGCAACACACATGTGATTCAGTTTACAAAGTAGTGCTTTGCTTTTCTATGCTCTCGTTTGAAACTTGTTCCTGTGCTGTACAGTGCAATATATCACTTTTCAGTTTTCCAGTATTCCTAAATGAGCGAGCGACACACATGTGATTTAGATTACAAACTAGACCTTTGCATTTTACGTTCTTTCCTTGTTAGTGTTAGGGTTAGGGTTAGGGTTAGGGTTTGGTTACAGTTAGGGTTAGGGTTAGGGTAGGGTTAGGGTTAGGGTTATGGTTATGGTTAGGGTTAGGGTTAGAGTAGGGTTAGGGTTAGTTTTAGTGTGAGGGTTAGGGTAGGGTTAGGTAGGGTAAGGGTTAGGGTTAGGGTTAGGGTTAGGGTAGGGTTAGGGTTATGGTTATGGTTATGGTTAGGGTTAGAGTAGGGTTAGGGTTAGGGGGTTAGGGTTATATCACTTTTCAGTTTTCCTGTTATAATAATTGAACAGGCAACACATATGTGAATTAGTTTACAAAGTTGTGCTTTGCGTTTCTGTTCTTTTGGTGGAAACTTGTTTCTGTGCCTTACAGTGCGAGATAACACTTATTAGTTTTCCTGTATTCCTAATTGAGCGAGCGAAACACATGTGATTCAGTTTACAAAGTATTGCTTGCTTTTCTGTGATTTCCTTTGAAACTTGTTCCAGTGCTGTACAGTATGATATATCACTTTTTTTCCATCAATTACACTTTATTCATTCTGCATCCCCCCATAAGTCCCTCCATCCTCCTCTCCCAATCCCACCCTCCCTCCTCCCTTTGCTTGCATGCCACTCCCCAAGTCCACTGATAGGGGAGGTTCTCCTCTCCTTTCTGATCTTAGGCTATCATTTCACATCAAAAGTGGCTGCATTGTCCTCTACTATGGCCTGGTAAGGCTGCTCCCCCCCAGGGGGAGGTGATCAAAGAGCAGGCCAATCAGATTATGTCAGAGGCAGTCCCTCTTCACATTACTATGTAGCCCAATTGGACTCTGAACTGCCCTGGGCTACATCTGTTCAGGGGTTCTGGGTTATCTCCATGAATAGTCCTTGGTTGGAGTATGAGTCTCTGGGAAGTTCCCTGTGTTCAAATATTCTTGTTCTGTTGCTCTCCTTGTGGAGACCCTGTCCTCTCCAGCTCTTATTATTTCCCAGTTCTTACCTAAAATTCCATTCACTCTTCCTGAAAGTTGCCCATCAGGCTCAGCATCTGCTTTCATAGTCTGAAGGGCAGAGGCTTTCAGAGGCCCTCTGTGGTAGGTTCCTAGGTTGTTTCCTGTTTTCTTCTTCTTCTGATGTCCATCCTCTTTGCCTTTCCAGATGGGGATTGGACATTTTAGTTAGGGTCCTCTCTCTTGCTTAGTTTCTTTAGATGCACATGTTTTAGTGGGTTTGTCCTATGTTGTATGTCTATATGAGTGAGTATATACCATGTGTGTCTTTTTGCTTCTGGAACAACTCACTCAGGATGATCCTTTCCAGATCCCACCATTTACCTGCAAATTTCATGATTTCCTTATTTTTCATTGCTGAGTAATATTCTATTGTGTAGATGTACCACAATTTCTGCACCCATTCTTCAGTTGAGGGGCATCTGGGTTGTTTCCAGCTTCTGGCTATTACAAATAAAGCTGCTACAAACATGGTTGAGCAAATGTCCTTTTTGTGTACTTGAGCCTCTTTTGGATATATGCCCAGGAGTGGTATGGCTGGATCTTGAGGAAGCGCTATTCCTAGTTGTCTGAGAAAGCGCCAGATTGATTTCCAGAGTGGTTGTACAAGTTTACATTCCCACCAGCAGTGGAGAAGGTTTCCCCTTTCTCCACAACCTCTCCAACATGTGTTGTCACTTGAGTTTTTGATCTTGGCCATTCTCATGGGTGTAAGGTGAAATCTCAGGGTTGTTTTGATTTGCATTTCCCTAATGGCTAGTGAGGTTGAGCATTTCTTTAAGTGCTTCTCTGCCATTCGGTATTCCTCTATAGAGAATTCTCTGTTTAGCTTTGTTCCCCATTTTTTAAGTGGATTACTTGGTTTGCTGCTTTTCAGCTTCTTTAGTTCTTTATATATACTGGATATGAGTCCTCTGTCAGATAAAGGGTTGGTGAAGATTCTTTCCCAATCTGTAGGTGGTTGCTTTGTTTTGATGACAGTGTCCTTTGCTTTACAGAAGCTTTTCAGTTTCATGAGGTCCCATTTATTGACTGTTGCTCTTAGAGCCTGTGCTGTTGGTGTTCTGTTCAGGAAGTTTTCCCTGTACCAATGAGTTCTAGGGTATTCCCACTTTTTTTTTTCAAGCCGATTTAATGTGTCTAGTTTTATGTTGAGGTCTTTGATCCACTTGGACTTCAGTTTTGTGCAGGGTGACAAGTATGGATCTATTTTCATTTTTCTACATGTAGACATCCAGTTAGACCAGCACCATTTGTTGAAGATGCTATCTTTTTTTCCATTGTATGGTTTTGGCATCTTTGTCAAAGATCAGGTGTCCATAAGTGTGTGGGTTTATTTCTGGGTCCTCTGTTCGGTTCCATTGATCCACCATTCTGTTTCTATGCCAGTACCATGCAGTTTTTAAAACTGTTGCTCTATAGTACAACTTAAGATCAGGGATGGAGATACCTCCGGAAGATCTTTTATTGTAGAGGATTGTTTTAGCAATTCTGGGTTTCTTGTTATTCCATATGAAGTTGAGAATTTTTCTTTCCAGGTCTGTAAAGAATTGTGTTGGTAATTTGATGGGCATTGCATTGAATCTTTAGATTGCTTTTGGTAAGATGGCCATTTTTACTATGTTAATCTTGCCAAGCCATGAGCATGGGAGATCTTTCCATCTTCTCATATCTTCTTCTAATTCTTTCTTCAGAGATTTGAAATTTTTTTCATATAAGTCTTTGACTTCCTTGGTTAGGGTTACTCCAAGGTACCTTATGTCATTTGTGGCTATTGTGAAGGGTGTTGTTTCCCTAATTTCTTTCTCAGCCCTTTTGTCTTTTGTATACAGGAGGGCTACTGATTTTTTTGAGTTAATTTTGTATCCGGCCACTTTGCTGAAGGTGTTAATCAGCTGTAGGAGTTCCCTGGTAGAGTTTTTGGGGTCACTCACGTATACTATCATATCATCTGCAAATAGTGATAATTTGACTTCTTCCTTTCCAATTTGTATCCCCTTGATCTCCTTCAACTGTCTTATTGCTCTAGCAAGGACTTCCAGCACTATGTTGAAGAGATATGGAGATTGGGCAGCCTTGTCTTGTCCCTGATTTCAGTGGGATTGCTTTAAGTTTCTCTCCGTTCAGTTTGATGTTGGCTATGGGCTTGCTGTATATCGCCTTTACTATGTTTAGATATGTGCCTTGTATCCCTGATCTCTCCAATACTTTGAACATGAATGGATGTTGGATTTTGTCAAAGGCTTTTCCAGCATCTAGGGAGATTATCATGTGGTTTTTTTCTTTCACTTTGTTAATATGGTGGATCACATTGATGGATTTCCTTATATTGAACCACCCCTGCATACCTGGGATGAAGCCTACTTGGTCATAGTGGATAATATCTTTGATGTGTTCTTGGATTCGGTTTGCAAGTATTTTATTAAGTATTTTCGCATCAATGTTCATAAGGGAGATTGGCCGGAAATTCTCTTTCTTTGTTGAGTCTTTGTGAGGTTTAGGTACCAAGGTGACTGTGGCTTCATAGAATGAATTTGGTAATATTCCTTCTATTTCTATTTTGTGGAATAGTTTGAAGAGAATTGGTGTTAGCTCTTCTTTGAAGGTCTGGTAGAATTCTGCGCTGAACCTATCTGGTCCTGGGCTTTTTTTGGATGGGAGACTTTTGATGACCACTTCTATTTCTTTGGGGGATATAGGACTATTTAGTTGATATACCTGGTCCTGATTCAGCTTTGGTAAGTCAAATCGATCAAGAAAATTGTCCATTTCATTTAGATTTTCAAATTTTGTGGCATATAGACTTTTGAAGTAAGTCCTAATGATTGTTTGGATTTCCTCAGTGTCTGTAGTTATATCCCCCTTTTCATTCCTGATTTTGTTGATTTGGGTGGTGTCTCTCTGCCTTTTAGTTAGCCTGGCTAAGGGTTTGTCGATCTTGTTGATTTTCTCAAAGAACCAGCTCTTGGTTTCATTGATTCTTTGAATTGTTTTATTTGTTTCCAATTGATTGATTTCAGCCCTTAGTTTGATTATTTCCAGCCGTCTACTCCTTCTTGGTGTGTCTGCTTCTTCTTTTTCTAGGGTTTTTAAGTGAGCCATTAGGGTGCTTGAATGAGCTGTCTCGAATTTCTTCTTGAAGGCACTTAGTGCTATGAACTTTCCTCTTAGCACTGCTTTCATTGTGTCCCACAAGTTCGGGTATGTTGTGTCTTCATTTTCATTGATTTCTAGAAAGACTTTAATTTCTTTCTTTATTTCTTCCCTGACCCAGCTGTCATTTAGTAACAAGTTGTTCAGTTTCGATGTGTGTGTAGGCTTTTTGTTATTTCTGTTATTGTGGAGGTCCAGCTTTATTCCATGGTGATCAGACAAGATACATGGGATTATTTCAATCTTCTTGTATCTGTTGAAGATTGCTTTGTGACCCACTATATGGTCTATTTTGGAGAAGGTTCCATGAGGTGCTGAGAAGAAGGTAAATTCTTTTGTGTTTGGGTGTAAAGTTCTGTAAATGTCTTTTAGGTCCATTTGATTCATGACCTCTGACAGAGACATTGTTTCTTTGTTTAATTTCTGTTTTGTTGACCTGTCCTTTGTTGAGAGCGGTTTGTTGAAGTCTCCCACTATTAATGTGTGTGGATCTATATGTGCTTTAAATTTTATCAATGTTTCTTTCACAAATGTGGGTGCCCTTGTATTTGGGGCATAGATGTTCAGGATTGTGATGTCTTCCTGGTGGAATTTTCCCTTGATGAGTATGAAGTGTCCTTCCCCATCTCTTTTGATTAATTTTGGTTGAAAGTCTATTTTATCAGATATTAGAATGGCTACTCCTGCTTGCTTCTTGGGTCCGTTTGCTTGGAAAGTCGTCTTCCAACCCTTTACCCTCAGGTAATGTCTATCTTTGTGTCTTAGGTGTGTTTCTTGTATGCAACAGATTGCTGGGTTTTGTTTACGTATCCATTCTGTTAATCTGTGTCTTTTTATTGGAGAGTTAAGTCCATTGATGTTGAGAGAGATTAATGACCAGTGGCTTTTAGATGTCTTGATTTTGATGTTGGCTGTGGTCATCAGGTTGTGTGCTTGGTTGCTTTTTGTTTTACTGAAGTGAGGTTATTTATTTCCTGTGTTTTCTTGAATGTAGCTAGCTTTCTTGGGTTGTATTTTCCCTTCCAGTGTCTTCTGTAATGCTGGATTTGTTTGTAGGTATTGCTGAAATTTGTTTTTGTCATTGAATATCTTGTTTTCTCCATCTATGAGGACTGAGAGTTTTATGGGTATAGTAGCCTGGGCTGACATCTGTGTTCTCTTAGGGTCTGCATGATATCCGTCCAGGCCCTTCTGGCTTTCATAGTCTCTGTTGAAAAGTCAGGTGTGATTCTAATGGGTTTGCCATTATATGTTACTTGGCCTTTTTCCCTTGCAGCTTTTAGTATTTTTTCTTTGTTCTGTATACTTACTGTTTTGATTATTATGTGGCGGGAGGATTTTCTTTTCTGGTCAAATTTGTTGGGTGTTCTGTAGGCCTCATGTATTCTAATTGGCCTCTCCTTTAGCTTGGGGAAATTTTCTTCAATGATTTTGTTGAAAATATTTACTGGGCCTTGGAGAAGGAAGTCTTCTTGTTTCCTCTATACCTATTATTCTTAGGTTTTGTCTTTTCATATTGTCTTGCATTTCTTGGACGGTCTGTGTCAGGAATTTTTCGGATTTAACATTTTCCTTGACAGATACATCAATTTCTTCCATTGTATCTTCTACACCTGAGATTCTTTCTTCCATCTCTTGTAGTCTGTTGGTTATGCTTACCTCTGTAGTTCCTGTTTTCTTCCCTAGATTCTTCCTTTCCATTATTTCTTCCGTTTGTGTTTTCTTTAATTTTTCCAATTCTATCTTCAGGTCCTGAGTTGTTTTGTTTACTTCCTTCACCTGTCTGATTGTACTTTCCTGTTTTTCTTTTAGTTCCTTCAACTCTGTTTCTATCATTTCATTCAGTGTTTTAAGCATTTCCTTTCTAAAGGCCATAAACTGTTTGGCTGTTGCTTCCTCTATTTCTTTACAGATGGCAATATTCTGTTTGAGTTTATCTTCCTCTATGTCTTTCCGAATCTTATTTGTTTCCTCTGTTATCATCTTCCTGAGCATACTTGTTAGGTCATCTTCTTGGATTTCAGTTATGGTGGGGTGTCCAGGGCTACTTGCCCCTGGGTAACTGGGTTCTGGAGATGCCATATTGCTCTGTCTTTTGTTGCTTGAGCTTTTACGCTGGCCTCTACCCATTGTGTTATCTTAGGTGTTTGGGGTTATTTTCTGGTGGTTCCTGGGGATCCTGTGGTGGAGAGAATCCCCTTTGCAGAAAGCTGGTTTTTCCTGAAGGATGTCTTCTCAGCTTTTTGGGTATAGTCCCTGGATGGCTGGTGTTTTTTCAGGAGTTGCTCACCTCAGGGATATAGACCTGTGTGGTAACTGTGGGCTTTGTTAGTCGAGAGGGTTCTCCTCTCACCCAGGGAAGTCCTGAGGGCAGCTGCCCTGTTTCTGGGTTTCTTGTTGCAAATTTAATGATCAGCTGCTGTGACCCAGTTGGACATCAGGCGCGCCTCAACTGTTTGTGCCTGTGTCTGGAGCACAGCTGAGTGCTGGCGCCTCGGCCCCACTAGACTACTAGACTTTTTCTAGGGAAGGATTGGGTGATTCAGGTCAGTACATTTTCCTTCCTTCCCTGTGGATTCTCTGGAGACACGGACTCCCAGTGTCTTTTTTTTTGCCCTGGTGCACACTGCTCAGTGTCCGCCAGCTGGCTGGCTGCAGAAACTGCCTGTGCCTGGAGCACAGCTGTGTGATGGCGGCTCAGTCTCTGCCAGCTGTCTGGTGCGCAGAAACTGCCTGTGTCTGCCTTTGCGGCTTTTGGGACCCTGAGTGCCCCTCTAAGCTGGGTAATTTTCCGGGGACCTTTTCAGGTTGGGGGTGAGCTGAGTGCTCTGAGATCAGACCCGCCGTTTCTATCTCCGGCGGAGAATCAGGTGCGCAGGCAGGCAGGGCTCTGTGCCGGAACCTGGGTCCCCGGCTCTGGCCCGGCTGGCTCCTGGGGTGCCCGTGGAACCCGCCGAGTCTTTCCAGGGGATGTCTGGGTGACCTAAGGCCGGTCCCAATCGTTTCCTGTACCCTGGGGTTATCTCTCGACTGAAAATTCCAGTCTCTGATAGTGTGGTGCACACGGTTCAGTCTGGGACCGTGACCAGAGACACTGGCTTGTGGCTCTGGGCTGGCGCTGGGGCTGGCGGCAGCGTCTGGCGGAACCGGATCTCTTCCACGGTTTAGCCGGGTGAGTTAAAAGCTGATTGAATACCCCACCGTGGGGTATCCTCTCACCTGGGAAACACAATGACTGTGTTTTATGGCCGAGAGTTCTGATTGCTGGTCACTGTGCTTATCCTGCTGTGCTGCTGCTCAGAATGAGAGTCCTCCCGGCGCCGCCATCTTGCCCCTCCTCTCGATATATCACTTTTCAGTTTTCCTGTATTCCTAATTGAGTGAGCGACACACATGTGATTTAGATTACAAACTAGACCTTTTCGTTTAGGTTCTTTCCTTGGAAACGTGTTAGTGTTAGGGTTAGGGTTAAGGTTAGGGTGAGGGTTAGGGTAGGTTTAGGGTTAGGGTTAGGGTTACTGGTAGGGTTAAAGTAGGGTTAGGGTTAGGGTTATGGTTAGAGTAGTGTCAGGGTTGGGATAGGGTTAAGGTTATGGTTAGGGTTAGGGTTAGAGTAGGGTTAGCGTTAGGGTTAGGGTTAGGATTAGAGTAGTGTTAGGGTTAGGGTTAGGATAGTGTAAGCGTTAGGGTTAGGGGGTTAGGGTTATATCACTTTTTAGTTTTCCTGTTATAATAATTGAACAGGCAACACGTATGTGAATTAGTTTACAAAGTTGTTCTTTGCGTTTCTGTTCTTTAGATGAAAACTTGTTTCTGTGCCATACAGTGCGATATAACACTTTTCGGTTTTCCAGTATTCCTAATTGAGCAAGGGACACACATGTGATTCAGTTTTCAAAGTAGTGCTTTGCTTTTCTATGCTTTCATTTGAAACTTGTTTCAGTGGTGTACAGTGCAATATATCACTTTTCAGTTTTCCTGTATTCCTAATTGAGCGAGCAACACACATGTGATTTAGATTACAAACTAGTGCATTGCGTTTATAATCTTTCCTTGGAAACTTGTTACAGATAGGGATAGGGTTGGGTTACGATTAGGGTTAAGGTTAGGGTTAGGTTTAGGGTTAGGGTTAGAGTAGGGTTAGGGTTTGGGTTAGAGTTAGGGTTAGGGTTAGAGTTAGGGTAGGGTTAGGGTTAGGGTTAGGGGGTTAGGGATATATCACTTTTCAGTTTTCCTGTTATAATAATTGAACAGGCAACACAAATGTGAATTAGTATACAAAGTTGTGCTTTGCGTTTCTGTTCTGTAGTTTGAAACTTGTTTCTGTGCCGTACAGTGCGAGATAACAATTTTCAGTTTTCCTGTATTACTAATTGAGTGCGGGACACACATGTGATTTAGTTCACAAAGTTGTGCTTTGCGTTTCTATTCTTTCAGGTGGAAACTTGTTTCTGTGCCTTACAGTGCGAGATAACACTTTTTAGTTTTCCTGTATTCCTAATTGAGCGAGCGACACACATGTGATTCAGTTTTCAAAGTAGTGTTTTGCTTTTCTCTTCTTTCGTTCGAAACTTGTTCCTGTGCTGTACAATGTGATATATCACTTTTCTGTTCTTTTGATGAAAAATTTTTCTCTGCCGTACAGTGTGATATAACACTTTTTGGTTTTCCAGTATTCCTAATAAAGCAAGCAACACACATGTGATTCAGTTTACAAAGTATTGCTTTGCTTTTCTGTGCTTTCCTTTGAAACTTGTTCCAGTGTTGTACAGTGCGATATATCACTTCTCAGTTTTCCTGTATTCCTAATTGTGCGAGCGACACACATGTGATTTAGATTACAAACTAGACCTTTGCGTTTACGTTCTTTCCTTGGAAACTTGTTAGGGTTAGTGTTAGGGTTAGGGTTAGGGTTAGGATTAGCATAGGGTCAGGGTTAGGGTTAGGGGTTAGGGTTATATCACTTTTCAGTTTTCCTCTCATAATTGACCAGGGTTAGGGTTAGGGTTAGGGTTAGGATTAGGGTAGGGTTAAGTTTAGGGCTAGTGGCTTAGGGTTATATCACTTTTCAGTTTTCATGCTATAATAATTGAACAGGCAACATGTATTTGAATTAGTTTACAAAGTTGTGCTTTGCGTTTTTGTTCTTTCAGTAGAAACTTGTTTCTGTGCCATACAGTGCGAGATAAAACTTTTCAGTTTTCCTGTTATAATAATTGAACAGGCAACACATATGTGAATTAGTTTACAAAGTTTTGCTTTGAGTTTCTGTTCTTTCCATGGAAACTTGTTTCTGTGCCGTACAGTGCGAGATAACACTTTTCAGTTTTCCTGTTATAATAATTGAACAGGCAACATGTATTTGAATTAGTTTACAAAGTTGTGCTTTGCGTTTTTGTTCTTTCAGTAGAAACTTGTTTCTGTGCCATACAGTGCGAGATAACACTTTTCAGTTTTCCTGTGATAATAATTGAACAGGCAACACAAATGTGATTTAGTTTATAAAGTTGTGCTTTCCGTTTCTGTTCTTTAAGTGGAAACTTGTTTCTGTGCCATACAGTGCAATATAACACTTTTAGGTTGTCCAGTATTCCTAATTGAGCTAGTGACACACATGTGATTGAATTTACAAAGTAGTGCTTTTCTTTTCTTTGCTTTCATTTGAAACTTGTTCCAGTGTTGTACAGTGCGATATATCACTTTTCAGTTTTCCTGTATTCCTAATTGAGCGAGCGACACACATGTGATTTAGATTACAAACTAGACCTTTGCGTTTACGTTCTTTCCTTAGAAACTTGTTAGGGTTGGGGTTAGGGTAGGGTTAGCGTCAGTTTAGTGTTACAGTTAGGGTTAGGGTTAGGGTTAGGGTTAGGTTACCGTAGGGTTAGGATTAGGGTTAGGTTCAGAGTATGGTTAGGGTTAGTGTAGGGTTAGGGTTAGGGTTAGGGAGTTATGGTTATATCACTTTCCAGTTTTCCATTTATAATAATTGAACAGGCAACATATATGTGAATTAGTTGACAAAGTTGTGCTTTGCGTTTCTGTTCTATCGATCAAAACTTGTTTCTGTGCCGTACAGTGCGAGATAACACTTTTCAGTTTTCCTGTTATAATAATTGAACAGGCAACACGTATGTGAATTAGTTTACAAAGTTGTGCTTTGGGTTTCTGTTCTTTCGATGAAAACTTGTTTCTGTGCCTTACAGTGCAATATAACTTTTTTCGGTTTTCATGTATTCCTAATTGAGCAAGTGACACACATGTGATTCATTTTACAAAGTAGTGCTTTGCTTTTCTGTGCTTTCATTTGAAATTTGTTCTAGTGTTGTACAGTGCGCTATATCACTTTTCAGTTTTCCTGTATTCCTAATTGAGCAAGCGACACACATGTGTTTTAGATTACAAATTAGACCTTTGCGTTTACGTTCTTTCCTTGGAAACTTGTTAGGGATAGTGTAGGGTTAGCGCGTTAGGTTAGGTTACGGTTAGGGTTAGGGTTAGGGTTAGGGTTAGGGTTAGGGTTAGAGTAGGGTTAGGATTAGGGTTAGGGTAAGGGTTAGAGTTAAGTTAGGGTTAGGGTTAGGGTTAGGGTTAGCATAGGGTCAGGGTTAGGGTTAGGGGATTAGTGTTATATCACTTTTCAGTTTTCCTCTCATAATTTGAACAGGGTTAGGGCTAGGGTTAGGGTTAGGGTTATGGTAGGGTTAAGTTTAGGGCTAGTGGCTTAGGGTTATATCACTTTTCAGTTTTCCTGCTATAATAATTGAACAGGCAACACATATGTGAATTAGTTTACAAAGTTGTGCTTTGCGTTTCTGTTCTTTCTGTGGAAACTTGTTTCTGTGCCGTACAGTGCGAGATAACACTTTTCAGTTTTCCTGTTATAAAAATTGAACAGGCAACACGTATGTGAATTAGTTTACAAAGTAGTGCTTTGCGTTTCTGTTCTTTCGATGAAAACTTGTTTCTGTGCCATACAGTGCGATATAACACTTTTCGGTTTTCAAGTATTCCTAATTGAGCAAGCGACACACATGTGATTCAGTTTACAAAGTAGTGCTTTGCTTTTGTGTGCTTTCATTTGTAAATTGTTCCAGTGCTGTACAGTGCGATATATCACTTTTCATTTTTCCTGTATTCCTAATTGAGCGCGCGACAGACATGTGATTTAGATTACAAACTAGACCATTGCGTTTACGTTCTTTCCTTGGAAACTTGTTAGGGTTAGGGTTAGGGTTAGGGCTAGGGTTAGGGTTAGGGTTAGGGTTAGGGTTAGGGTTACGGTAGGGTTAGTGTTAGGGTTAGGGTTAGGGTTAGGGTTAGAGTAGGGTTAGGGTTAGAGTTAGCGTTAGGGTTAGGGTTAGTGTAGGGTTAGGGTTAGGGTTAGGGGGTTAGGGTTATATCACTTTTCAGTTTTCCTGTTATAATAATTGAACAGGCAACACGTATGTAAATTAGTTAACAAAGTTGTGCTTTGGGTTTCTGTTCTTTCGAAGAAATCTTGTTTCTGTGCCTTAAAGTGCAATATAACACTTTTTTGTTTTCAAGTATTCCTAATTGAGCAAGTGACACACATGTGATTCAATTTACAAAGTAGTGCTTTGCATTTCTGTGCTTTCATTTGAAACTTGTTCCAGTGTTGTACTGTGTGATATATCACTTTTCAGTTTTCCTGTATTCCTAATTGAGCGAGCGACACACATGTGATTTACAAACTAGACCTTTGTGTTTACGTTCTTTCCTTGGAAACTTGTTAGTGTTAGGGTTAGATTTAGGTTTAGGGTTAGGGTTAGGGTTAGGATTAGGGTAGGGTTTCCTGGTTAGGGTTAGGGTTTGGGTTAGGTTTAGGTATGGTTACGTTTAGGGTTAGGGGTATGGTTAGGGTTAGGTTTAGAGGAGGGTTAGAGTTAGGGTTAGGGTTAGGATTATGGTTAGGGTAAGGGTTAGGGTTAGGGTTAGGGTTAGGGTAGGGTTCACGGTTAGGGTTAGGGTTAGGGTTAGGGTTCACGGTAGGGTTAGTGTTAGGGTTAGGGTTAGGGTTAGAGTAGGGTTAGGGTTAGGGTTAGGGTTAGGTTTAGGGGTTAGTAGGGTTAGGGTTAGGGTTAGGGTTATGGTCAGGGTTAGAGTAGGGTTAGGGTTAGCGTTAGGGTTAGGGTTAGGGTTAGGGGTTATGGTTAGGGTAGGGTTAGGGTTAGGATCAGGGGTTAGGGTTATATCACTTTTCAGTTTTCCTCTCATAATTGAACAGTGTTAGGGTTAGGGTTAGGGTTAGGGTTAGGGTAAGCGTAGGGTTAAGTTTAGGGCTAGTGGGTTAGGGTTATATCACTTTTCAGTTTTCTTCTTATAATAATTGAACAGGCAACACATATGTGAATTAGTTTACAATGTTGTGCTTTGCGTTTCTGTTCTTTCGGTGGAAACTTGTTTCTGTGCCATACAGTGCGAGATAACACTTTTGAGTTTTCCTGTTATAATAATTGAACAGGCAACACACATGTGATTTAGTTTACAAAGTTGTGCTTTGAGTTTCTGTTCTTTTGGTGGAAATTGTTTCTGTGCCATACAGTGCGAGATAATACTTTTCAGTTTCCCTGTTATGATAATTTAACAGGCAACACGTATGTAAATTAGTTTACAAAGTTGTGCTTTGGGTTTCTGTTCTTTCGATGAAAACTTGTTTCTGTGCCTTACAGTGCAATATAACACTTTTAGGTTTTCATGTATTCCTAATTGAGGAAGTGACACACATGTGATTCATTTTACAAAGTAGTGCTTTGCTTTTCTGTGCTTTCATTTGAAACTTGTTCTAGTGTTGTACAGTGCGCTATATCACTTTTCAGTTTTCCTGTATTCCTAATTGAGCAAGCGACACACATGTGATTTAGATTACAAATTTGACCTTTGCGTTTACGTTCTTTCCTTGGAAACTTGTTAGGGTTAGTGTAGGGTTAGCGTTAGGTTAGGGTTACGGTTAGGGTTAGGGTTAGGGTTAGGGTTAGGGTTAGAGTAGGGTTAGGGTTAGGGTTAGGGTAAGGGTTAGAGTTAAGTTAGGGTTAGGGTTAGGGTTAGGGTTAGCATAGAGTCAGGGTTAGGGTTAGGGATTAGGGTTATATCACTTTTCAGTTTTCCTCTCATAATTGAACAGGGTTAGGGTTAGGGTTAGGGTTAGGGTTATGGTAGGGTTAAGTTTAGGGCTAGTGGCTTAGGGTTATATCATTTTTCAGTTTTCCTGCTATAATAATTGAACAGGCAACACATATGTGAATTAGTTTACAAAGTTGTGCTTTGCGTATCAGTTCTTTCTGTGGAAACTTGTTTCTGTGCCGTACAGTGCAATATAACACTTTTCGGTTTTCAAGTATTCCTAATTGAGCAAGCGACACACATGTGATTCAGTTTACAAAATAGTGCTTTGGTTTTCTGTGCTTTCATTTGAAACTTGTTCCATTGCTGTACAGTGCAATATATCACTTTTCAGTTTTCCTGTATTCCTAATTGAGCGAGCGACACACATGTGATTTAGATTAAAAACTAGACCTCTGTGTTTACGTTCTTTCCTTGGAAACTTGTTAGGGTTAGGGTTAGGGTAGGGTTAGCGTTAGGTTAGGGTTACGGTTAGGGATAGGGTTAGGGTTAGGTTTAGGGTTACGGTAGGGTTAGGGTTAGGTTTAGAGTAGGGTTAGGTTTAGTGTAAGGGTTAGGGTTAGGGTTAGCATTAGGGTTAGGGTCAGGGGGTTAGGGTTATATCACTTTTCAATTTTCCTGTTATAATAATTGAACAGGCAATACATATGTGATTTAGTTTACAAAGTTGTGCTTTGCGTTTCTGTTCTTTCAATGAAAACTTGTTTCTGTGCCATACAGTGCAATATAACACTATTCGGGTTTTCAAGTATTCCTAATTGAGCAAGTGACACACATGTGATTCAATTTATACAGTAGTGCTTTGCTTTTCTGTGCTTTCATTTGAAACTTTTTCCAGTGTTGTACAGTGCGATTTATCACTTTTCAGTTTTCCTGTATTCCTAATTGAGCGAGCGACACACATGTGATTTAGATTACAAACTAGACCTTTGCGTTTACGTTCTTTCCTTGGAAACTTGTTAGGGTTAGGGTTAGGGTAGGGTTAAGGTTATGTTACGGTTTGGTTAGTGTTATGGTTATGGTTAGGTTTAGGGTTTGGGTTAGGGTTATGGTAGGTTTAGGGTTAGGGTTAGGGTTAGGTTTAGAGTAGGGTTAAGGTTAGGGTTAGGGTTAGAGTTACGGTTAGGGTAGGGTTAGGTTTAGTGTTAGGGGGTTAGGGTTATATCACTTTTCAGTTTTCCTGTTATAATAATTGAACAGGGAACACATATGTGAATTAGTTTACAAAGTTGTGCTTTGCATTTCTATTCCTTCAATGAAAACTTGTTTCTGTGCCATACAGTGCGATATAACACTTTTCGGTTTTCAAGTATTCCTAATTGAGCAAGCGACACACATGTGATTCAGTTTACAAAGTAGTGCTTTGCTTTTGTGTGCTTTCATTTGTAAATTGTTCCAGTGCTGTACAGTGCGATATATCACTTTTCAATTTTCCTGCATTCCTAATTGAGCGGGCGACACACATGTGATTTAGATTACAAAGGAAATCTTTGCGTTTACATTCTTTCCTTGGAAACTTCTTATGGTTAGTGTTAGGGTTAGGGTAGGGTTACGATTAGGGTTAGGGTTAGGGTTAGTGTTAGGGTAGGGTTAGGGTTAGGTTAGGTTAGGGTTAGTAGGGTTAGGGTTAGGGTTAGGGGTTAGGGTATCACTTTTCAGTTTTCCTCTTATAAGATTACAGGTTACACACAGGTTTTGGGTTTGTGGTTAGGTTTCTGGGTTAGGTAGGTTAGGGTTAGGGTTGATGTTAGGGTTATATCACTTTTCTGTTTTCCTGTTATAATAATTGAGCAGGCAACACGTATGTAAATTAGTTTACAAAGTTGTGCTTTGGGTTTCTGTTTTTTCGGTGAAAACTTGTTTCTGTGCCATACAGTGCGATATAACACTCTTTGGTTTTCAAGTATTCCTAATTGAGCAAGTGACACACATGTGATTCAATTTAAAAAGTAGTGCTTTGCATGTCTGTGCTTTCATTTGAAACTTGTTCCAGTGTTGTACAGTGCGATATATCACTTTTCAGTTTTCCTGTATTCCTAATTGAGCAAGCGACACACATGTGATTTAAATTACAAACTATACCTTTGCGTTTATGTTCTTTCCTTGGAAACGTGTTAGGGTTAGTGTTAGGGTAGGTTTAGCGTCAGTTTAGGGTTACGGTTAGGGTTAGGGTTATGGTTATGGTTAGGGTTAGGTTAGTGGTTAGGGTTAGGGTTAGGGTTAGGATTAGTAGGGTTAGGGTTAGGGTTAGGGTTAGGGTTACAGTAGGGTTAGGGTTAGGGTTAGGGTTAGGGTAGGGTTAGGGTTAGGGTTAGGGGGTTAGGGTTATATCACTTTTCAGTTTTCCTTTTATAATAATTGAACAGGCAACACATATGTGAATTAGTTTACAAAGTTGTGCATTGCTTTTCTGTTCTTTCGATGAAAACTTGTTTCTGTGCCGTACACTGCAAGATAACACTTTTCAGTTTTCCTGTTATAATAATTGAACAGGCAACACGTATGTAAATTAGTTTTCAAAGTTGTGCTTTGGGTTTCTGTTCTTTCGATGAAAACTTGTTTCTGTGTCGTACAGTGTGATATAACACTCTTCGGTTTTCATGTATTCCTAATTGAGCAAGTGACACACATGTGATTCGGTTTACAAAGTAGTGCTTTGCTTTTCTGTGCTTTCATTTGAAACTTGTTCCAGTGCTTTACAGTGCGATATATCACTTTTCAGTTTTCCTGTATTCCTAATTGAGCGAGTGACACACATGTGATTTAGATTACAAACTAGACCTTTGCGTTTACGTTCTTTCCTTGGAAACTTGTTAGGGTTAGGGTTAGGGTAGGGTTAGCGTTAGGTTAGTTTTAGGTTAGGGTTAGGGTTAGGGTTAGGGTTAGGGTTAGGGTTAGGGTTACGGTAGGATTAGGGTTAGGTTTAGGGTTAGGGTTAGGGTTAGAGTAGGGTTAGGGTTAGTGTAAGGGTTAGGGTTAGGGTAGGGTTAGGGTTAGGGTTATGGGGTTAGGGTTATATCACTTTTCAATTTTCCTGTTATAATAATTGAACAGGCAACATGTATGTGAATTAGTTTACAAAGTTGTGCTTTGTGTTTCTGTTCTTTCGATGAAAACTTGTTTCTGTGCTGTACAGTGCGATATAACACTCTTCGGTTTTCAAGTATTCCTAATTGAGCAAGTGACACACATGTGATTCAATTTACAAAGTAGTGCTTTGCTTTTCTGTGCTTTCATTTGAAACTTGTTCCAGTGTTGTACAGTGCGATATATCACTTTTCAGTTTTCCTGTATTCCTAATTGAGTGAGCGACACACAAGTGATTTAGATTAAAAACTAGACCTTTGTGTTTACGTTCTATCCTTGGAAACTTGTTAGGGTTAGGGTTAGGTAGGGTTCGTTAGGTTAGGGTTTGTTAGGGTTAGGGTTAGGGATAGGGTTGTTACGGTAGGGTTAGGGTTAGGTTAGGGTTAGGGTTAGGGTTAGAGTAGGTTTAGGGTTAGGGTTAGGGTTTGAGTAGGTTTAGGGTTAGGGTTAGGGGGTTAGGGTTATATCCCTTTTCAGTTTTCCTGTTATAATAATTGAACAGGCAACACGTATGTGAATTAGTTTACAAAGTTGTGCTTTGCGTTTCTGTTCTTTGGATGAAAACTTGTTTCTGTGCCTTACAGTGCGATAGAACACTCTTCGGTTTTCAAGTATTCCTAATTGAGCAAGTGACACACATGTGATTCAATTTACAAAGTAGTGCTTTGCTTTTATGTGCTTTCATTTGAAACTTGTTCCAGTGTTGTACAGTGCGATATATCACTTTTCAGTTTTCCTGTATTCCTAATTGAGCAAGCGACACACATGTGATTTAGATTACAAACTAGACCTTTGCGTTTATGTTCTTTCCTTGGATACTTGTTAGGGTTAGGGTTAGAATAGGGTTAGGGTTAGGGTTAGGGTTAGCGTAGGGTTAGGGTTAGGGTTATGGGGTTATGGTTATATCACTTTTCAGTTTTCCTCTTATAATTGAACAGGCAACACACATGTGATTTTGTTTACAAAATTGTGCTTTGCGTTTCTGTTCTTTTGGTGGAAACATGTTTCTGTGACGTACAGTGCGAGATAACACTTTTCAGTTTTCCTGTTAAAATAATTGAACAGGCAACACGTATGTGAATTAGTTTACAAAGTTGTGCTTTGCATTTCTGTTCTTTCGATGAAAACTTGTTTCTGTGCCGTACAGTGGGATATAACACTCTTCGGTTTTCAAGTATTCCTAATTGAGCAAGCGACACACATGTGATTCAGTTTACAAAGTAGTGCTTTGCTTTTCTGTACTTTCATTTGAAACTTGTTCCATTTCTTTACAGTACGATATATCACTTTTCAATTTTCCTGTATTCCTAATTGAGCGGGCGACACACATGTGATTTAGATTACAAAGTAGATCTTTGCGTTTACATTCTTTCCTTGGAAACTTCTTAGGTTAGTGTTAGGGTTAGGTAGGGTTACGATTAGGGTTAGGGTTAGGTTTAGGGTTAGGGTTAGTGTTTAGGTAGGGTTAGCGTTAGGTTAGGTTACTGTTAGGTTAGGTCACGGTAGGGTTAGGGTTAGGGTTAAGATTAGGGTTTAGGTTTAGGGTTAGGGTTAGGGTTAGTGTTAGAGTAGGGTTAGGGTTAGGTTAGGGTTAGGTTAGGATTAGAGTAGGGTTAGGTTAGGTTAGGGTTAGGGTTACGGTAGGGTTAGGGTTAGGGTTAGGGTTAGGTAGGGTTAGGGGTTAGGGGTTAGGGTTATATCACTTTTCAGTTTTCCCTTTATAATAATTGAACAGGCAACACATATGTGAATTAGTTTACAAAGTTGTGCTTTGGGTTTAGGTTCTTTCGATGAAAACTTGTTTCTGTGTCGTACAGTGTGATATAACACTCTTCGGTTTTCAAGTATTCCTAATTGAGCAAGTGACACACATGTGATTCAATTTACAAAGTAGTGCTTTGCTTTTCTGTGCTTTCATTTGAAACTTGTTCCAGTGCTTTACAGTGCGATATATCACTTTTCAGTTTTCTTGTATTCCTAATTGAGCGAGTGACACACATGTGATTTAGATTACAAACTAGACCTTTGCGTTTACGTTCTTTCCTTGGAAACTTGTTAGGGTTAGGGTTAGGGTAGGGTTAGCGTTAGGTTATTTTTACGGTTGTTAGGTTAGGTTTAGGTTAGGTGTGAGGTTATGGTAGGGTTAGGTTAGGGTTAGTTAGGGTTAGGTTAGGGTTAGAGTAGGGTTAGGGTTAGGGTAAGGGTTAGGGTTAGGGTAGGGTTAGGGTTAGGGTTAGGGGGTTAGGGTTATATCACTTTTCAATTTTCCTGTTATAATAAGTGAACAGGCAACACGTATGTGAATTAGTTTACAAAGTTGTGCTTTGCGTTTCTGTTCTTTCGATGAAAACTTGTTTCTGTGCTGTACAGTGCAATATAACTCTCTTCGGTTTTCAAGTATTCCTAATTGAGCAAGTGACACACATGTGATTCAATTTACAAAGTAGTGCTTTGCTTTTCTGTGCTTTCATTTGAAACTTGTTCCAGTGTTGTACAGTGCGATATATCACTTTTCAGTTTTCCTGTATTCCTAATTGAGTGAGCGACACACAAGTGATTTAGATTAAAAACTAGACCTTTGTGTTTACGTTCTATCCTTGGAAACTTGTTAGGGTTAGGGTTAGGGTAGGGTTACGTTAGGTTAGGGTTTGTTAGGGTTAGGGTTAGGTTAGGGTTAGGGTTAGGGTTAGGGTTAATTTTAGGGTTAGGGTTAGGGGTTAGGGTTAGGTTAGAGTAGGTTTAGGGTTAGGTTAGGGTTTGATTAGGTTTAGGTTAGGTTAGGGGTTAGGGTTATATCACTTTTCAGTTTTCCTGTTATAATAATTGAACAGGCAACACGTATGTGAATTAGTTTACAAAGTTGTGCTTTGCGTTTCTGTTCTTTTCGATGAAAACTTGTTTCTGTGCCTTACAGTGCGATAGAACACTTTTCGGTCTTCAAGTATTCCTAATTGAGTAAGTGACACACATGTGATTCAATTTACAAAGTAGTGCTTTGCTTTTATGTGCTTTCATTTGAAACTTGTTCCAGTGTTGTACATTGCGATATATCACTTTTCAGTTTTCCTGTATTCCTAATTGTGCAAGCGACACACATGTGATTTAGATTACAAACTAGACCTTTGCGTTTATGTTCTTTCCTTGGATACTTGTTCCAGTGTTAGGGTTAGAATAGGGTTAGGTTCAGTTTTCCTGTATAGGGTTAGGGTTAGGTTAGGTTACATGTGATTTAGGTTAGGGTTAGGGTTTGTGTTTAGTGTAGGGTTACGGTTAGGGTTAGGTTAGGGCTTAGGGTTAGGTTTAGAGTAGGGTTACAGGTTAGGTTAGAGTTAGGGTTAGAGTAGGGTTAGGGTTAGGGTTAAGGTTAGCGTAGGGTTAGGGTTAGGGTTAGGGGTTATGGTTATATCACTTTTCAGTTTTCCTCTTATAATTGAACAGGCAACACACATGTGATTTTGTTTACAAAGTTGTGCTTTATGTTTCTGTTCTTTTGGTGGAAACATGTTTCTGTGCCATACAGTGTGAGATAACACTTTTCAGTTTTCCTGTTAAAATAATTGAACAGGCAACACGTATGTGAATTAGTTTACAAAGTTGTGCTTTGCATTTCTGTTCTTTCGATGAAAACTTGTTTCTGTGCCTTTACAGTGGGATATAACACTCTTCGGTTTTCAAGTATTCCTAATTGAGCAAGCGACACACATGTGATTCAGTTTACAAAGTTTTGCTTTGCTTTTCTGTACTTTCATTTGAATCTTGTTCCATTTCTTTACAGTACGATATATCACATTTCAATTTTCCTGTATTCCTAATTGAGCAGGCGACACACATGTGATTTAGATTACAAAGTTAGGGTTAGGGTTAAACTTGTTAGGGTTAGGGTAGGGTTAGGTTAGGGTTACGTTTAGGGTTAGGTTTTATCACTTTTCAGTTTACATTCTTTCCTTGGAAACTTCTTAGGTTAGTGTTTAGGTTAGGTAGGTTACGATTAGGGTTAGGTTAGGTTAGGTTAGGTTTAGTGTTATAATAAGGGTTAGCGTTAGGTTAGTTTACAAAGTTGTGGTTAGGTTAGGTTAGGAAAACGGTAGGTTTAGGTTACACTTTTTAAGATTAGGTTAGAACAGGTTTAGGGTTATTGTTAGGTTAGGTTGGCTTTGGTAGTGTTCTTCGTGGAAAGGGTTAGGTTAGGGTTATATCACTTTTCTGTTTTCCTGTTATAATAATTGAGCAGGCAACACGTATGTAAATTAGTTTACAAAGTTGTGCTTTGGGTTTCTGTTTTTTAAGGTGAAAACTTGTTTCTGTGCCATACAGTTCGATATAACACTCTTTGGTTTTCAAGTATTCCTAATTGAGCAAGTGACACACATGTGATTCAATTTAAAAAGTAGTGCTTTGCATGTCTGTGCTTTCATTTGAAACTTGTTCCAGTGTTGTACAGTGCGATATATCACTTTCAGTTTTCCTGTATTCCTAATTGAGCGAGCGACACACATGTGATTTAGATTACAAACTAGACCATTGCGTTTATGTTCTTTCTTTGGAAACGTGTTAGGGTTAGTGTTAGGGTAGGTTTAGCGTCAGTTTAGGTTCTGGTTAGGTTAGGGTTATGGTTATGGTTAGCGTTAGGGTTAGAGTAGGGTTAGGTTAGGGTTAGGGTTAGGATTAGAGTAGGGTTACGGGTTAGGTTAGGGTTAGGGTTTACGGTAGGGTTAGGTTAGGTTAGGTTAGGTAGGGTTAGGATTAGGGTTAGGGGGTTAGGGTTATATCACTTTTCAGTTTTCCTTTTATAATAATTGAACAAGCAACACATATGTGAATTAGTTTACAAAGTTGTGCATTGCTTTTCTGTTCTTTCGATGAAAACTTGTTTCTGTGCCATACAGTGTGAGATAACACTTTTCCGTTTTCCTGTTATAATAATTGAACAGGCAACACGTATGTGAATTAGTTTACAAAGTTGTGCTTTTGCGTTTCTGTTCTTTCGATGAAAACTTGTTTCTTTTCCATACAGTGCGATATAACACTCTTCGGTTTTCAAGTATTCCTAATTGAGCAAGTGACACACATGTGATTCAATTTACAAAGTAGTCCTTTGCTTTTCTGTGCTTCATTTGAAACTTCTTCCAGTGTTGTACAGTGCGATATATCACTTTTCAGTTTTCCTGTATTCCTAATTGAGCGAGCGTCACACATGTGATTTAGATTACAAACTAGACCTTTGAGTTTACGTTCTTTCCTTGGAAACTTGTTAGGTTAGGTTAGGGTTAATTTTAGGGATAGGGTTACGGTAGGGTTAGGTTTAGGTTAGGGTTAGGTTAGGTTAGGTTTAGGTTAGAGTAGGGTTAGGTTAGGGTTAGGGTAGGTTAGGTTAGGTAGGGTTAGGTTAGGGTTAGGGGTTAGGGTTTTATCACTTTTCAGTTTTCCTGTTATAATAATTGAACAGGCAACACATATGTGAATTAGTTTACAAAGTTGTGCTTTTATGTTTCTGTTCTTTCGATGAAAACTTGTTTCTGTGCCTTACAGTGTAGAGATAACACTTTTCAGTTTTCCTGTTATAATAATTGAACAGGCAACACGTATGTGAATTAGTTTACAAAGTTGTGCTTTGGGTTTCTGTTCTTTCGATTAAAACTTGTTTCTTTTGCCTTACAGTGCAATATAACACTTTTCGGTTTTCAAGTATTCCTAATTGAGCAAGCGACACACATGTGATTCAGTTTTCAATGTAGTGCTTTGCTTTTCCGTGCTTTTGTTTGAAACTTATTCCAGTGTTTACAGTGCGATATATCACTTTTCAGTTTTCCTGTATTCCTAATTGAGCAAACGACACACATGTGATTTAGATTACAAACTAGACCTTTGTATTTACGTTCTTTCCTTGGAAACTTGTTAGGTTATGGTTAGGTTAGGTTAGGTTAGGTTAGGTTAGGGTTAGGGTTACAGTTAGGAGTTAGGGTTAGGGTTAGGTTAGGTTAGGGTTAGGGTTAGGGTTAGGATAGGGATAGGTTAGGGTTAGGTTAGGGGGTTAGGGTTATATCACTTTTCAGTTTTCCTGTTATAATAATTGAACAGGCAACACATATGTGAATTAGTTTACAAAGTTGTGCTTATGCGTTTCTGTTCTTTCAGTGGAAACTTGTTTCTGTGCCATACAGTGTGAGATAACACTTTCAGTTTTCCTGTTATAATAATTAAACAGGCAACACATATGTGAATTAGTTTACAAAGTTTTGCTTTGAGTTTCTGTTCTTTCGATGAAAACTTGTTTCTGTGCCTTACAGTGCAATATATCACTTTTCGGTTTTCAAGTATTCCTAATTGAGCAAGCGACACACATGTGATTCAGTTTACAAAGTAGTGCTTTGCTTTTCTGTGCTTTCATTTGAAACTTGTTCCAGTGTTGTACAGTGCGATATAACACTTTTCATTTTCCTGTATTCCTAATTGAGCGAGGCGACAGACATGTGATTTAGATTACAAACTAGACCTTTGCGTTACGTTCTTTCCTTGGAAACTTGTTAGGGTTAGGGTCATGGTTAGGGGTAGGGTTACGTTTAGGTTAGGGTTATGGTTACGGTTAGGTTTAGAGTAGGTTTAGGTTAGGGTTAGCGTTATGGTTAGGTTAGGTTAGAGTAGTGTTAGGGTTAGGTTAGGGTTAGGGTAGGGTTAGGGTTAGGTTAGGGGTTAGGATATATCACTTTTCAGTTTTCCTGTTATAATAATTGAACAGGCAACACATATGTGAATTAGTTTACAAAGTTGTGCTTTGTGTTCATGTTTTTCGATGAAAACTTGTTTCTGTGCCGTATTATGAGATAACACTTTTCAGTTTTCCTACTATAATAATTGAACAGGCTACACGTATTTGAATTAGTTTACAAAGTTGTGCTTTGGGTTTCTGTTCTTTCGGTGGAAACTTGTTTCTGTGCCATTACAGCAGCGAGATAACACTTTTCAGTTTTCCTGTTATAATAATTGATCAGGCAACATGTATGTAAATTAGTTTACAAATTTGTGCTTTGGGTTTCTGTTCTTTCGATGAAAACTTGTTTCTGTGCCTTACAGTGCAATATAACACTTTTTAGTTTTCAAGTATTCCTTATTG
>JAEOAE010001261.1:0-28278 GCA_036365155.1 Meriones psammophilus
GGTTTCTAGTGCTCTGGGCTCATTTAGATTTAGCGGGTTTTCAAGTGCTCTGGCTCATTCGTTGAGCGGGTTTTCAAGTGCTCTGGGCTCATTTGTTTGGAAGGCGGGTTTTCAAGTTCTCTGGGCTCATTTCGTTTCAAGCGGGTTTTCAAGTGCTCTGGGCTCATTCGTTGTAAGCGGGTTTTCAAGTGCTCTGGGCTCATTTTTGGAAGCGGGTTTTAGTGCTCTGGGTCATTTTATTAAGCCGGTTTTCAAGTGCTCTGGGCTCATTTCGTTGAGGCGGGTTTCAAGTGCTCTGGGCTCATTTCAGCGGGTTTTCAAGTGCTCTGGGCTCATTTAAGTTGGTTTTCAAGCGGGTTTTCAAGTGCTCTGGGCTCATTTTGTTACAGCGGGTTTCAAGTGCTCTGGGCTCATTTATAGGCGGGTTTTCAAGTGCTCTGGGCTCATTTCGTTGGAAGGCGGGTTTTCAAGTGCTCTGGGCTCATTTCGTTGGAAGCGGGTTTTCAAGTGCTCTGGGCTCATTTCGTTTGAAGCGGGTTTTCAAGTGCTCTGGGCTCATTTCGTTTAGGCGGGTTTTCAAGTGCTCTGGGCTCATTTCGTTGGAGCGGGTTTTCAAGTGCTCTGGGCTCATTTCGTTTGGAAGCGGGTTTTCAAGTGCTCTGGGCTCATTTCGTTGGAAGCGGGTTTTCAAGTGCTCTGGGCTCATTTCGTTGGAAGCGGGTTTTCAAGTGCTCTGGGCTCATTTCGTTGGAAGGCGGGTTTTCAAGTGCTCTGGGCTCATTTCGTTGGAAGCGGGTTTTCAAGTGCTCTGGGCTCATTTCGTTTAGGCGGGTTTTCAAGTGCTCTGGGCTCATTTCGTTGAAGCGGGTTTTCAAGTGCTCTGGGCTCATTTCGTTGGCGGGTTTTCAAGTGCTCTGGGCTCATTTCGTTGGAGCGGGTTTTCAAGTGCTCTGGGCTCATTTCGTTGGAAGCGGGTTTTCAAGTGCTCTGGGCTCATTTCGTTGGAAGCGGGTTTTCAAGTGCTCTGGGCTCATTTCGTTGAGCGGGTTTTCAAGTGCTCTGGGCTCATTTCGTTAGGCGGGTTTTCAAGTGCTCTGGGCTCATTTCGTTGAGGCGGGTTTTCAAGTGCTCTGGGCTCATTTCGTTGGAGGCGGGTTTTCAAGTGCTCTGGGCTCATTTCGTTGGAGGCGGGTTTTCAAGTGCTCTGGGCTCATTTCGTTGGAAGCGGGTTTCAAGTGCTCTGGGCTCATTTCGTTTAGCGGGTTTTCAAGTGCTCTGGGCTCATTTCGTTGGGCGGGTTTTCAAGTGCTCTGGGCTCATTTCGTTGAAGCGGGTTTTCAAGTGCTCTGGGCTCATTTCGTTGGAAGCGGGTTTTCAAGTGCTCTGGGCTCATTTCGTTGGAAGCGGGTTTTCAAGTGCTCTGGGCTCATTTCGTTGGAAGCGGGTTTTCAAGTGCTCTGGGCTCATTTCGTTGGAAGGCGGTTTTCAAGTGCTCTGGGCTCATTTCGTTCAAGCGGGTTTTCAAGTGCTCTGGGCTCATTTCGTTAAGCGGGTTTTCAAGTGCTCTGGGCTCATTTCGTTGAAGCGGGTTTTCAAGTGCTCTGGGCTCATTTTTAGGCGGGTTTCAAGTGCTCTGGGCTCGGAGCGGGTTTTCAAGTGCTCTGGGCTCATTTCGTTGGAAGCGGGTTTTCAAGTGCTCTGGGCTCATTTCGTTGGGCGGGTTTTCAAGTGCTCTGGGCTCATTTCGTTGGAAGCGGGTTTTCAAGTGCTCTGGGCTCATTCGTTGGAGCGGGTTTTCAAGTGCTCTGGGCTCATTTCGTTGGAAGCGGGTTTTCAAGTGCTCTGGGCTCATTTCGTTGGAAGCGGGTTTTCAAGTGCTCTGGGCTCATTTCGTTGGAAGCGGGTTTTCAAGTGCTCTGGGCTCATTTCGTTGGAAGCGGGTTTTCAAGTGCTCTGGGCTCATTTCGTTGGAAGCGGGTTTTCAAGTGCTCTGGGCTCATTTTGGAAGCGGGTTTCAAGTGCTCTGGGCTCATTTCGTTGGAAGCGGGTTTTCAAGTGCTCTGGGCTCATTTCGTTGGAAGCGGGTTTTCAAGTGCTCTGGGCTCATTTCGTTGGGCGGGTTTTCAAGTGCTCTGGGCTCATTTCGTTGGGCGGGGTTTTCAAGTGCTCTGGGCTCATTTCGTTGGAAGCGGGTTTTCAAGTGCTCTGGGCTCATTTCGTTGGAAGCGGGTTTTCAAGTGCTCTGGGCTCATTCGTTGGAAGCGGGTTTTCAAGTGCTCTGGGCTCATTTCGTTGGAAGGCGGGTTTTCAAGTGCTCTGGGCTCATTTCGTTGGAGGCGGGTTTTCAAGTGCTCTGGGCTCATTTCGTTGAGGCGGGTTTTCAAGTGCTCTGGGCTCATTTCGTTGGAAGCGGGTTTTCAAGTGCTCTGGGCTCATTTCGTTGGAGCGGGTTTTCAAGTGCTCTGGGCTCATTTTCGTTGGAGGCGGGTTTTCAAGTGCTCTGGGCTCATTTCGTTGGAAGCGGGTTTTCAAGTGCTCTGGGCTCATTTCGTTGGGCGGGTTTTCAAGTGCTCTGGGCTCATTTCGTTTGGGCGGGTTTTCAAGTGCTCTGGGCTCATTCGTTGGAAGCGGGTTTTCAAGTGCTCTGGGCTCATTTTCGTTTGGAGGCGGGTTTTCAAGTGCTCTGGGCTCATTTCGTTGAAGCGGGTTTTCAAGTGCTCTGGGCTCGTTGGAAGCGGGTTTTCAAGTGCTCTGGGCTCATTTCGTTGGAAGCGGGTTTCAAGTGCTCTGGGCTCATTTCGTTGGAAGCGGGTTTTCAAGTGCTCTGGGCTCATTTCGTTGGAAGCGGGTTTTCAAGTGCTCTGGGCTCATTTCGTTGGAAGCGGGTTTTCAAGTGCTCTGGGCTCATTTCGTTGGAAGCGGGTTTTCAAGTGCTCTGGGCTCATTTCGTTGGAAGCGGGTTTTCAAGTGCTCTGGGCTCATTCGTTAGGCGGGTTTTCAAGTGCTCTGGGCTCATTTCGTTGGAAGCGGGTTTTCAAGTGCTCTGGGCTCATTTCGTTGGAAGCGGGTTTTCAAGTGCTCTGGGCTCATTTCGTTGGAAGCGGGTTTTCAAGTGCTCTGGGCTCATTTCGTTGGAAGCGGGTTTTCAAGTGCTCTGGGCTCATTTCGTTTGGGCGGGTTTTCAAGTGCTCTGGGCTCATTTCGTTGGAAGCGGGTTTTCAAGTGCTCTGGGCTCATTTCGTTGGAAGCGGGTTTTCAAGTGCTCTGGGCTCATTTCGTTGGAAGCGGGTTTTCAAGTGCTCTGGGCTCATTTCGTTGGAAGCGGGTTTTCAAGTGCTCTGGGCTCATTTCGTTGGAAGCGGGTTTTCAAGTGCTCTGGGCTCATTTCGTTGGAAGCGGGTTTTCAAGTGCTCTGGGCTCATTTCGTTGGAAGCGGGTTTTCAAGTGCTCTGGGCTCATTTCGTTGGAAGCGGGTTTTCAAGTGCTCTGGGCTCATTTCGTTGGAAGCGGGTTTTCAAGTGCTCTGGGCTCATTTCGTTAGGCGGGTTTTCAAGTGCTCTGGGCTCATTTCGTTGGAAGCGGGTTTTCAAGTGCTCTGGGCTCATTTCGTTGGGCGGGTTTTCAAGTGCTCTGGGCTCATTTCGTTGGAAGCGGGTTTCAAGTGCTCTGGGCTCATTTCGTTGGAAGCGGGTTTTCAAGTGCTCTGGGCTCATTTCGTTGGAGCGGGTTTTCAAGTGCTCTGGGCTCATTTCGTTGAAGCGGGTTTTCAAGTGCTCTGGGCTCATTTCGTTGGAAGCGGGTTTTCAAGTGCTCTGGGCTCATTTCGTTGAAAGCGGGTTTTCAAGTGCTCTGGGCTCATTTCGTTGGAAGCGGGTTTTCAAGTGCTCTGGGCTCATTTCGTTAGGCGGGTTTTCAAGTGCTCTGGGCTCATTTCGTTGGAAGCGGGTTTTCAAGTGCTCTGGGCTCATTTCGTTTGGAAGCGGGTTTTCAAGTGCTCTGGGCTCATTTCGTTGGAAGCGGGTTTTCAAGTGCTCTGGGCTCATTTCGTTGGAAGCGGGTTTTCAAGTGCTCTGGGCTCATTTCGTTGGAAGCGGGTTTTCAAGTGCTCTGGGCTCATTTCGTTGGAAGCGGGTTTCAAGTGCTCTGGGCTCATTTCGTTGGAAGCGGGTTTTCAAGTGCTCTGGGCTCATTTCGTTGGAAGCGGGTTTTCAAGTGCTCTGGGCTCATTTCGTTGGAAGCGGGTTTTCAAGTGCTCTGGGCTCATTTCGTTGGAAGCGGGTTTTCAAGTGCTCTGGGCTCATTTCGTTGGAAGCGGGTTTTCAAGTGCTCTGGGCTCATTTTCGTTGGAAGCGGGTTTCAAGTGCTCTGGGCTCATTTCGTTGGAAGCGGGTTTTCAAGTGCTCTGGGCTCATTCGTTGGAGGCGGGTTTTCAAGTGCTCTGGGCTCATTTCGTTGGAAGCGGGTTTTCAAGTGCTCTGGGCTCATTTCGTTGGAAGCGGGTTTTCAAGTGCTCTGGGCTCATTTCGTTGGAGGCGGGTTTTCAAGTGCTCTGGGCTCATTTCGTTGGAAGCGGGTTTTCAAGTGCTCTGGGCTCATTTCGTTGGAAGCGGGTTTTCAAGTGCTCTGGGCTCATTCGTTGGAAGCGGGTTTTCAAGTGCTCTGGGCTCATTTCTTTGGGCGGGTTTTCAAGTGCTCTGGGCTCATTTCGTTGGAAGCGGGTTTTCAAGTGCTCTGGGCTCATTTCGTTGGAAGCGGGTTTTCAAGTGCTCTGGGCTCATTTCGTTGGAAGCGGGTTTTCAAGTGCTCTGGGCTCATTTCGTTGGAAGCGGGTTTTCAAGTGCTCTGGGCTCATTTCGTTGGGCGGGTTTTCAAGTGCTCTGGGCTCATTTCGTTTGAAGCGGGTTTTCAAGTGCTCTGGGCTCATTTCGTTGAAGCGGGTTTTCAGTGCTCTGGGCTCATTTCGTTGGAAGCGGGTTTTCAAGTGCTCTGGGCTCATTTCGTTGAAGCGGGTTTTCAAGTGCTCTGGGCTCATTTCGTTAAGCGGTTTTCAAGTGCTCTGGGCTCATTTCGTTGGAAGCGGGTTTTCAAGTGCTCTGGGCTCATTTCGTTGGAAGCGGGTTTTCAAGTGCTCTGGGCTCATTTCGTTGGAAGCGGGTTTTCAAGTGCTCTGGGCTCATTTCGTTGGAAGCGGGTTTCAAGTGCTCTGGGCTCATTTCGTTGGAAGCGGGTTTTCAAGTGCTCTGGGCTCATTTCGTTGGAAGCGGGTTTTCAAGTGCTCTGGGCTCATTTCGTTGGAAGCGGGTTTTCAAGTGCTCTGGGCTCATTTCGTTGGAAGCGGGTTTTCAAGTGCTCTGGGCTCATTTCGTTGGAAGCGGGTTTTCAAGTGCTCTGGGCTCATTTCGTTGGAAGCGGGTTTTCAAGTGCTCTGGGCTCATTTCGTTGGAGGCGGGTTTTCAAGTGCTCTGGGCTCATTTCGTTGGAAGCGGGTTTCAAGTGCTCTGGGCTCATTTCGTTGGAAGCGGTTTTCAAGTGCTCTGGGCTCATTTCGTTTGAAGCGGGTTTTCAAGTGCTCTGGGCTCATTTCGTTTAGGCGGGTTTTCAAGTGCTCTGGGCTCATTTCGTTGGAAGGCGGTTTTCAAGTGCTCTGGGCTCATTTCGTTGGAAGCGGGTTTTCAAGTGCTCTGGGCTCATTCGTTGGAGCGGGTTTTCAAGTGCTCTGGGCTCATTTCGTTTAGGCGGGTTTCAAGTGCTCTGGGCTCATTTCGTTGGAAGCGGGTTTTCAAGTGCTCTGGGCTCATTTCGTTGGAAGCGGGTTTTCAAGTGCTCTGGGCTCATTTCGTTTAGGCGGGTTTTCAAGTGCTCTGGGCTCATTTCGTTGGAAGCGGGTTTTCAAGTGCTCTGGGCTCATTTCGTTGGAGGCGGGTTTTCAAGTGCTCTGGGCTCATTTCGTTTGAAGCGGGTTTTCAAGTGCTCTGGGCTCATTTCGTTGAGAGCGGGTTTTCAAGTGCTCTGGGCTCATTTCGTTGGAAGCGGGTTTTCAAGTGCTCTGGGCTCATTTCGATTTAGGCGGGTTTTCAAGTGCTCTGGGCTCATTTCGTTGAAGCGGGTTTTCAAGTGCTCTGGGCTCATTTCGTTTGAAGCGGGTTTTCAAGTGCTCTGGGCTCATTTCGTTGGAAGCGGGTTTTCAAGTGCTCTGGGCTCATTTCGTTGGAAGGCGGGTTTTCAAGTGCTCTGGGCTCATTTCGTTGGAAGCGGGTTTTCAAGTGCTCTGGGCTCATTCGTTGGAAGCGGGTTTTCAAGTGCTCTGGGCTCATTTCGTTGGAGCGGGTTTTCAAGTGCTCTGGGCTCATTTCGTTGGAAGCGGGTTTTCAAGTGCTCTGGGCTCATTTCGTTGGAGCGGGTTTTCAAGTGCTCTGGGCTCATTTCGTTGAAGCGGGTTTTCAAGTGCTCTGGGCTCATTTCGTTGGAAGCGGGTTTTCAAGTGCTCTGGGCTCATTTCGTTGGAAGCGGGTTTTCAAGTGCTCTGGGCTCATTTCGTTGGAAGCGGGTTTTCAAGTGCTCTGGGCTCATTTCGTTGGAAGCGGTTTTCAAGTGCTCTGGGCTCATTTCGTTGGAAGCGGGTTTTCAAGTGCTCTGGGCTCATTTCGTTGGAAGCGGGTTTTCAAGTGCTCTGGGCTCATTTCGTTAGGCGGGTTTTCAAGTGCTCTGGGCTCATTTCGTTGGAGGCGGGTTTTCAAGTGCTCTGGGCTCATTTCGTTGGAAGCGGGTTTTCAAGTGCTCTGGGCTCATTTCGTTTGGAAGCGGGTTTTCAAGTGCTCTGGGCTCATTTCGTTGGAAGCGGGTTTTCAAGTGCTCTGGGCTCATTTCGTTAGGCGGGTTTTCAAGTGCTCTGGGCTCATTTCGTTGGAAGCGGGTTTTCAAGTGCTCTGGGCTCATTTCGATTTGGGCGGGTTTTCAAGTGCTCTGGGCTCATTTCGTTGGAAGCGGGTTTTCAAGTGCTCTGGGCTCATTTCGTTGGAAGCGGGTTTTCAAGTGCTCTGGCTCATTTCGTTGGAAGCGGGTTTTCAAGTGCTCTGGGCTCATTTCGTTTAGGCGGGTTTTCAAGTGCTCTGGGCTCATTTCGTTAGGCGGGTTTTCAAGTGCTCTGGGCTCATTTCGTTGGAAGCGGGTTTTCAAGTGCTCTGGGCTCATTTCGTTGGAAGCGGGTTTTCAAGTGCTCTGGGCTCATTTCGTTGGGCGGGTTTTCAAGTGCTCTGGGCTCATTTCGTTGGAAGCGGGTTTTCAAGTGCTCTGGGCTCATTTCGTTTGAGCGGGTTTTTCAAGTGCTCTGGGCTCATTTCGTTGGAAGCGGGTTTTCAAGTGCTCTGGGCTCATTTCGTTGGAAGCGGGTTTTCAAGTGCTCTGGGCTCATTTCGTTGGAAGCGGGTTTTCAAGTGCTCTGGGCTCATTTCGTTGGAAGCGGGTTTTCAAGTGCTCTGGGCTCATTTCGTTGGAAGCGGGTTTTCAAGTGCTCTGGGCTCATTTAGCGGGTTTTCAAGTGCTCTGGGCTCATTTCGTTGGAAGCGGGTTTTCAAGTGCTCTGGGCTCATTTCGTTGAAGCGGGTTTTCAAGTGCTCTGGGCTCATTTCGATTTGGAGCGGGTTTTCAAGTGCTCTGGGCTCATTTCGTTGGAAGCGGGTTTTCAAGTGCTCTGGGCTCATTTCGTTGGAAGCGGGTTTCAAGTGCTCTGGGCTCTGGGCGGGTTTTCAAGTGCTCTGGGCTCATTTCGTTGGCGGGTTTTCAAGTGCTCTGGGCTCATTTCGTTGGAAGCGGGTTTTCAAGTGCTCTGGGCTCATTTCTTTGAAGCGGGTTTTCAAGTGCTCTGGGCTCATTTCGTTGAAGCGGGTTTCAATTCTGGGCTCATTTGTTGGAGGCGGGTTTTCAAGTGCTCTGGGCTCATTTCGTTGGAAGCGGGTTTTCAAGTGCTCTGGGCTCATTTCGTTGGAAGCGGGTTTTCAAGTGCTCTGGGCTCATTTCTTTGGAAGCGGGTTTTCAAGTGCTCTGGGCTCATTTCGTTGGAAGCGGGTTTTCAAGTGCTCTGGGCTCATTTCGTTGGAAGCGGTTTTCAAGTGCTCTGGGCTCATTTCGTTGGAAGCGGGTTTTCAAGTGCTCTGGGCTCATTTCGTTGGAAGCGGGTTTTCAAGTGCTCTGGGCTCATTTCGTTGGAAGCGGGTTTTCAAGTGCTCTGGGCTCATTCGTTGGGCGGGTTTTCAAGTGCTCTGGGCTCATTTCGTTGGAAGCGGGTTTTCAAGTGCTCTGGGCTCATTTCAGGCGGGTTTCAAAGTGCTCTGGGCTCATTTCGTTGGAAGCGGGTTTTCAAGTGCTCTGGGCTCATTTCGTTGGAAGCGGGTTTTCAAGTGCTCTGGGCTCATTTCGTTGGAAGCGGGTTTTCAAGTGCTCTGGGCTCATTTCGTTGGAAGCGGGTTTTCAAGTGCTCTGGGCTCATTTCGTTAAGCGGGTTTTCAAGTGCTCTGGGCTCATTTCGTTGGAGGCGGGTTTTCAAGTGCTCTGGGCTCATTTCGTTGAAAGCGGGTTTTCAAGTGCTCTGGGCTCATTTCGTTGGAAGCGGGTTTTCAAGTGCTCTGGGCTCATTTCGTTGGAGCGGGTTTTCAAGTGCTCTGGGCTCATTTCGTTGGAAGCGGGTTTTCAAGTGCTCTGGGCTCATTTCGTTGGAAGCGGGTTTTCAAGTGCTCTGGGCTCATTTCGTTGGAAGCGGGTTTTCAAGTGCTCTGGGCTCATTTCGTTTGAAGCGGGTTTTCAAGTGCTCTGGGCTCATTTCGTTGGAAGCGGGTTTCAAGTGCTCTGGGCTCATTTCGTTGGAGGCGGGTTTTCAAGTGCTCTGGGCTCATTTCGTTGGAAGCGGGTTTTCAAGTGCTCTGGGCTCATTTCGTTCAGCGGGTTTTCAAGTGCTCTGGGCTCATTTCGTTTGAAGCGGGTTTTCAAGTGCTCTGGGCTCATTTCATTTGGGCAGGTTTTCTAGTGCCCTGGGCTCATTTGGTTAGGCGGGTTTTCAAGTTCTCTGGGCACATTTCGATTTTGAAGCGGGTTTCCAAGTTTTCTGGGCTCATTTCATTAGGCAGGTTTTCAAGTGCTCTGGGCTCATTTCTTTAGGCGGGTTTTTCAAGTGCTCAGGGCTCATTTGTTTAGAAACAGTTTTCAATTGCTCTGGGCTCATTTCGTTGGAAGCTGGTTTCAAAGTGCTCTGGGCTCATTTCGTTGAGCGGGTTTCAAGTGCTCTGGCTCATTTTTTTTGGAAAGCTGTTTTCAATTGCTCTGTATTTCATAGGAGTGGGTTTTTCAGTGTTCTGGAGCTCATTTAGCATGGCGGGTTTTCAAGTGCTCTGGGCTCATTGCCATTTGAGCGGGTTTTCATGTGCTCTGGGCTCATTTCTTTGGGCAGGTTTTCATGTGTTTAGGCTCATTTGTTAAACGGGTTTTCAAAGTGCTCTGGGGCTCATTTGAGGCTTCAGTTTTCAAGTGCCCTCGCTCATTTCATTAGGCGGGTTTTTAGGTGCTCTGGGCTCATTTAGGTGGACGGGTTTTTAAGTGCTCTTAGCTCATTTCATTGGAAGCAGGTTTCAATTGCTCTGGGCACATTCCATTGGAAGCGGGTTTTCAAGTGCTCTGGGCTCATTTCGTTGGAAGCGGGTTTTCAAGTGCCCTGGGCTCATTTGCATTTGGAAGTGGGTTTTCAAGTTTTCTAGGCTCATTTCGTTGGAGGCGGGTTTTCAAGTGCTCTGGGCTCATTTCTTTGGAAGCTGGTTTCAAGTGCTTTGAGCTCATTCATTTAGCAGGTTTTCAAGTGCTCTGGGCTCATTTTGTAAGGGAAAGGCGGGTTTTCAAGTGCTCTAGGCTCATTGAAGCGGGTTTTCAGGTGCTCTGGGCTCATTCGTTGCAAGCGGTTTTTCAACTGCTCTGGGCTCATTTCGGTGGGCGGGTTTTCAAATGCTCTGGCCTCATTTTCGTTGGAGCGGGTTTTTCAAGTGCTCTGGGCTCATTACCATTGGGCGGGTTTTCAAGTGCCTGGACTCATTTCGATGGAAGCGGGTTTTTCAAGTGCTCTGGGCTCATTTCGATTTTAGGCGAGTTTTCAAGTGCTCTGGGCTCATTTTACGTTGGAAGCGGGTTTTCAATTGTTCTGGGCTCATTTCTTGAGGCGGGTTTTCAAGTGCTCTGGGCTCATTTTTCGTTGGAAGCGGGTTTTCAAGTGCTCAGGGCTCATTTCGTTAGGCGGGTTTTCAAGTGCTGTGGGCTCATTTAGGCGGGTTGGAGCGTTGAAGCGGGGTTTCAAGTGCTCTGGGCTCATTTTGATTTAGGCGGTTTTTCAAGTGCTCTGGGCTCATTTAGTTGGAAGTGGGTTTTCAAGTGCTCTGGGCTCATTTAACTGGAAGGTTTTTCAATTGCTCTGGGCTCATTTCTTTGGAAGCTGTGGTTTTCAAGTGCCTTGGTTCATTTGTTGGGCGGGTTTTCAAGTGCTCTGGGCTCATTTAGTTGGAGCGGGTTTTCAAGTGCTCTGGGCTCATTTCGTTGGAAGTGGGTTTCAAGTGCTCTGGGCTCATTTAGATTTGGAAGCGGGTTTTCAAGTGCTCTGGGCTCGCATTTGTTGAAGCGGGTTTTCAAGTTCTCTGGGCTCATTTCTTTAGGCGGGTTTTTCAAGTGCTCTGGGCTCATTTGTTTAGGCGGGTTTTCAAGTGCTCTGGGCTCATTTAATTTGGAAAAGCGGGTTTTCAAGTGCTCTGGGCTCATTTAGTTGAAGTGGTTTTCAAGTGCTCTGGGCTCATTTCGTTGTAGGCGGGTTTTCAAGTGCTCTGGGCTCATTTGGAAGGCGGTTTTCCAAGTTCTCTGGGCTCATTTAGTTGGAGCGGGTTTTCAAGTGCTCTGGGCTCATTTCTTTGGAAGCTGGTTTTCAAGTGCTCTGGGCTCATTTAGTTAAGCGGGTTTTCAAGTGCTCTGGGCTCATTTCGTTGGAAGCGGTTTCAGATCTCTGAGCTCATTTCGATTTGGAAGCGGGTTTTCAAGTGCTCTGAGCTCATTTAACGTTGGGCGGGTTTTCAAGTGCTCTGGCATTCATTTTGTTGGAAGCGGGTTTTCTAGTGCTCTGGGCTCATTTCGTTGGAAGCAGGTTTCAAGTGCTCTGGGCTCATTTACGTTGGAAGTGGGTTTTCAACTGCTCTGGGCTCATTTCGTTGGAAAGCGGGTTTTCAAACTGCTCTGGGCTCATTTCTATGGCGACGGGTTTCAAGTGCAGTGGGCTCATTCCATTGGAAGCGAGGTTTCAAGTGCTCTGGGCTCTCATTTCGTTGGAAGCGGGTTTCAAGTGCTCTGGGCTCATTTCTTTGGAACGGGTTTTCAAGTGCTCTGGCCTAATTTAGCCCAGGCGGGTTTTCAAGTGCTCTGGGCTCATTTCTTTTAGGCGGGTTTTCAATTATTCTGTGCTCATTTGGTTTGAAGCGGGTTTTCAAGTGCTCTGGGCTCATTTCAGCAAGAGAAGCAGGTTTTCAAGTGGTCTGGGCTCATTTCGTTGGAAGGCGGGTTTTCCAGTGGTCTGGGCTCATTTCGTTGAGCGGGTTTTCAAGTACTCTGGGCTCATTGTTGACAGGTTTTCATGTGCTCTGGCTCATTTCATTGGAGCGGGTTTTAAGTGCTCTGGGCTCATTTCTTTGGAAGCGGTTTCAAGTGCTCTGGGCTCATTTAGTTGAGCGGGTTTCAAGTGCTCTGGGCTCATTTCGTTGGAGCGGGTTTCAAGTGCTCTGGGCTCATTTCGTTTAGGCGGGTTTTCAAAGTGCTCTGGGCTCATTTTTTAGGCGGGTTTTCAAGTGCTCTGGGCTCATTTTGTTGGGCGGGTTTTCACGTGCTCTGGGCTCATTTGCGTTGGAAGCGGGAACAAGTGCTCTGGGCTCATTTTGTTGGAAGCGGGTTTTTCAAGTGCTCTGGGCTCATTTCATTTGGAGCCCGGGTTTCAAGTGCCTAAAGCTCATTTGTCGGTTTTCAGTGCTCTGGGCTCATTTCGTTGGAGCGGGTTTTTCAAGTGCTCTGGGCTCATTTTGTTGGAAAGCTGGTTTCAAGTGCTCTGGGCTCATTTTGTTGGAAGCGGGTTTTCAAGTGCTCTGGGCTCATTTTTTGATTTGGGTTTTCAAGTGCTTTGAGCTCATTCGTTGGAAGCCGGTTTTTCAAGTGCTCTGGGCTCATTTCTTTGGAAGCGAGGTTTTCAGGTGCTCTGGGCTCATTTAGATTTGAAAGCGGGTTTTAAGTGCTCTGGGCTCATTTGGTTGAGCGGGTTTCAAGTTCTCTGGGCTCATTTCGTTCAGGCGGGTTTTCAAATGCTCTGGGCTCATTTCGTTGGAAGCGGGTTTTCAAGTGCTCTGGGCTCATTTGGTTGGCAGCGGGTTTTCAAGTGCTCTGGGCTCATTTGTTTAGCAGGTTTCAAGTTTCTGGCTCCATTTCGTTTTAGCGGGTTTTCAAGTGCTCTAGGCTCATTTTTCGTTGGAGCGGGTTTTCAAGTGCTCTGGGCTCATTTGTTGGGCAGGTTTTCAAGTGCTCTAGGCTCATTTGTTAGGCAGGGTTTCAAGTGCTCTGGGCTCATTGTTGGAAGCTGGTTTTTCAAGTGCTCTGGGCTCATTTTGTTGGAAGCTGGTTTCAAGTGCTCTGGGCTCATTTCATTGGGCGGGTTTCAAGTGCTCTGGGCTCATTTCGTTGTTGCGGGTTTTCAAGTGCTCTGGGCTCATTTCATTGGAAGTGGGTTTTCAAGTGCTCTGGAGCTCATTCCGTTGGAAGGTTTTTCAAGTGCTCTAGGCTCATTTCGTTGGAAGCGGGTTTTCAAGTGCTCTCGGCTCATTTAGATGGGCGGGTTTTCAAGTGCTCTGGGCTCATTTCTTTGGAAGGCGGGTTTTCAAGTGCTCTGGGCTCATTTCATTTGAGCGGGTTTTCTAGTGCTCTGGGCTCATTTGGTTGGAGCGGGTTTTCAAGTGCTCTGGGCTCATTTCGTTTGAAGCGGTTTTCAAGTTTTCTGGGCTCATTTAGTTGGAAGCGGGTTTCAAAGTTATGGGCTCATTTCATTGGAAGTGGGTTTCAAGTACTCTGGGCTCATTTGTTTGGAAGCGGGTTTTCAAGTCTCTGGGCTCATTTTCTTTGGAAGCGGGTTTTCAAGTGCTCTTGGCTCATTTCGTTGGGCGGGTTTCAAGTGCTCTGGGCTCATTTCTTTGGAAGCGGGTTTTCAAGTCCTCTGGGCTCATTTGGTTGAAGCCGGGTTTTCAAGTGCTCTGGGCTCATTTCGTTGGAAGCAGGTTTTCAAGTGCTCTGGGCTCATTGCATTGGAAGCGGGTTTTCAAGTGCTCTGTGCTCATTTCCCTGAGGCGGGTTTTCAAGTACTCTGGGCTCATTTGTTTGGAAGCGGGTTTCAAGTGCTCTGGGCTCATTTCTTTGCTCAGGCGGGTTTTCAAGTGCTCTGGGCTAATTTCGTTGAGCGCGGGTTTTCAAGTGCTCTGGGCTCATTTCGTTTAGGCGGGTTTTCAAGTGCTCTGGGCTCATTTCATTGGGCGGGTTTTCAAGTGCTCTGGGCTCATTTAGATTTAGGCGGGTTTCAAGTGCTCTGGGCTCATTTTGTTGGAGCTGGTTTTCAAGTGCTCTTGGCTCATTTCGTTGAGCGGAGTTTCAAGTGCTCTGGGCTCATTTCGTTAGGCGGGTTTTCAAGTGCTCTGGGCTCATTCTTTGGAAAGCTGGTTTTCAAGTGCTCTGGGCTCATTTCGTTAGGCGGGTTTTCAAGTGCTCTGGGCTCATTTTGTTGGAAGCAGTTTTCAAAACTCTGGGCTCATTTAGTTAGAAGCGGGTTTTCAAAGTGCTCTGGGCTCATTTGTTGGAAGTGGGTTTCAAGTGCTCTGGGCTCATTTCTTTGGAAGTGGGTTTCAAGTGCTCTGGGCTCATTTCGTTGGTGGGTTTTCAAGTGCTCTGGGCTCATTTCGTTGAAAGCGGGTTTTCAAGTGCCTAGACTCATTTCGTTGAAAGCGGGTTTTCAAGTGCTCTGGAGCTCATTTGGTTGGAATGGGGTTTTCAAGTGCTCTGGGCTCATTTCCTTAGACGGGTTTTCAAGTGCTCTAGGCTCATTTGTTTGAGGCGGGTTTTCATGTCTCTAGGCTCATTTAGTTGGAAGCGGTTTTCAATTTCTCTGGGCTCATTTCGTTGGAAGCGGGTTTTCACGTGTTCTGGGCTCATTTAGTTCGAAGCGGGTTTTCAAGTGCTCTGGGCTCATTTAGTTGAAGCGGGTTTCTAAGTACTCTGGGCTCATTTCGTTGGAAGCGGTTTTCATGTTCTCTGGGCTCATTTCGTTGGAAGCGGTTTTCAAGTGCTCTGGGCTCATTTCGTTGGAAGCAGTTTTCAAGTGCTCTGGGCTCATTTCGTTTAAGCGGGTTTTCAAGTGCTCTGGGCTCATTTCGTTTAGGCGGATTTTCAAGTGCTCTGGGCTCATTTAGTTGGAGCGGGTTTTCAACTGCTCTGGGCTCATTTGTTGGAAGCGGTTTTTCAGTGCTCTGGGCTCATTTTGTTGGAAGCGGGTTTTCAAGTGCTCTGGGCTCATTTCGTTGGGCGGGTTTTCAAGTGCTCTGGGCTCATTTGTTGGAAGCGGGTTTCAAGTGCTCTGGGCTCATTTAGTTTAGGCGGGTTTTCAAGTGCTCTGGGCTCATTTTTTTTAAGCGGTTTTTCAAGTGCTCTGGGCTCATTTCGTTTGGAAGCGGGTTTCAAGTGCTCTGGGCTCATTTCGTTGGAAAGCGGGTTTTCAAGTGCTCTGGGCTCATTTCGTTGGAAGCGGTTTTCAAGTGCTCTGGGCTCATTTCGTTGGAAGCGGTTTTTCAAGTGCTCTGGGCTCATTTCGTTGAGCGGGTTTTCAAGTGCTCTGGGCTCATTTCGTTGGAAGCGGGTTTTCAAGTGCTCTGGGCTCATTTAGTTGGAAGCGGGTTTTCAAGTGCTCTGGGCTCATTTGAAGCAGGTTTTCAAGTGCTCTGGGCTCATTTCGTTGGAAGCGGGTTTTCAAGTGCTCTGGGCTCATTTCTTTGGAAGCGGGTTTTCAAGTGCTCTGGGCTCATTTCGTTGGAAGTGGGTTTTCAAGTGCTCTGGGCTCATTTCGTTTTAGGCGGGTTTTCAAGTGCTCTGGGCTCATTTCGTTGAAGCGGGTTTTTCAAGTGCTCTGGGCTCATTTCGTTGAAGCGGGTTTTCAAGTGCTCTGGGCTCATTTTTGTTGGAAGCAGGTTTTTCAAGTGCTCTGGGCTCATTTGTTGAAAGCGGGTTTTCAAGTGCTCTGGGCTCATTTCGTTGGGCGGTTTTTCAAGTGCTCTGGGCTCATTTCGTTGGAAGCGGGTTTTTCAAGTGCTCTGGGCTCATTTCGTTGGAAGCTGGGTTTTCAAGTGCTCTGGGCTCATTTAGTTGGGCGGGTTTTCAAGTGCTCTGGGCTCATTTCTTTTGAAGCGGGTTTTCAAGTGCTCTGGGCTCATTTCTTGGAAGCGGGTTTCAAGTGCTCTGGGCTCATTTCGTTGGAAGCGGGTTTTCAAGTGCTCTGGGCTCATTTGTTTGAAGGTTTTTTCAAGTGCTCTGGGCTCATTTCTTTGGAAGCTTAGGTTTTCAAGTGCTCTGGGCTCATTTTGTTGGAGTGGGTTTTCAAGTGCTCTGGGCTCATTTCGTTGGGGCGGGTTTTCAAGTGCTCTGGGCTCATTTAAATTGGATCTGGGTTTTCAAGTGCTCTGGGCTCATTTGTTGGAAGCGGGTTTCAAATGCTCTGGGCTCATTTCGTTGGAAGCGGGTTTTCAAGTGCTCTGGGCTCATTTAGTTTGAGCGGGTTTTCAAGTGCTCTGGGCTCATTTCATTAGGCGGGTTTTCAAGTGCTCTAGGCTCATTTCGTTGGAAGCGGGTTTTCAAGTGCTCTGGGCTCATTTCGTTGAAGCGGGTTTCAAGTGCTCTGGGCTCATTTCGTTGGAAGCAGGTTTTCAAGTGCTCTGGGCTCATTTCGTTGGAAGCGGGTTTCAAGTGCTCTGGGCTCATTTAGTTGGAAGCGGGTTTTCAAGTGCTCTGGGCTCATTTCGTTAGAAGCGGGTTTTCAAGTGCTCTGGGCTCATTTCGTTGGAAGCGGGTTTTCAAGTGCTCTGGGCTCATTTCGTTGGAAGCGGGTTTTCAAGTGCTCTGGGCTCATTTCGTTTGAAGTGGGTTTTCAAGTGCTCTGGGCTCATTTCGTTGGAAGCGGGTTTTCAAGTGCTCTGGGCTCATTTAGTTGGAAGCGGGTTTTCAAGTGCTCTGGGCTCATTTCGTTGGAAGCGGGTTTTCAAGTGCTCTGGGCTCATTTGTTTGGAAGCGGGTTTTCAAGTGCTCTGGGCTCATTTTTTTGAAGCGGGTTTTCAAGTGCTCTGGGCTCATTTCGTTGGAAGCGGGTTTTCAAGTGCTCTAGGCTCATTTCGTTGGAAGCGGGTTTTCAAGTGCTCTGGGCTCATTTCGTTGAAGCGGGTTTTCAAGTGCTCTGGGCTCATTTCGTTGGAAAGTTTTCAAGTGCTCTGGGCTCATTTGTTGGAAGCGGGTTTTCAAGTGCTCTGGGCTCATTTTGTTTGAAGCGGGTTTTCAAGTGCTCTGGGCTCATTTCGTTGGAAGCGGGTTTTCAAGTGCTCTGGGCTCATTTCGTTGGAAGCGGGTTTTCAAGTGCTCTGGGCTCATTTTGATTTGGAAGCGGGTTTTCAAGTGCTCTGGGCTCATTTCATTTGAAGCGGGTTTTCAAGTGCTCTGGGCTCATTTCGATTTATGGCGGGTTTTCAAGTGCTCTGGGCTCATTTGTTGAGCGGGTTTTCAAGTGCTCTGGGCTCATTTAGTTGGAAGCGGGTTTTCAAGTGCTCTGGGCTCATTTCGTTTAGGCGGGTTTTCAAGTGCTCTGGGCTCATTTCGTTGTAAGCGGGTTTCAAGTGCTCTGGGCTCATTTCGTTGGAAGCGGGTTTTCAAGTGCTCTGGGCTCATTTCGTTTGAAGCGGGTTTTTCAAGTGCTCTGGGCTCATTTCTTTGGAAGCGGGTTTTCAAGTGCTCTGGGCTCATTTAGTTGGAAGTGGGTTTTCAAGTGCTCTGGGCTCATTTGGTTGGAAGCGGGTTTTCAAGTGCTCTGGGCTCATTTAGTTGGAAGCAGGTTTTCAAGTGCTCTGGGCTCATTTCGTTGAAGCGGGTTTTCAAGTGCTCTGGGCTCATTTCGTTGAAGCGGGTTTTCAAGTGCTCTGGGCTCATTTGTTGGAAGCGGTTTTTCAAGTGCTCTGGGCTCATTTCGTTTGGAAGCAGGTTTTCAAGTGCTCTGGGCTCATTTCGTTAAGCGGGTTTTCAAGTGCTCTGGGCTCATTTCGTTGGAAGCGGGTTTTCAAGTGCTCTGGGCTCATTTTGTTTAGGCGGGTTTTCAAGTGCTCTGGGCTCATTTTGTTTGGAAGCGGGTTTTCAAGTGCTCTGGGCTCATTTCGTTGGAAGCGGGTTTTCAAGTGCTCTGGGCTCATTTCGTTGGAAGCGGTTTTCAAGTGCTCTGGGCTCATTTCGTTGAAGCGGGTTTTTCAAGTGCTCTGGGCTCATTTCGTTGGAAGCGGGTTTTCAAGTGCTCTGGGCTCATTTCGTTGGAAGCGGGTTTTCAAGTGCTCTGGGCTCATTTCGTTGGAAGCGGGTTTTCAAGTGCTCTGGGCTCATTTCGTTGAAGCGGGTTTTCAAGTGCTCTGGGCTCATTTTGATTGGAAGCGGGTTTTCAAGTGCTCTGGGCTCATTTTGTTGGAAGCAGGTTTTCAAGTGCTCTGGGCTCATTTCGTTGGAAGCGGGTTTTCAAGTGCTCTGGGCTCATTTCGTTGGAAGCGGGTTTTCAAGTGCTCTGGGCTCATTTTGTTGGAAGCGGGTTTTTCAAGTGCTCTGGGCTCATTTAGTTGGAAGGGTTTTCAAGTGCTCTGGGCTCATTTCGTTGGAAGCGGGTTTTCAAGTGCTCTGGGCTCATTTCTGTTAGGCGGGTTTTCAAGTGCTCTGGGCTCATTTAGTTTAAGCGGGTTTTCAAGTGCTCTGGGCTCATTTCGTTGGAAGCGGGTTTTCAAGTGCTCTGGGCTCATTTCGTTGGAGCGGGTTTTCAAGTGCTCTGGGCTCATTTCGTTGGAAAGCGGGTTTTCAAGTGCTCTGGGCTCATTCGTTGGAAGCGGGTTTTCAAGTGCTCTGGGCTCATTTCGTTGGAAGCGGGTTTTCAAGTGCTCTGGGCTCATTTCGTTGGAAGCGGGTTTTCAAGTGCTCTGGGCTCATTTCGTTTGAAGCGGGTTTTCAAGTGCTCTGGGCTCATTTCGTTGGAAGTGGGTTTTCAAGTGCTCTGGGCTCATTTCGTTGGAGCGGGTTTTCAAGTGCTCTGGGCTCATTTCGTTGGAAGCGGGTTTTCAAGTGCTCTGGGCTCATTTCGTTGGAAGCGGGTTTTCAAGTGCTCTGGGCTCATTTGTTTGGAAGCGGGTTTTCAAGTGCTCTGGGCTCATTTCGTTGGAAGCGGGTTTTCAAGTGCTCTGGGCTCATTTCGTTGGAAGCGGGTTTTCAAGTGCTCTGGGCTCATTTCGTTGGAAGCGGGGTTTTCAAGTGCTCTGGGCTCATTTCGTTGGAAGCGGGGTTCAAGTGCTCTGGGCTCATTTGGGTTTTCAAGTGCTCGGGCTCATTTTTCAAGTGCTCTGGGCTCATTTCGTTGGGCGGGTTTTCAAGTGCTCTGGGCTCATTTCGTTGGAAGCGGGTTTTCAAGTGCTCTGGGCTCATTTCATTGGAAGCGGGTTTTCAAGTGCTCTGGGCTCATTTCGTTGGAAGCAGGTTTTCAAGTGCTCTGGGCTCATTTCGTTAGGCGGGTTTTCAAGTGCTCTGGGCTCATTTGTTGAAGCGGGTTTTCAAGTGCTCTGGGCTCATTTCGTTGAGGCGGGTTTTCAAGTGCTCTGGGCTCATTTCTTTGGAAGCGGGTTTTCAAGTGCTCTGGGCTCATTTTGTTGGAAGCGGGTTTTCAAGTGCTCTGGGCTCATTTCTTTGGGCGGGTTTTCAAGTGCTCTGGGCTCATTTCGTTGGAAGCGGGTTTTCAAGTGCTCTGGGCTCATTTCGTTAGGCGGGTTTTCAAGTGCTCTGGGCTCATTTCGTTTGGAAGCGGGTTTTCAAGTGCTCTGGGCTCATTTCTTTGGAAGCGGGTTTTCAAGTGCTCTGGGCTCATTTCGTTGGGCGGGTTTCAAGTTCTGGGCTCATTTCGTGGAAGCGGGGTTTTCAAGTGCTCTGGGCTCATTTGTTTGGAGGCGGGTTTTCAAGTGCTCTGGGCTCATTTCGTTTAAGCGGGTTTTCAAGTGCTCTGGGCTCATTTAGTTGGAAGCGGGTTTTCAAGTGCTCTGGGCTCATTTCGTTGGAAGCGGGTTTTCAAGTGCTCTGGGCTCATTTCGTTGGAAGCGGGTTTTCAAGTGCTCTGGGCTCATTTCGTTGGAGCCGGGTTTTCAAGTGCTCTGGGCTCATTTCGTTGGAAGCAGGTTTTCAAGTGCTCTGGGCTCATTTCGTTGGAAGCGGGTTTTCAAGTGCTCTGGGCTCATTTAGTTGAAGCGGGTTTTCAAGTGCTCTGGGCTCATTTCGTTGGAAGCGGGTTTTCAAGTGCTCTGGGCTCATTTCGTTGGAAGCGGTTTTTCAAGTGCTCTGGGCTCATTTCGTTGAAGCGGGTTTTCAAGTGCTCTGGGCTCATTTCTTTGGAAGCGGGTTTTCAAGTGCTCTGGGCTCATTTAGATTTGGAAGCGCGGTTTTCAAGTGCTCTGGGCTCATTTCGTTGGAAGCGGGTTTTCAAGTGCTCTGGGCTCATTTCGTTGGAAGCGGGTTTTCAAGTGCTCTGGGCTCATTTCGTTGGAAGCGGGTTTTCAAGTGCTCTGGGCTCATTTGTTTTGAAGCGGGTTTTCAAGTGCTCTGGGCTCATTTAGATTTAGGCGGGTTTTCAAGTGCTCTGGGCTCATTTCGTTGGAAGCGGGTTTTCAAGTGCTCTGGGCTCATTTCATTGGAAGCGGGTTTTCAAGTGCTCTGGGCTCATTTGTTTGGAAGCGGGTTTTCAAGTGCTCTGGGCTCATTTCTTTGAAGCGGGTTTTCAAGTGCTCTGGGCTCATTTGTTGGAAGCGGGTTTTCAAGTGCTCTGGGCTCATTTCGTTGAAGCGGGTTTTCAAGTGCTCTGGGCTCATTTCGTTTAAGCGGGTTTCAAGTGCTCTGGGCTCATTTCGTTGGAAGCGGGTTTTCAAGTGCTCTGGGCTCATTTCGTTGGAAGCGGGTTTTCAAGTGCTCTGGGCTCATTTCGTTGGAAGCGGGTTTTCAAGTGCTCTGGGCTCATTTCGTTTGGAAGCGGGTTTTCAAGTGCTCTGGGCTCATTTCGTTGGAAGCGGGTTTTCAAGTGCTCTGGGCTCATTTCGTTGGAAGCGGGTTTTCAAGTGCTCTGGGCTCATTTCGTTGGAAGCGGGTTTTCAAGTGCTCTGGGCTCATTTCATTTGGAAGCGGTTTTCAAGTGCTCTGGGCTCATTTCGTTGAAGCGGGTTTTCAAGTGCTCTGGGCTCATTTCGTTAAGCGGGTTTTCAAGTGCTCTGGGCTCATTTCGTTGAAGCGGGTTTTCAAGTGCTCTGGGCTCATTTCGTTGGAAGCGGGTTTTCAAGTGCTCTGGGCTCATTTCGTTGGAAGCGGGTTTTCAAGTGCTCTGGGCTCATTTCGTTGAAGCGGGTTTTCAAGTGCTCTGGGCTCATTTCGTTGGAAGCGGGTTTTCAAGTGCTCTGGGCTCATTTCGTTGGAAGCGGGTTTTCAAGTGCTCTGGGCTCATTTCGTTGGAAGCGGGTTTCAAGTGCTCTGGGCTCATTTCGTTTGGGCGGGTTTTCAAGTGCTCTGGGCTCATTTCGTTGGAAGCGGGTTTTCAAGTGCTCTGGGCTCATTTCGTTGGAAGCGGGTTTTCAAGTGCTCTGGGCTCATTTCGTTGGAGCGGGTTTTCAAGTGCTCTGGGCTCATTTCGTTGGAAGCGGGTTTTCAAGTGCTCTGGGCTCATTTCGTTGGAAGCGGGTTTTCAAGTGCTCTGGGCTCATTTCGTTGGAAGCGGGTTTTCAAGTGCTCTGGGCTCATTTCTTTGAAGCGGGTTTTCAAGTGCTCTGGGCTCATTTCGTTGGAAGCGGGTTTTTCAAGTGCATCTGGGCTCATTTCGCTCATTTGGAAGCGGGTTTTCAAGTGCTCTGGGCTCATTTCGATTTAGGCGGGTTTTCAAGTGCTCTGGGCTCATTTCGTTTAGGCGGGTTTTCAAGTGCTCTGGGCTCATTTCGTTGGAAGCGGGTTTTCAAGTGCTCTGGGCTCATTTCGTTGGAAGCGGGTTTTCAAGTGCTCTGGGCTCATTTCGTTGGAAGCGGGTTTTCAAGTGCTCTGGGCTCATTTGTTTGGGCGGGTTTTCAAGTGCTCTGGGCTCATTTCTTTGGAAGCGGGTTTTCAAGTGCTCTGGGCTCATTTCGTTGGAAGCGGGTTTTCAAGTGCTCTGGGCTCATTTGGAATTGGGTTTTCAAGTGCTCTGGGTTTTCAAGTGCTCTGGGCTCATTTCGTTGAGGCGGGTTTTCAAGTGCTCTGGGCTCATTTCGTTGGGCGGGTTTTCAAGTGCTCTGGGCTCATTTCATTGGAAGCGGGTTTTCAAGTGCTCTGGGCTCATTTCGTTGGAAGGCGGGTTTCAAGTGCTCTGGGCTCATTTAGTTTAGGCGGGTTTTCAAGTGCTCTGGGCTCATTTCGTTGGAAGCGGGTTTTCAAGTGCTCTGGGCTCATTTCGTTGGAAGCGGGTTTTCAAGTGCTCTGGGCTCATTTCGTTGGAAGCGGGTTTTCAAGTGCTCTGGGCTCATTTCGTTGGAAGCGGGTTTTCAAGTGCTCTGGGCTCATTTCGTTGGAAGCGGGTTTTCAAGTGCTCTGGGCTCATTTCGTTGGAAGCGGGTTTTCAAGTGCTCTGGGCTCATTCGTTGGAAGCGGGTTTTCAAGTGCTCTGGGCTCATTTCGTTGGAAGCGGGTTTTCAAGTGCTCTGGGCTCATTTCGTTGGAAGCGGGTTTTCAAGTGCTCTGGGCTCATTTCGTTGGAAAAGGGTTTTCAAGTGCTCTGGGCTCATTTCGTTGGAAGCGGGTTTTCAAGTGCTCTGGGCTCATTTCGTTTAGGCGGGTTTTCAAGTGCTCTGGGCTCATTCGTTGGAAGCGGGTTTTCAAGTGCTCTGGGCTCATTCGTTGGAAGCGGGTTTTCAAGTGCTCTGGGCTCATTTCGTTGGAAGCGGGTTTTCAAGTGCTCTGGGCTCATTTCGTTGGTTTTCAAGTGCGGGTTTTCAAGTGCTCTGGGCTCATTTCGTTTGAAGCGGGTTTTCAAGTGCTCTGGGCTCATTTCGTTGGAAGCGGGTTTTCAAGTGCTCTGGGCTCATTTCGTTTGAAGCGGGTTTTCAAGTGCTCTGGGCTCATTTCGTTTGAAGCGGGTTTTCAAGTTCTCTGGGCTCATTTCTGGGCTCATTTCGATTGGAAGCGGGTTTTCAAGTGCTCTGGGCTCATTTAGATTTGGAAGCGGGTTTTCAAGTGCTCTGGGCTCATTTGTTTGGAAGCGGGTTTTCAAGTGCTCTGGGCTCATTTCGTTGGAAGCGGGTTTTCAAGTGCTCTGGGCTCATTTCGTTGGAAGCGGGTTTTCAAGTGCTCTGGGCTCATTTCATTGGAAGCGGGTTTCAAGTGCTCTGGGCTCATTTCGTTGGAAGCGGGTTTTCAAGTGCTCTGGGCTCATTTCGTTGGAAGCGGGTTTTCAAGTGCTCTGGGCTCATTTCGTTGGAAGCGGGTTTTCAAGTGCTCTGGGCTCTCGGGTTTTCAAGTGTTGGGCGGGTTTTCAAGTGCTCTGGGCTCATTTCGTTGAAGCGGGTTTTCAAGTGCTCTGGGCTCATTTCGTTGGAAGCGGGTTTTCAAGTGCTCTGGGCTCATTTCGTTGGAAGCGGGTTTTCAAGTGCTCTGGGCTCATTTCGTTGGAAGCGGTTTTCAAGTGCTCTGGGCTATTTTTCGGGTTTTCAAGCGGGTTTTCAAGTGCTCTGGGCTCATTTCGTTGGAAGCGGGTTTTCAAGTGCTCTGGGCTCATTTCGTTTGAAGCGGGTTTTCAAGTGTCTCTGGGCTCATTTCTTTGGAAGCGGGTTTTCAAGTGCTCTGGGCTCATTTCGTTGGAAGCGGGTTTTCAAGTGCTCTGGGCTCATTTCGTTGGAAGCGGGTTTTCAAGTGCTCTGGGCTCATTTCGTTGGAGGCGGGTTTTCAAGTGCTCTGGGCTCATTTCGTTGGAAGCGGGTTTTCAAGTGCTCTGGGCTCATTTCGTTTGGAAGCGGGTTTTCAAGTGCTCTGGGCTCATTTCGTTGGAAGCGGGTTTTCAAGTGCTCTGGGCTCATTTAGTTTGAAGCGGGTTTTCAAGTGCTCTGGGCTCATTTCGTTGGAAGCGGGTTTTCAAGTGCTCTGGGCTCATTTCATTTCGTTGGAAGCGGGTTTTCAAGTGCTCTGGGCTCATTCGTTGGAAGCGGGTTTTCAAGTGCTCTGGGCTCATTTCGTTGGAAGCGGGTTTTCAAGTGCTCTGGGCTCATTTCGTTGGAAGCGGGTTTTCAAGTGCTCTGGGCTCATTTCGTTGGAAGCGGGTTTTCAAGTGCTCTGGGCTCATTTCGTTGGAGGCGGGTTTTCAAGTGCTCTGGGCTCATTTAGATTTAGGCGGGTTTTCAAGTGCTCTGGGCTCATTTGTTTGGGCGGGTTTTCAAGTGCTCTGGGCTCATTTCGTTGGAAGCGGGTTTTCAAGTGCTCTGGGCTCATTTCGTTTAAAGCGGGTTTTCAAGTGCTCTGGGCTCATTTCGTTGGAAGCGGGTTTTCAAGTGCTCTGGGCTCATTTAGCGGGTTTGGAGGCGGGTTTTCAAGTGCTCTGGGCTCATCTGGGCTCATTTTTGGAAGCGGGTTTTCAAGTGCTCTGGGCTCATTTCGTTGGAAGCGGGTTTTCAAGTGCTCTGGGCTCATTTCGTTGGGAAGGGGGTTTTCAAGTGCTCTGGGCTCATTTCGTTTGAAGCGGGTTTTCAAGTGCTCTGGGCTCATTTTTGGAAGCGGTTTTCAAGTGCTCGGGCTCATTTTTCAAGTGCTCTGGGCTCATTTCGTTGGAGGCGGGTTTTCAAGTGCTCTGGGCTCATTTCGTTGGAAGCGGGTTTTCAAGTGCTCTGGGCTCATTTCGTTGGAAGCGGGTTTTCAAGTGCTCTGGGCTCATTTCGTTTAAGCGGGTTTTCAAGTGCTCTGGGCTCATTTCGTTGGAAGCGGGTTTTCAAGTGCTCTGGGCTCATTTCGTTGGAAGGCGGGTTTTCAAGTGCTCTGGGCTCATTTCGTTGGAAGCGGGTTTTCAAGTGCTCTGGGCTCATTTCGTTTGAAGCGGGTTTTCAAGTGCTCTGGGCTCATTTCGATTTGGAAGCGGGTTTTCAAGTGCTCTGGGCTCATTTCGTTGGGCGGGTTTTCAAGTGCTCTGGGCTCATTTCGTTGGAAGCGGGTTTTCAAGTGCTCTGGGCTCATTTCGTTGGAAGCGGGTTTCAAGTGCTCTGGGCTCATTTCGTTGGAAGCGGGTTTTCAAGTGCTCTGGGCTCATTTCGTTGGAAGCGGGTTTTCAAGTGCTCTGGGCTCATTTCGTTGGAAGCGGGTTTTCAAGTGCTCTGGGCTCATTTCGTTGGAAGCGGGTTTTCAAGTGCTCTGGGCTCATTTGGGCTCATTTGGAGCGCGGGTTTTCAAGTGCTCTGGGCTCATTTCGTTGGAAGCGGGTTTCAAGTGCTCTGGGCTCATTTCGTTTTAGGCGGGTTTTCAAGTGCTCTGGGCTCATTTCGTTGGAAGCGGGTTTTCAAGTGCTCTGGGCTCATTTCGTTGGAAGCGGGTTTTCAAGTGCTCTGGGCTCATTTCGTTTGAAGCGGGTTTTCAAGTGCTCTGGGCTCATTTCGTTTGGAAGCGGGTTTTCAAGTGCTCTGGGCTCATTTCGTTGGAAGCGGGTTTTCAAGTGCTCTGGGCTCATTTCGTTGGAAGCGGGTTTTCAAGTGCTCTGGGCTCATTTCGTTGGAAGCGGGTTTTCAAGTGCTCTGGGCTCATTTCGTTGGAAGCGGGTTTTCAAGTGCTCTGGGCTCATTTCGTTGTTAGCGGGTATTCAAGTGCTCTGGGCTCATTTCGTTGTTAGCGGGTATTCAAGTGCTCTGGGCTCATTTCGTTGGAAGCGGGTTTTCAAGTGCTCTGGGCTCATTTCGTTGGAAGCGGGTTTTCAAGTGCTCTGGGCTCATTTCGTTGGAAGCGGGTTTTCAAGTGCTCTGGGCTCATTTCGTTTGGAAGCGGGTTTTCAAGTGCTCTGGGCTCATTTCGTTGGAAGCGGGTTTTCAAGTGCTCTGGGCTCATTTCGTTGGAAGCGGGTTTTCAAGTGCTCTGGGCTCATTTCGTTGGAAGCGGGTTTTCAAGTGCTCTGGGCTCATTTCGTTGGAAACGGGTTTTCAAGTGCTCTGGGCTCATTTCGTTGAAGCGGGTTTTCAAGTGCTCTGGGCTCATTTCGTTGGAAGCGGGTTTTCAAGTGCTCTGGGCTCATTTCGTTGGAAGCGGGTTTTCAAGTGCTCTGGGGCTCATTTCGTTGGGCTCAGGCGGGTTTTCAAGTGCTCTGGGCTCATTTTGTTGGAAGCGGGTTTTCAAGTGCTCTGGGCTCATTTCGTTGGAAGCGGGTTTTCAAGTGCTCTGGGCTCATTTCGTTGGAAGCGGGTTTTCAAGTGCTCTGGGCTCATTTCGTTGGAAGCGGGTTTTCAAGTGCTCTGGGCTCATTTCGTTGGAAGCGGGTTTTCAAGTGCTCTGGGCTCATTTCGTTGGAAGCGGGTTTTCAAGTGCTCTGGGCTCATTTCGTTGGAAGCGGGTTTTCAAGTGCTCTGGGCTCATTTCGTTGGAAGCGGGTTTTCAAGTGCTCTGGGCTCATTTCGTTGGAAGCGGGTTTTCAAGTGCTCTGGGCTCATTTTGTTTAAGCGGGTTTTCAAGTGCTCTGGGCTCATTTCGTTGGAAGCGGGTTTTCAAGTGCTCTGGGCTCATTTCATTGGGAAGCGGGTTTTCAAGTGCTCTGGGCTCATTTCGTTGGAGGCGGGTTTTCAAGTGCTCTGGGCTCATTTCGTTTGGAAGCGGGTTTTCAAGTGCTCTGGGCTCATTTCGTTGGAAGCGGGTTTTCAAGTGCTCTGGGCTCATTTCGTTGGAAGCGGGTTTTCAAGTGCTCTGGGCTCATTTCGTTGGAAGCGGGTTTTCAAGTGCTCTGGGCTCATTTCGTTGGAAGCGGGTTTTCAAGTGCTCTGGGCTCATTTCGTTGGAAGCGGGTTTTCAAGTGCTCTGGGCTCATTTCGTTGGAGGCGGGTTTTCAAGTGCTCTGGGCTCATTTTCATTTGGAAGCGGGTTTTCAAGTGCTCTGGGCTCATTTCGTTGGAAGCGGGTTTTCAAGTGCTCTGGGCTCATTTCGTTGGAAGCGGGTTTTCAAGTGCTCTGGGCTCATTTCGTTGGAAGCGGGTTTTCAAGTGCTCTGGGCTCATTTCGTTGGAAACGGGTTTTCAAGTGCTCTGGGCTCATTTCGTTGGAAGCGGGTTTTCAAGTGCTCTGGGCTCATTTCGTTGGAGCGGGTTTTCAAGTGCTCTGGGCTCATTTCGTTGGAAGCGGGTTTTCAAGTGCTCTGGGCTCATTTCGTTGGAAGCGGGTTTTCAAGTTCTCTGGGCTCATTTCGTTTGGAAGCGGGTTTTCAAGTGCTCTGGGCTCATTTCGTTGGAAGCGGGTTTTCAAGTGCTCTGGGCTCATTTCGTTGGAAGCGGGTTTTCAAGTGCTCTGGGCTCATTTGTTTGAAGCGGGTTTTCAAGTGCTCTGGGCTCATTTCGTTGGAAGCGGGTTTTCAAGTGCTCTGGGCTCATTTCGTTGGAAGCGGGTTTTCAAGTGCTCTGGGCTCATTTCGTTGGAAGCGGGTTTTCAAGTGCTCTGGGCTCATTTCGTTGGAAGCGGGTTTTCAAGTGCTCTGGGCTCATTTCGTTGGAAGCGGGTTTTCAAGTGCTCTGGGCTCATTTTCGTTTAAGCGGGTTTTCAAGTGCTCTGGGCTCATTTCGTTGGAAGCGGGTTTTCAAGTGCTCTGGGCTCATTTAGTTGGAAGCGGGTTTTCAAGTGCTCTGGGCTCATTTCGTTGGAAGCGGGTTTTCAAGTGCTCTGGGCTCATTTCGTTGGAAGCGGGTTTTCAAGTGCTCTGGGCTCATTTCGTTGGAAGCGGGTTTTCAAGTGCTCTGGGCTCATTTCTTTGAAGCGGGTTTTCAAGTGCTCTGGGCTCATTTCGTTGGAAGCGGGTTTTCAAGTGCTCTGGGCTCATTTCTTTGGAGGCGGGTTTTCAAGTGCTCTGGGCTCATTTCGTTGGAAGCGGGTTTTCAAGTGCTCTGGGCTCATTTCGTTTGGAAGCGGGTTTTCAAGTGCTCTGGGCTCATTCGTTTAAGCGGGTTTTCAAGTGCTCTGGGCTCATTTTCGTTGGAAGCGGGTTTTCAAGTGCTCTGGGCTCATTTTGTTGGAAGCGGGTTTTCAAGTGCTCTGGGCTCATTTCGTTGGAAGCGGGTTTTCAAGTGCTCTGGGCTCATTTCGTTGGAAGCGGGTTTTCAAGTGCTCTGGGCTCATTTCGTTGGAAGCGGGTTTTCAAGTTCTCTGGGCTCATTTCGTTTGAAGCGGGTTTTCAAGTGCTCTGGGCTCATTTAGTTGGAAGCGGGTTTTCAAGTTCTCTGGGCTCATTTTGTTGGAAGCGGGTTTTCAAGTGCTCTGGGCTCATTTGTTGGGCGGGTTTTCAAGTGCTCTGGGCTCATTTCGTTGGAAGCGGGTTTTCAAGTGCTCTGGGCTCATTTTTTTTAGAAGCGGGTTTTCAAGTGCTCTGGGCTCATTTCGTTGGAAGCGGGTTTTCAAGTGCTCTGGGCTCATTTCGTTGGAAGCGGGTTTTCAAGTGCTCTGGGCTCATTTCGTTGGAAGCAGGTTTTTCAAGTGCTCTGGGCTCATTTCGTTGGAAGCGGGTTTTCAAGTGCTCTGGGCTCATTTCGTTGGAAGCGGGTTTTCAAGTGCTCTGGGCTCATTTCGTTCAGCGGGTTTTCAAGTGCTCTGGGCTCATTGGGCGGTTTTCAAGTGCTCTGGGCTCATTGCATTGGAAGCGGGTTTTCAAGTGCTCTGGGCTCATTTCGATGGAAGTGGGTTTCAAGTGCTCTGGGCACATTT